>VZSE01005712.1:2529388-2553011 GCA_013398275.1 Promerops cafer | reverse complement strand
GCCATGACATTACTACCAAAACTGGAGTATTATCTCTGACTGGAACTTGACTTTAATTAGAATTTTGACTGGCATTAGAATCTAAAAGTCAGAAAGGCACAGTGCTGGCAACTTACAAGGTTTCTGCTTTCAGCAGAGCAATTCTACTAAGATATTCCCTTGAGAAGGGTTGGGGTATATGTAAACTTAAATAAAATTCTGTTACTGAAAAGAAATTCCTAAACATGCACATCTCCCAGTGGCATANCTCTTGTTCCAGGATGTGCTAGATAACATTTGACTGCAGTAACTAATTTGAAAGACTTGGCATTTTTCTACTCTTAAAGAGGAGGCTTAGCTTGACTCCAAAGCAAAATGGTCTAGAGTCTGATGGGTCTGACTTCAGATGTGCCTTGTAAGAGAAGACAGGGGTTTCAAGAAGAAAGCACAGCATCCTCTGACAATGTGTCTGGGCAGAATTTCAGGCTTGGTGGCAGGAAAAAAAACAACTGATAAAAAAATTATTTCTAAAGGACTCTCTGCATAATGGTTCTTTATATGTTTGTCATCTAAATACTGATCTAACCTGACTTGGCACAGGACATAATTTCAAAATTGCACAAGATGCAAAACCATATATATATATTTAGGAATAAATACAGTGATATAAATAGTGATGAAATGCAATGTGCTTAAGAGTTTCGTGTGAGATAAAATCTGCATAGAAACACTTAACCTTAGGATTTATTAATGATTATTCCAAGCATGTGTTAACTACAGAAACAACACCATGAGCTACTCACTACAAAATGAAGAAGCAATCTAAAAGAAAATGTAATTATATGAATTATTAATAATGATAATAGCTTTCTTACAGATATCTCCTTTTCCTGTCTCTTTGCCTTACAAAGGAAGAGTTTCATAGCTTGCAATAGCTTGAGGCTGACCAGCTGCAAGTACATAACTTTTATGCAGTTAAATATTTCAATTGCCTTGTCATTTCTTCTAGATTTTCAGCTGCCTAGGATTCCTATTTTCAGACATTAGCCCATAATTTTGATCTTGAATATCTAGTAGTGATGCATGCCACAGACTTTTTCCCTAAAGATGTGGGATACATTTTTTTACCTAGGCCTATAATTTTCCTGGAGCAAGACATCACTATTTCAACAGGAAGGCAATAAAACATTTCTGAACACTAGAAACAGCAGTCTCCCCTGTAATAGATTCTTATTTATTTTTAACAGAATCAATAGTTGTTTGCAGGAACTTGCACACTGCAGTCTGTAAGTAAGGTAAGATTGAGAGTATGCAGCTGTCTCTGATTCAGGTGGAGTAATCTGATTGAAGTCTGTGGCTACTTTCTCTGAAATCCACAGTGCCAGCTCTTTCAGCATGTTCATGAGACTGACCTCTTTCCAGATGGCTCCATATATCCCTCATGAAATCCATCAATACAGTAAACTTCCTTTGCCTAACCTCTGCATTGATTGAAGTTAAGTACTACATTTGCTGGTAGAGCTCAATGAAGCTAATCATCACACAAGTGCAGCTCAATGTTTCCCATTTAAGAGACTTCAAAATACCTGAATATCATAATAATTGGTCTGCAGTTGAGTATATTTCTATCTTCACTTTAGAAGAGGATGAAGCATCCCTTTTATAGTCACATAACTCTATCATGAACAAGTAAATAACAAAAGATTTATACTAACCTGTTGTTTTCTGTTATGAAGTGGATGTTTGAAATAAATGTCTCCAAATCTCAGTCTAACTTTTCCCCTCTAGCTACTCCCCAACACACAGTTGCTTTGGCATGGGTAGTAGTTAATTNCTGAAAAGAAATTCCTAAACATGCACATCTCCCAGTGGCATAATTTTTATTTATTTTGATTTATAGTAAGAGGAAAGACCCACATATTGCATGCTTTTAGAGTTTTATTACTTCTAATGCAATAGATATATACAAGCTATGCAATGGAATTGCTAAAAGGATGTTCATAACATAGAAGACAAGAGAAAAGAAATGACTTGCAGCTCTGATTTGTACCTTACATGGAGATAACCAAAGGAGTTTTATGGGCACCCCTCAGGTGCATATTCAGTGTTTTATGAAATGATGTAATGTCTTGGAAAGTCTGTCAAGTGGGCAAATGTTAAAATCAAAGCTGTGCTCAGGAAAGCAGCGCAGAACAAATTTACAGGATTCAAAACTTTGATGAGCTGTGGAGGAAGATATCACCACAGGCCTTCTAGTCTCTATCTTCCTTCTGTGAAAAATGAGTGAAGAGCACTGCAAATATCCGAAGCTCAATTTTATTATATTTATCTATTCAAACACCTTCAGCAGTGGGTCAAATCCTGATGAAAATGAATCTTCTTTGAAGGGACCTGTCCTTTATTTACTGCGACCGGTCTTTTAAAATACTTTCCAAATCAAAGGTAAAAACCTGGATATTTTCCAATAGACAAATTCATGTTTGTGCAGTGATATTTCATATATTTATCTAGCTAATCTATAGCATAAGCAGGTGTGCACAGAAATGGGGGATGTGCTCAACACTAATTCAAAGAGTGGCACAGCCACTGCCCCAGGTGTGGCACACGCTGTGCTGTCGCTGCTGACTGCTACATGCTCCTAGAGAGAGAAGGGTGTTTTCCAATGAGGCACAGGTTACTCACATGGCATGAGATCAATGAGCAAAAACTACAAGTACCTAACTGAAGAGATTTCAGGATGTCTGAAATGTAGAGAAATGGTTTGTCAGAAGAGAAAAAACATTTAGGATGTTTTCATGAAGGCAAATGGCAAATAGATTATAATGAAGCTAAATTTAAAAATAATATTATGTCATAATAACTTTTAATGAAAGAGTGATGACAAGGTATTTCAGGGGTATCCTTTTCTGACAAATCCCTTGTATTTTGTTATCTTTGGAACCTGCTTCCTTCCTTGCTGTGGCAGAAGTCGGGTGTTGACTTCTGGGAAGTGTTAAATAACCTTCTTTCTTCCTAATTTTTTTTAAAGAATAAATAAGACCATAGCTCAAATTGCAGGAAATATGTGATTTCCTTTTCTTTTTGGATATTTTTTTGTTGGATTGGTTTGGGTTTGTTCAGTGATTTTGATTATAGCTTATTGTATATTAAGTCTTTTTCTATTTACATGTGAATTCAGATATTACAACTTATGAATAAAAAAAATATGAACCAATTTGTCAGCAAAAGGAAGGATAAAACAAGGTGACAATTCCTTTTACATAATGTTAATGATGCTTCAAATAACAATAAAAAAGCCAAAACCAAAAAACCAGAAAGTCTCTTTATTGGCAAAGAAATAAATCTGTGTGGTACTGTGTTAACAGCATATCAGCAGCATCATTCTTGGTGTAGAACTTTTCAAGTCTGGACATAATAAACCACTCTGTGTCTTCTGGATAATGGTTTTTGCACATAAAAATCCTCTTTCATATTTCAACCACCTGCAACCCAGTACCATTTTAGTGCCGTGGGATCTGTCATCACAGTTATTTGCTCCAGCATCAGCTGTTCCACCAGAGGTTCAGAGCCACAGCCTGTCACTTGCTGCCTCTGCTGACACTTGGAGTGAGGCTGCTCCCAAGGCAACCCAAAGGCAATGAAAGTACATAGGAGTTCCAGAAATTAAAACAAATTAAATATATAAATAGCCCCAACATGAATAAAGGTACTAATAAAAGCAGTGCCAAACTCCTCTGAAAGCAAAAGTTTACTTAGTTTCACTTGAAATGAATTTGAGAATGTAATGAGTGGGAAGAAGAAAGGAAAATTGTAGTGGTGGTCATGCTGCACTACTCCACTTCCTAAACTGGCAACAGAACTTAATTAGAATTCTGTGTAAGAGCACATGGATTTGACACCCACATTACAACAAAAATGGTACTGCACTAAGCTTTTCTGACATTCATTAAATTTTCTATCATATTAGAAAAATTAACATGAATATTTCAGATAATGAGTGGTAATAAAAACTGAGGAGTGATATAACCATAAACAAAAGTTAGCCAAAGACCAGGGGAGAAAGGAAAATGCTTTAATTCAGCACTTTCCGAAATTCAGAATTTTTTTAAAGTGAAAATGTTTTTAGGCAGTTACTCTGAATGATATAACCAGTTTCCATATTCGCACAGAATTCTGAAATTTAACTGTGCTCCATTATTACACAACAAAATGTAAATTAAACAAAAGTAAAGTTTACAATTGATTTCACTGAAAGTCCCTCAGTATTGAATACACTTTGAAGTACTTCGGTGCCCTAAATATCCTCAACATGCAGAACTTAACCTGTTCACAGAACAGGCCATATTCCTTTGTCACCCTCAGATTTGGATGAGACTAGTGTATTTATGCACCTGGAAGTATTTTGTGCAACCATTATAATGACATCAGTTCCAACTGTCAAGTTTAAACTATAATTATTTGTGTATATATTTGTACCATGTTTTAAGAAAACAGTAGTTTTTTCAATGTTTATATGCTGGGAAATGTATTTCAGATCAGGCATGTTTCTAAGTCAGCTGTGTAGCTGGTTTAGTATTTACAATATAATGGCTTCTCTCCATTTCACATTAAAAAATATATGTTAGTGAAATAACATGGATAAGAACCAAAATCTTTGGGGTAACAGTATTTGTTGATTTAAAGGTATTCTCTTCAGTAAAAATACTGAAATCTCAAAAAACTAGAGTGTGTCAAAAGCAGAGCTATATGTCACATTAAAAGCTGTATTTTGTCAGAAGGGTTTTTGCTTATAAAATCAATTTTTAGATATGTTAAACAGCTATGGTGTAGACATGTAACTGGGGCATGAGCATCATATTTCTTTCTAATTTAAATTTGCAAAGTCAAACACATGACTTGTCTGTGTACATCAAAAGTATACAAACGTCTGTGGGCATCAAAAATGTCTATGTGCATTTTTTCTTAAGCAAAAATAATATAAATCTGTGATCCGAATGTTGCAATGAGTTAATTTGATTTACCTTGTGTAATAGCTTAAACATCAGTGCACTCTGACAGCATTGCTCTTTCACTCACTGAATTCCAAAGCAGCACGTAGAGGTAAATCTAGATCTTTTTATTCTCTTTGGCCTAGAGGAGAATCTCCATCAAGCACAGTCAGATGGGCTTGTGCCTTCCAGTGTCAGAGCCTTAAACCTGCCCCACAGGGTGCCATGGCCCAGGGAAGGGCTGCTCAGTTCTTTAACAATATTTGAGACCAAAGACATCCACTAGGAAAGGAATAAATACCAGAGGTGCACTTGTTACATAATTGAGGTTACAACTTTCATTCCATTTCTGACACAACCTCCTTCACCAGCCTTTACTGCTAGTTCTCACCATACTAAAATTACATTTCTGAATATCAGGATCCAAAAGCTGCTGTATAGGTGTATATGAAATGTATGGATTAATGTGCCATATAATGGACAGGAAAAAGAACTCCCTAATCACCTGGGCTGAGTGAATGAAGGAAGACGTATTTGCCTGCCATCTATTAATGTAAATGGTGCAGCTAATTTAATAGTATTAGACCTGAATCATCATGCTATTATTCCAGTTTTACATCACTGTGAAACTGGAAGTGAATCATTAATATCAATGAAATTATACCAGTGTCAGCCATGGAGTAATCTGCAGAGGGGATCAGGTTCATTAATTTTAATAATTTATGATGCAGTGTAGGCTACACAATTTTACTAAATCTGCTTTTATTTAATGTGACTTACTGATCCTTGCATGTATTACAAGTCATCCAATGTATTTGATATGTCTATTATAAGCAGTTTCTGAGGAAGCATGACTTTTTAGCAGAGTGTACTAAGTTCTGAATTTATCTGGGAAGATTATTGAGCTGATCACTAAAATGTTCTCCAAAGTGCTAGATTCTGTGCAATGAAAGTATGTTTTGGGAAACCACCTTACTCAGAGCAGTCTCTGCTTCACTTTCCATCTTGCTTGGTACTGTTAACATTAGCACTTGAGTGGGCAGAAGCTGAGGAACCAGATCTCTATGAACACAATTCATCAGGAGAGCATCTACAGAGTAGCTAGAAGACTATGACTGTAGTCTATTGTATATTTGTTGTAAAAAGTCAGAAAATATAGCTTCAGCTTCCTTCCAGACATAGGAAGCATAGACCATATATACTCTGCTTAAGTTAAAACTATCTCTCTAATTCAGTGTTAACAGGATGAGCTACCAAAAAAATATGTATGAGAATCAAATCAATACCAGCTGATCTTTCAAGTCCTCAGAAACTTCAATGTACTTCACAGCATATTGAAGATAGTCATCCCCTGTGCATCCTGGTATCCTGAGAACAGATTTGAAGGCATAATGTTCTGCATCTGATCTTATATGGTTAATTGCCATGCAGTAAGTAGGTGGCAAATACAAAAAGTGCATGTGAGAGATTAGAGTCTGGATAGAACACCTGTTGTGAACTGGGGTTTTACTGCTGTCTCCCTTCTTCCAGCCCTGGGGAAGGCTTCTGTCCTTGTAGCTGAACCATCAGAAGAGATGGATGTGTGTTGGTGCTGCTGTCTCTCCAGTGCACAGCTGGGTGCCCAAATGCACATTCATCCTCATCAGTTGTTGAAGCTAACACAAAATAAGCTCAAGAATGCTTAATTATCAGCAGATGGCAGCTAACCTTTTATGTCTTGAAGCTACTGGTGCAGGAGAATATTTTCCCTGGATGCAAGAAGTCTGTATTTCTGGATCTTTCCAGAACTCTCTTTCTGACATCATATACAAAGCATTTAGCTGAAATTAGGCTGATATTCATGTGGTCACCCCTCTGTGGTTTCAGTATACTCAGACTTCAGTACTCTTTTAGTGTAATAGGTTTACCTCTGAGATTTTTCCTAATTATTTCAATGCCACTTCACTAGACTTCTCAGATTAACAGGATAGTTACTGTTGCTGTCTTGTTTATGCTGTGGAATTTTTGTAAACCCTGCTTTACACCCTTTCTGTGCTTTGCCTGATGCCTGCATTTATATGGACAGAATAACACTTAGCAATATATCTTGCACCTTGGCATACTTAATTAGTATGTCAAACTTGTGCTTGTACTTCTATTTCTATTTGTAAAGCAGAAGCACTTTGCTCATAGCTTGGTGTCAGAATGCATGAAACCTCCTTGGCATAATGTGAATTAGAACCAGCAGCAAAATGAATGAATGATTAGCATTGGGCATGGATCCAGTGTTTGACATTCCACTCATTAGAAAGTCTACTCTAATTAACTTAATTGGAATCTACTGGGTGTGCCATTGATGGATTTGCTTGTCACCACAATTTTGTTTTATGTTCCATCAAACTCATTGGTGAAAACATGATGTATGCTGAGATTACCTTGTAAAGACCTAGTTCTTCAGAGGGATCTGCAAATTGCAGCCTCTTGCTCCCACACAGGGACTTAATGAAGTCAACGAGAGGCAGGGTGCATGCTAGTGAACTCCTTTGCATAAAAATTATTTTCTCATAGTCCATATGAGTTACACATGACATATAAGTTTGCATTTATCTAGCACTTGGGGATTTCAAATGATCTTCTAAACACTGAGGAATCAATCGAGACACTTTTCCTGATGCTAATAGCACCTTTTCCTACAAGGGGTCACTGGAAGTACTCAATAAACTCATGGAGGCTACTCAATACATCATCAGAATCTGTCTGTAATTAAGTGAGCCTCGTAAAAACACTTATAAATAAAATTATATGCATGTTCTGACTGGTATACTGGGAATCCAATATTTCTATAACCATACAGTAAATTATTAGCAAAACCAGAAGGAGTCCAAGGATTCTGTTGAATGAAAAGAGTCTCTGCAAGTTACCACTTGAATGATTAGAACAACTAACTTGAAGGATTTTATTCTTTTATCTATAATCCAGACACGGCCATCTCAGCTGAAGCTAGAGATTTCACAAAGAACTTCTGCTATTCAACTTGAAGGTGTACACCTGTGCTGACTTTTCATCTACTTTATGCATATGCATATTTCATTAGATCAGGGCTCTCATAATGGTGGGCAAATAACCTATTTCAGCTCTAGAAAATAGCATTGATATTAAATGTAAATGGGAAGTGGGATTTCCATTACACTTCTCTGGTCTAAGGCATAGAATCCTGTAAACAAAATGGAAGGAGATATGTGTTAAGATTTGAAAACCTGAAGTGGTTAAATGGATACCAGTAGAAGGAAAATTTTCATGATGGGGTAGATATATAGGCAAAGCTAAATCTCTTTTATTAAAATAAAATCTGTGGTCTTACTTGGAATGAAACACATATCCCCAGAGAAGTTTAAAGAGAATGCAGCAAGGAAAATACCATTGTTGCCTCATGAATAATGGGGCTTCAATAGATATCATGACAATAAGTATATTTTAAGAAACAGTATTGTTTATAGCAGTCTGTTGAAAGATTAAAAGGATTTAACATATAATTTACACTGTCTATTTTTTTCTTATAGCTTTTAAAAAAACAGGCCTGTAGAATGTATTACCTTTTTTTATTTTTTTAAACAGAAATTTAATGAAAACAGAAATACTACTCTTGTCATCAGTTGTGATTATTAATATGGAACTATGGAAAATTTCTCTTTACCTAAAATGAGTTCTGTGAAACTAATTTACATTTATTTAAAAGTATTGTGAAGATTTACAGATACTGCGCTGAGTGAGAGAAGTTAGTGTTGTCTGATGATGCAAATAGAAAGTGAGGTAGAAGTTTCTGCTGACCTTGGTGATTTATAAGCCACTCTTTGAGACTCTCTGAATTAAAAAATAAGAAGAATTGCAATAATCACTGAAAAATAAAAATGGTCTCTCATTTAATCTGTTTCCAAATATATTTAAAAGAAAATAATGCAAGTGTTTATATAGTGCCTGCCTCTAGAATCCCTAAAGGATTTCAGTTTCAATGAATGTAAAAATGTCTTCTCAAAAAACTTACTAACCCTTTTCTCTTACTGAGCACATCTAAGGCAGTTTGTGGTAGCACGTGCACCACATAGCTTGCAATTCTGGAGTATGCCCAATTTGATTAGAATGATAAACTAGTTTTGCTGGAAAGTTAAGTTTTGGTGGACTACAGTGAAAACTAAAGACTTAACAGAAGGAAAGAAGCCAAAGCATATTCCAAAAGTCTTTATATTCTGTTAAACATACAGTGAATAGCCAGAATGCTCAAATTGATGAAGAAGTGAGTCATATTTTCGTGACAAGTGTAGTTTTAATAACTGAAGTTGGTGGTTTGGTGTTCCATTAAAAAAGCAGCTTCTTCTTAATAGCTTTCATTCATCAAACAAAATTTAACCTTTTAAGGTTCAGAGAAAGTGAAGGTGGCTGAACTTAAGCCTTCATATTGGTCATGCATCTTCCAGTGGTGACTCCCAGCCTTTTACTTCACTGGCCATTTATGACATAATCAATTTTTGCAGGCAATTGAGAAATCACACAAAAAACAAACATAACCCATACACTGGCCTGGAAATGCAAATTCACAAAACTGTATTAAATATAAAAGCATTGTGTTCTAAAAAGTCATTTTCCAAGTCTATGTTGCAAGACTAAACAGAAAGAAAAATCACAAAAACAGAGAATGAATTTATCATTAAAAAAAAAAAAAAAAAAAAAAAAAAAAAAAAAAAAAAAAAAAAAAAAAAANAAAAAAGAAAAAAGAAAAAAGAAAGAGGGGGCAAAATAAGATAATTACCCCAGAAAAATACTTTTATTTTGCAAGTCTCTATCTGCAAGTCTCTCTGTAAATCTGCATCTTCCGAACTCAAATGTGTTTTGCAATGTTTGTATGTTGTTTTTTTTTTTTTTACTTGAAGCCTATTTGTAAGGAGCACAGAGTTGCTTTTAGTCTTTAATTTCTTGTTATACACAGCTTGTTTCTGAATAAAGTGTGAATAACAAAAGAGGCCTGGGTCTGGATCAGCTACAGATCCATTGCAATGGTTTGCTTTTTGACCTTCTGAGGAGCTCCCACAATTTTCAGTTTCTGAAGACTTTCTGCTTAGGACAAGTTTTCTAACAGGATCTGGCTCATGTTCTCTCTGCCATCAAGAAGCAGATTTTAATTTTTCCTGGGTTACTGAACCAACAGAGTCACTCACTGTGGGGAGACACATCTTTTTCTCAGGGAAGACACCTCAATTTTCAATAGCAGAAGGGATTTGCTCTGGAATTTTACTTTGGCTCACATCAATACTGGATATTTTGATCCCACAGATCTACCAATGTACAAGTATTAAACAGTGCAACACAGAAAAGCAGGGTTTGGGGGGTGGGGGGCTTTGTTGGTTTTTTGTTTGTTTGATTGGTTGTTGTTGTTTGTTTTCATTTGTTTTAATTCTTCTGTGCATGTTTTAAGCTCAGAAATTGTCCTGAATCTTGCTAGAAGTACATTAGGAGTATTGACACTGTATACTGACACTGTGGGTACTTTAGGTTTTTCTCAGCTAATGCCACTGTTAGAGAGACCTTAGAAATGGGCTACAATTTTGGGATAGCACAAACCTAGACAATGACCTTCAGTAGCCCGGCACTTAGGCTGATAGGGTTCATCTGTGCTTTGGTCAAAAGAAACTTAGATCATTTGTTAAGTGTTAGGTTTTCCACACAGTATCAGCAGAGCTGGCAATCTCAGTGGCTTAAAAAGTACACTGGCAACCAATCATGCTGATCAGGGAATGACTAGAACTGTCGAGAGGTTTGGAGTACAATAAGGGCCTGTGCTCCTTATTGATAGCTCTTCCTAGATTACTTTTTCCTATTTGCACTAAGAAGCAGAAAGAAAAATGACAGAACCTCATCTGGCAATTTATATAAGGCATAAACATATACAACACATATAAATCTTAGTCTGGCAGTTAATGCAATATATATATATATATATACATATAAGATATTTCTTTTAGTAGGCTAGTCTTCTAAAAGACATCATGCTACCTTAAAGTTCCTCATGGATATTTGTGTTCCTACATCATGTTTTGTACATAGTCATTCAAGATTACCTGTAAATAAAATTTCTTTCAAAATTAACCTTCTGTTAACTTATTAAGATTGAATAATTAATAACTTGTGCTCATTATTCATTGAGTTCATACTTGTAATCCAGTTGTTGCCTCATTTTACTTTTCAGCAAGACACAGTGGTAAAAATTATCTTGACATTATATATATTCATAAATAACCATCAATATACATAGTCTACTTTTTTACAGCCTTTCACAACACTTTTTCTGCTCTTCCTAACTTTCCTCCACCCCACAAAAAAAAAAAAAAAAGGATTGTCCCAAATTCATAGAAAACAGTTACCAAGGTCACCTGTCTCAGAGTTCAAATTTGGCCTTGAGCAGGGATAGGGGTTTAAATAAGTTGGTGTATTGCATCATTAAAAAATGCAGGTTTGCAGCTCCAGCACCTCATTGCAATCTCACAGATTCTGGCTTTCGAACACTGTAATTCTTGATTTATACTAGACTCATAAGATCTCCTACATTCTGAACTTATGTCCATTTTAAAGCTATCTTGTAACTAAACCCTCATACAAATGGGACCATTTCTTTCCCCAAATGTCATAAATTCAATTTCTGCTTCTTTGGACAGCCTTTTTTTGAGAACACAACTAGTAACCATTTATATATTTTTTTTTCAGTCTTTGCTTAATACGTTTTAAGTTAATGCATTCCAGTTGGATTCACTTTTGACAGTAAAATCTGCAATAATACATTTATAATGTGTTAAATTTTACAGACTTAATAAACAAAGACTTTTTTCACAGTTTAATAAACTTTTAACCTCTAAGCTAGAATAGGTATTGTACAGTAGCAATTGTCTCTGCCGTTGTGTGGGAGCCTACCTGCGTGGCTCAGCGGGGAATGAGAGGCAACCACTGGGAAGTGACCTGCCCTTGGTCTGATCTGTGGGAAACAGAAGTCTCAGAGTGGCTTCACTTGGGTCCATTGGTTCATTTCCTCCAGTCTGAGGAGAAGGCAAAGCAAAACTGCATTTGTAAAGATTGTGTGAGTGACACCACATTGATGTGCGGTTCCTAACGTGTGCGACCAGCCTGCGTCTCCTCAGCATCCCCAGCCCCTGTGTGCTATGTGCACCACAATCCACAAAAGGGTAGACAGTGAGTGAAGTTATCCTTGCAGGGTTGCACCCAAAAATTGTATTATCAGGTTTTCTTTCAAACTGTAAGGCAATATCTCCTAAGTTCAAAAAGCTGAATAAATAGCTCCTGGCTTGTTGATATAGCAGAGGGAAGAAAACCTCTAATTTATCAGAGTTTATCACATGCATTTATCCTTACTTTTTCTTTCCTTTTTTTTTTTCCCCAGGATAACTGTATAAGACTCTGCATGGTGAATTTATGCCTGTTTGTATGAAAATTGGATAAAAATCTGGGTCAAAGTTCTATTCTTAGCCACAGATGAAATGCTACTGACTTGCTGAAAATCCATTCTCATCTATGTGTTCTTGTCCATCAGATTTTGAAACTTGGTGCCAAACAGTTTAATGTAAATTGCTCTACTTTAAACACTGTGTTTTCTTAAAGTTCTCTGAAGCACATACCACTTGTACAGCAGAAGTTGCATTATGTGCAGCATATAAAGAATTCTTGTGGAAAGGTCTGTTTATCTCATCAAAGTGAAATTATATCTGTGTAGACATAATGTATAGTAGAAATAAATATATGTACATATATATATGTATACACAATATCATGTTGCATGTTAGAATGCACTTTACAAATTGCCTAGAATTTAAAAAATAATTTTCAGTATGACATCCTGCCAACAAAAACATGGCACTGTAGCTTAAGACTTGGTGTTATTTTGTTATTTCAGTTTTCTCTTCTCTTAATAATGAGAAAAACAATATTGATTTTGGATATAACCATGAAAGAACGATGATTAAGAATTACAGAAATCTTTTGTCCCAGCAAGGTCCTTATAGCTCTCATGAAATTTTGAACTAGTGTACTTTGTTACCTCATTAATATAGGCCAGCAGTAAATTGTGGGTTGGCACGCTGCCCAGCATAGCACCACGATCAAGCCTCTGCTTTCTAGTAAATTAGAACCCAGCTTTTTATATCTGAGGTACACACATTTATGGAGGCATTAGATATGAAGTAATCTTTCATTTGCCATTTGCTTTTCTACATGGCTGGCTTTAAACTAGGTCATGTAAAGGAAGTTATTTGTGGAATCAGGGAAACGTACACTAAATAGACCTGTAAGGTCCTTTCAACAGCAACACCTGAAGAGGACCTTAGCTCTTATCTGGGTAATTATAAGATATGTGAATCAATATATGAGGGCTCACAGGACCATGCATCTTTTGTGCATGACCAAGAACACAGGGCAGCACTGAATCCTGTTGAAGAAGCAGGGTTAACCCTCTTGGCAGCAAAGAACATTAACAAAATTAAACCATTGGAATGAAACACGGAAAAATCACACCTTTAAAAATTGTTGGAAACACTTCAATCCATTACCTGTTGTATTCTGGTGATTACCAGCAATTTCTTAATCACAGTTTGTGTAATTACTTGCCATTTGCTTGTATTTAAAAAGAATTAGCTCAGATTGTTTCTAGCAAGTCATCAACATTGCTTAAAGAAAGTAGTTAAACAGACAGACTTACAGAGTTTGTGATAGATTGCCTTTCGTGATCAGTAGACGTGAAGATATTTCATAGCAGCCTGTTCACTTCAGGTAGTTATGCAACAAAGAGCAACAATTTCCAAAAATTGTTCTCTTCCTTAGATCTCTGCTGTATTTCAGCAGCCTTCTGGCTGTAGCTTTCTCCTCAGTATAACTACTTTAATGAATGTCTCTTAGGGGCATAAAGGGAAAGGGGTAACATGGTTCCTGTAAATGTGCAGCTGTGCCTAGTAGCAATCTGGGAGAGACAATCCTGGAAAACTGGACTGCAAGGAAGCTTCACAGATTTCTAGTCATCTGTCTACTCTTCCTCTTAAACTGAGTAGGTGTGTTCTGCAAGCCTGTACTTTGTATTGGGGCTAGGCAATTACTAGCAGCAGTCCTAACCCACAGAGATAATTCCCTAAGAAACATCTTGGCTTCTCAAAGGAGAAGTAACCTCTGATACCCTTGATGCTTAAGCCCATCAGTTGCTTCCACCTCACCTTCACTCTGTAAAAGCAGTATGCTCCAAATTACTGATTCCTACGCACAGAAGAAATGTTTTAATTAGCAGTGAATATTTGCTTCCCCATAGAGCCCATATTTTGCAATATCTCAGGTAGCTCTAAATTCCTGGAGGCTGAGACAGGGACAGGGCCAGGGGACAGTTTCCACAGAGTCTATGCTTCAGCTCATCCATGCAATGCCAATTGTCACTGTCCCCAGCAGGACAAACTTCCATAGGGTGAACAATTGCAGACTGAGGCAGACAGCAAACAATGCTTCAGTTTCTGAGTGGAAAAAACAGGCTTCCATTTTGGTGCCAGTGCTACTAAACCTGGAAATTAATGTATAGTAAACACACAAGTGGTGAAGTGAATACAAACAAAGTCAATGAAACAACACCTTCTTATACCACCTTTGAGTTTGGCAGAGTGTAATTATTGTAAAATCACCATTCCATGTATATGCCCAAAGTTGGATGTATCCAGATATAGACTCTTTGGGTGGCTGATAGAAAGGGCCTTCTTTTAGTGCTACAGGCTTTTCATATACAAATATTTTCTATGGTTTCCCTCCCCAGACGGAATAATATTGCTTCAGCCAACATAAACATGTGAACTCACCAAGAGATGGAAAATGGGAGCTAAGATGTGGAAAAAAAAATCCAAAAAAACCCTCTAATAATTTTGACTTCAAGAATGAAATACTGAGATTTTTGCCCTAGATAAGACAAATAATTCTGAAAACAGCCCATTACACATTAAATCTAGGAAGAACTTTTTACAGAGTTCTTGAAAGATATTTGCTCCACCTTATAACTGTTAAGAGGCAAAAATTGGCCAGGGAGGCTGCAGCTACAGGGGCACAGCAGAGTTTGGAGCTCAGGTTGCTTCTCTGAGCTCTCCTTCCCCCAGAGCTCTCAAATTTGGGCTTTTCTCGTTGCAGGTTACATGCTGGGAAGAGGCAGCAGGGTCTGAGGGAGCTGAGATTCAGACTTGGGGTGTGAATCACTATTTCTCCACAAATATTTCTAGATTAAAAAAAGAAGCAACAGGAATACTTCCTAAGTAGAAATGTTGGTAGTTTGATTATAATGCAGATGACCAGGTCCAGAACTGTCCAGATCACTAATGTTTTATTGCTCTGAACTCATGACTACTTGTCAGAACTGGCCTTTAATTGATTTTAAAAAAGAAGTGTAGAGTGACGAGATATAGGGGTTATAAAAGGAGCACAACAGAACAGAATAACAAATTACCCAGGAATAGCCCACCTCTGCATTTTGCACATGAAAATCTCAAATTCTGGAAAAACATCTTTACAACGTACCACATAAAAAAAAAATGGTGCTGGGACAAGGACCGCACATTGGTGGCATCATCTCAAGTGGGGTTTTAAATTTCTTCCTATTAATTTGGGGTCTGGTGGCATACAACCTAATAAAATTACAAGCAAATAAAAGAGAGCTTCAAAGAAATGCGTTATCAAAAGGAAGGTTTCAACAAAAATTATGCACTATAGTGCTGAAAGTGAAAACACAAAACCTCTTAAAGAAAGAGTGAAATGTGCACTAGGATGGGAACAAGATTTTTGGAAACATTTAGAAAACTGATCAAGGAAAATGTACATATTTACACAAGGCTGGAATATATGACCCTGTTTGATTTCATTTTCTTGGAGACCATGACTAAAGATATACCTCTGGTTCTAGCAAATGCATAAGTCTATGACTACTAAAAGTACACGCTTAATGTAAAGAAAAGAACTAGGCCACGATTTTTGAGGGATTGCTTATCATTGAGTGTGGAATGACAGTTCACAATCATAAACCCTATTTATGCTGAGCTCCCTACTAGTATTCAAAATGTTAAAACACAACAGTAACACAACACAAGAATATAGAGAGAATAATTGATTGAAAAAAACTTTACAGAAACAAAGAAAATTATCATTTCTAGACCATGTCAGTTGATTTGAAAGAGAGGAGAGGTGATGAGCGTGTTCAAAGTGCTTAGAGAAAGAGTTTGGCAGTTAAGAGTGCAATTGTTCAAGATAATAAAAATATTAAGAACTAAGACTGCAAAAGAGTTTAGCAAAGTAGAACATGTATCTACTCCAGAGCTTGTAATGAATGTTAGTATTCAGCTGTGCTAGGCTATATGAGACAGTGATAAATCAAGCAAGATTTGGAAAAGTCTCTGAAATCTTTATGTGAATCTCTGAGAATATAAGGCAGTGCTGGTCTTGTAAGGAGGGACAAATGCTCAGCTGGGGAGTATTCTACAGTACAAAAGGGAAAGACATATGTTGAACACAGATTCTTAGAACCCTTTCTTTACAGTTTTTTATTTAAAGCAAATTAAATAGTTTTCAGAAAGCTAATCTTAAGAGAAGGCAGGAATGAGAAATTTTCTTCTGAATCGTTTGTATATGACTAAGAGGCAGAGAAAATAAAAGCTGGCTCCCCAGGAGTAACCACAATCTGCAGCTAGCCTTTGTCCTGCAGCAGCATTGACAAAGCCTGCACCAGCTCATGATGCTCAGGAAACTTCCCTGGCTTTACCTGCCTTGACTTTAATACACTGCAGAGATTGAAAAGCTGTAATTGTAAACAATTAATGCCACTAACATTTGGCTTGAGTTTTCACCCTCAAGAGCAATGTCCCCAGGCATGAGCCACGAGCTGAGGAGGAGCAGGGATTCCCTGAAGCCTGGAGCTGCCCAAGCCCTGCAGGGCCAGAAGACAAGGGCTCTGCTTGCTCCCTGTGTGCTCTTTGCTCCATGTGTGCCCAGGCAGCAGGGTAACTTCTTAGTGAGACTGCCAACTTAAACTGCTTGAGAAGTGTTAGCCTCACGCTGAAAGTCTCAATACCTACAACATTTAATGTAGATTTTATTCACGGTGTGTCAGATACCAAATGAAATATCTGATCAAGGATTAAGTTTCAAGGAGGTGGAATCCACCATATTACTTATAATATGTGAGATGGAGGAGATAATTTGAAGAGGCTATTTGAAGAGGATAGCCTACTTTTGTGAGAATAACTGTGGGCACTAAACTAAAAATCTTAGTTTTATTATTCACTGCAACTGAATGTCAGAATGGTGTTTAATATGCTATAATATCAGCATTTCTGCATAATTTTATGTTATGGAAGGGACATAGATACATTTCCCCCCTCACCTTTATTATCCAGGCTGCCAAACAATGGGGGAACATTTGGTATATTCCAGATGCAGTGTCAATGCACACTAATGCCACTTTGAAATATATTTTCAAGATGGGGCAGATTTTAAAGAAAAAAAAATGAAAGAAAATACTAGATACAATTCAAGGACCTGGGTATTTTTCTTTGTAATTTTTAGCTGTTCCAAATGGAAAGATTTCCTCTGAGTAAGTCTGGGAATGAAACCATCCCAATTACAGGATGTCAGTTAGATATTAAGGATAAAAGTGCATACTAATGAGCATGATGAATAGAAATGGAATTTATTATCTGTCTTTTTGGTTTTAGTTCTGGAAAGACAAATAGCATTTTGGATCAAATGAACAGTTTCACCAACCAGTAGTGTAATTTAATAAATTTTATCTAACAGTATATGTCTTATTTAAGAAGTATTTTGTTTCACATCCCCTATTCAAACAAACAAAAAGACCTGAATGCTCTGACAAGCTCTGACTGTATTTCCCTGAGTAGAGAGCAAAATAATGTACATTTCTTTCAGTATTGTGGTAGCTCTGAGAAGCTTGACTCGTGGAAGCCACTGTGGCAAGGATGTAAAGTGACACTTACTTGAGATTAAAAAAGAGAAGGCTCATGAAAAGCAAAAGTGAAGTCTTCAGCAAAAAGTAGAATGTGTGTGTGCTGCTCTAAGGTCTTCTAAGAAAGCAAGCTGTCACTAGAAGTAAAGAGCAATAGACAATATATATTTTCATAGCTGAGGTCTAACCAGGACCAAATAGAAATAGAAAATTACATAGGATTAGTTAAAAAAATATCCCCACCTTTCTTTTTAGTACAGAGACTGTTTTCCTGCACCTAGGGTAGGTACTATTTCTCTTTGGACCAGCCAAATGAAACATGCTGCATTACTAACAAAGTGACAATGTATATTACGAATAGTTTGGTTAAAATAAGAAGTGATCTGAGCCTTTGGCCATCCTTCAAACCAAATTGAACTCAAACCTTTGACATTTCAGTTACATTGTCTTCTGCCTCATCCTACATTTCTCATGGTATAGTGTCATGCTGAAATGCCCAGAGGTCTGATATTCAAAAAGGGCAGCGATAGGCACCTTGCCACTTCCTGCTGGACTATGGATTTGTCAGAGAAAGAAAGTTAGAGCTGTGGGGAGGGGGCATTTTCTCCTTCAAGGCAAATATTGTTGGTAGGGAGAGGGCAGGCCCTTTTTCCATGATGCATGATAACCTCCAAGGAGAGCATTGATGATGGATGTCTGCCAAACTTCCACGAAAGAATGTTGTTATGCCCTAAAGAAAGAACAATAACATGCTCAACCCAAATTCAGAGACAGTTCACTTAGTTTGGATATGACAGACCTAATAAAGTTTCTAGTAATAAAACTACCAATACATTTTCTATATTCAATTAGATCTAGCTGGAAGAAAATCAACAAAATATTACACAATCATTTCCCCCTGGATTTGAAATATTCAATCATTAAATTTCTTTTCCCAAATAAACCCAAGACATTTCTAGTTGGATCTAACAAAACAGAAACTGATCTGTAGCTTGCAGTAATGTATCTTTTTAAACTCCTGAGAAGTATTGACTGGAAAGATACCAGGTATTCTGTGATTAAAAGTGTATTAATCATTTACTGAAGATTATTGAATGATTCAAGATGAATTGTCTGTTTATATCATTGATGTCAGTATAATTAATTCAAATCTCCTGCTAGGTTTAAGAGGACAGAATTAGAGATATAACTACAAGAACCCTCTTGATCCACAGTATGTCAATAGCTGTTGCATCCTTTAGCTAAATGAGTGGTGGAAAGTATTTCAGTAATTTCTGTGTTCTTTTCTCAACAATGGAGTTTATATAAATTGTTAGAGATGTGAAAGATGGGAAATCTTTAATGTTTGTGATACACACACACACACCCACCCACACACACACACCCCCACACACACACACGTTTTTCTGAGTAGAAGGATTCTCCAGACTGACAGTAAAGTACTGTGGGTCTTATGCAGATGTCATTACAAAATAATTAGGATGCACAGATATGGAAAGGAAATGCTTTATCTGAATGAGTATTTGGACACTAACAGCCATTTAAGTTCATCTTAAATCTAAGAGAAAGTCAGCACAAACCCAGAGAGGGTCAGTTAGAAACTACAAGTGGATCTTTACAAAGTTTCCGTATGCACATGTTAAGTTCAGATCCAAAGGCTTTTTTTCTTTTAATAGTTCCTGAATCAAAAATTTAGAACAGACTAGCAGCTAAAGTATGTCACAGAAGCTGAATTCTGCTTCTTTCTGTCATCAATCTTCCTGTGCAACTTGAAGCAAAAAGTTTATCAATTAGTGTCTCTTTTCTATAACACAAGGCTGCCTAAAGCACTAGGTGAAAAAAAGTAGGGTAAAATAAATTGCTGATACTTGTAAAAGATTGGGAAACTTCAGCAAGAGGCCTTTAGAAAAGTACAAAGTATTGGTGGCTATGTGATAAATTAAGGAGAAGATCACTTTCCCAGTGAAGTGGCAAAATTGTTGATGATAAAATACTCACTGATTTATTTCTTTCTCTGTGGAATTTAGACTTGTTAGAAGAATAAATTGCATTTGTTATAAAAAAAAATTACAAATTTTGCATTTTACATATATTGGAATGTTTTCATGAAGAAAGTTCAACATTCTTACAGAAGTATAAAATTAAAGTCAAACAAAATTGACTTTGGAATGTGTTGTTTTATATGTGATGTTACTATCACTGCCTCTCCACATTCTTGAGTGTTGCATTTGTACATAAATTTAAAATGCATTTATTAATAATTTTCATTTATTGTCAAAATGAGTATTGATTTACTTCTGAAATTTAGTTTATTTCACATTACTGCTAACATCAAACAAGATAACAGGATGCTATTGGCGTTGCTGAAAGCCAAATGTAGGATTATGCCTGTTTATTATCTTGAGCAGCCATGCAAGCTAAGCTACAATGAGTCCTACACAGGGAGCAATATTCATATATTAAATCTGACATGCAGTCCAGATACCACAGGGAAAAAAATCACTTCATCTTTATTTACATTGGTTTATGTGTTCTTTGTGCCTATATTTTTCTGCCTTCCACCCAGAAGTTTTTGACCCACTTGGAAGAAGATGTTCATTATCAGGTGACCATGAAAAAGTAAGGGACAGCTTCTGAATGTGCCTTTATTACTAGCCCAGCTGGAGGAACGTTTTGGGAACCTGTCTGACATAAAGTCTTGTGTTGCAGAGACAGATGATGGCTTCTAGGGTTCATGTTTTGCCACCACATTCAACATCACAATTATCATTGGCTGCAGTGGCTGGCATGAAGCAAATTTCTTTCCTCTGGCAGTCTCAAAGGGCAAGGCAACACTTGTGCATATGTGTTGCAAAACTCAATATAAGCAAATTAATTTTCTCTGTGGAGCTATAACCCAAAAAACCTACATAGTACAAACTTAGGATCGATATTTTGAAACAATAGCAAATTGATTTCCAGTGCTGGTTCAGTATTTTAATGGTTGTAATGCAAGAGATAAATAACAGAGTTGTTTCAAGTTGTTTATTTCTATGTATTCCAATTTCAGTGAAAATACATTCTACTACCATTCATTGTAGATACAAAACTTGCTGTGCAATGCACAATGAACAGGGTCAACTTAAACAAGTTAAAAAATAGGACATGTGACAAGTGGTCTGTATGTCAGCCAACATTTTGAAAGGGATGAAGGTCTCTTAAGCTAAGCCCTGAATTTAAACTGAAGGCAGCAACTGCAGTTACTATGCAACACTCTGGTATTATTTTTTCTCTGCTAATATTGTTCTGCAGCATTTTATAGTGACAGGAATGTATTGCAGGGGTCAGCACTGTGGTTATCTTGAGCTCATTCAAATGACTCCTGGGTATATGTATATTAGAACAGAGCTTTCCAAAAGGTTCTTTTGAAATTCTTTTCTAAAGAATAATAATTTCACTGTTTCATTATTTTAGACAGAGGAAAATGTCACATAGAATTTACTATTATCAACATGTGCAATAAATCTTCTCATATTCTCACTTAATCATTTGTATATTTTAGAAAATTAATTTAATCAAATGTTCATTAGCAGTGATAATTAATTGTAGTAAAGTTCATCAGACAACATATACATGTTGCCAAATGATCACCATGATGTTCTTTTGACAGAGTTGTTGCAGCACAAATGTTCACACGTTTTTATTCAGACATTTCACTAGCACATGACAAACTGGCTATAAATCTGCATTTAAAGCTCTATAAATTACAGATGCACTAGATATTGTTGAAATATATTTTACTTTCATTAATTACATCATTCTGAATTATAAATGCATAGTAAAGTACTGTATATGTTATGTCCATAGTGAAAAATTGATTAGTGTCACTTATTTCTAAGAATATTGTACAAATTGCCCAGAGGCATTGTGTTTACTAATCTATCAGAAAATTGAAATTTCACTCTTTTTCAGAAAGTCTGCATATTTTATGAAGAGTGACATGACTTGAAATTCTTGCTGCCTGAAAGAGGAATAGCTTTTTATTTAGGGCACATGGCTTGGAGGAACCATATTCAGTCACTTTGCTACAGATTTCCTGTGACTTTGGGTAACTCATCCTTTCTGTTCATTCTTTTATTTATAGAATAGCAATGAGACTCTCCCCTCTGAATTACTGTTTGCTTTATCCATTTGCATTTTGGGGCAGGAAAGGGGGGGAAAATCATTGTGGTTTTTTCCAAGGCTTAACAAAATGAGGCCATATTCTTGGTTGAGGCTTTTAGATACTGACATGCTATATTGTAATAATATAATTATTAGTGCTCTGATAAAACCATTAATTTAATTGTGCCTTCTGATACTTGAAAGCACTGCTGGCTCCTGAGTATTCCATGCTCTAATCAGGTAGATGAAAATGGAACAGAATGCTCAAAATAAATCCCTGCTCAAAACAGTGAGGAGTTTGTCTGCTTCCCTTTCCCTGATACTCAATGTTTCCATATGTCTCTGGGTGAAAAGTCTCACTTGTGCAGTCAAAGCCTTGGTTTTCTTTGAGCTATACAAGGATATTTCTTGATGGTGTATTAAAATTTGTTGGAGGATAGTGACAGTGGGAGGTTAATGCAGCTGTCAAGAGTGTTTATGAATAGTTAGTGGCAACTAATAATCTGGGAGACAGCAGTATGTTTTAGAACTTTTTCAAAAGCTAATAAACGATGAGTATACCTGAGACATCATAAAAAGTTCCAGAAAGAAAAGCAGGCCCATTTCAGGTTGTCTGTACCAAAAGCTACCAGAGGAGTTGGAAGACAGAGGCATGGGCTCATAACCAAAGTAATTACCCTGAGTTTGGTGGATCTGATTTTTTAGAGTTAAATCTATGTGTGGACTTGGAGCTGGGAAACCCCCTGTAGCAAATTTGCCTAAGTATTTGTTGAAACCCAGCCAGAGGAACTAAATATATTTGGCTTAAACCTGTACTGCTCCTTCACAGTATAGTGACAGGTTCATCTGTACTTGAATTCTGGCACTGTTGGAACTGGAAATTTAATATATGAGTTTCCTTTAGCTCACTCCCCAGGAGGCAAAGATGCATCACGGCTCTTCAGCGAACATTTTGTGGTGTTAGAAAATCCTGCAATGCCCAGACACAACATGGGAAAAATAGACTAAGGAGAGTCCTTTGGCTCTCTACATTTTCTTGCATTTGTTGGTATGACTCAGAAGCACTGAGTATAGTTTTCTTTTTGAGATATTTTACAGTCCTGCAATGTTGTTTTTCGTCATGGACTCGGTGTATGGGAGAGCAAGCCAAGAATAGCAATTAGCTACTTAGCTTGTCCGGTTCTTACTCCAACTGGAGTGTTAGATCAGCCTTTCAAACAATGGTGACAACATCTCTATTAAAGCTGGGGCCTGCTTCAGTAAATACAGGTTGCAGGCATCTGTGTTAAGTCATCTTGCAAAGTCTTTCCCTTTTTATTACACTCCTTGTATCATCCCACTGTCACCACGGAGCAAACCAGCAGATTCCAGGTGCGGTCCTGGGAAACCTGCCCACTTTTGCTCACCACAGTGACCACTTATAAGGACAAATCTGGTTCTTTCTTTCTTTCTTTCTTTCTTTCTTTCTTTCTTTCTTTCTTTCTTTCTTTCTTTCTTTCTTTCTTTCTTTCTT
>VZSE01005712.1:2442773-2529349 GCA_013398275.1 Promerops cafer | reverse complement strand
CCTTTCTTTCTTTCCTTTCTTTCTTCCTTTCTTTCTTTTATTTTTTTTAAAGCCTAAATGAAAATGTATGATGAGAGTTTTATTAAAATGTCAGACATTCCTTTAAAATTAACTCAGGGAAAAATCCCACAGTTTTAGAGCTCTCAAAAGAGTGGATAATGTCCACAAATTGGATACTGTGCTTTTCAGGTTATCAGAGAGAAATCTATTCTTTGTCTCTGGCAAAGGAACTCAACATTGATAGTTCTTGTTAATTGCTATCATCTTTCATTAGGATTTTTCTGTCAGCGTGTGTTGTTCAGGAACTGTATAGACCAACTGTGTTTCTACTCTGAAACACTAAATTGATACAAATGCTAATTTTTTTTCAAAGGATTTCGGTTTTGGCTTAGAACCTTGGGAGGACAGAGAGGAAAAACAAGTAATTGAGTGGGAAAATGAAGAGATTAGATCTGCAGTCCCCTAAATGACAATACCAGGCACGTATATTTGCATAATGTGGAGTCTTAGACCTTCCTTTTGTGTTGTTGTACAGAATCAGATAAGGATCAGATAAGGATACTGTGCAATATTTGAGATCCAACTATTCCGGTGCAGACAGAGCCTAGTTAACTCAGCTTTTAAAAAACCATATCTGTGCAAGACTAAAAGTAAAATGTTCACTTGGTTTATTGAGTCTTGTCCTGGCAGACAAGTAAAAGGTTGCAAATTTGGCAGAGCAAAAACAGAGTTAAATGTGATTGTGTATCACTTTCTTCTGGCTGAAGACAACCTATGCTGCTCCCCCTGGGCAGGAATCCCTGTGTTACTGAAAACTCTTCTGATGTATTTCAGGAGCATCTGGTTGCCAGTTACTGGCTGAAGATAATGATCGGTTGCATTTTCACCTGTTCCTCTTCCACATCCCTGAAGTTTCTAGTTTGTCCAATTATGAGGCTTTGCCCTGTCCCCCATGGGTAGAGGATAAAGAAGCAGCCCTTCTACTGGGGAATTAACTTAGGTCACCAGTTTTTCAGGCTGCATCTTGGCTGGATGTAGGTTGTTAAAAAAGAGCAATTCCTTCCACCTTTGTTTTGATTATAGAAATCTCATGTCTGATCACCAAGAATCCTAGTGGAAAAAGGTTGTGTTATGTTAGAGGGCAAGGAAAGTAAATTTGGGAGAAATAAAGAAGTAAAAAATGCTAATCAACCAGTAAACATAACTTTGCTTCAAATTTACGATACAGTATACATTTTCCCATAATTTCCTCTCTTTTTTTTTTTTAATTAAGATTTCTTCATGCAGTTTTGAAGGTAAATGCAATTTCTTTTGGTAGGAAACAGTGACTTATGGAAGGAAACACTAACAAGTATGGGCTAGAAATAATACAAAGTTCAATAATAGAAAGTTCATGCTATTAACTGCCAGCCTATCTACAGACTGAGCTGAGAACTTCTGGCACAGGTTGCTTTCACCTAAATTGAGCACATCATGATAAAATTTAATATCTTAACCCATGTTTTCACAGGATCCTTGATGTCAGCATGTACTAAGAATAATTAGTGCTAGTGGTACACAAAAACTTGGGAGTGCGTGGTACCTTTTGGAAACCCCTCTTACTCCCATCACTGCTCTCTTCTAGGAATACACCTCAGTAGCAACTGAGGGTTATACGTTGCCCATGTTTCTGGAAGTGTCTCATACCTATCTGTGAGCTGGAGCTTTTTGAGCATAATTCCATACCATTTGTTATGTACAGTGACAGAACTTGTAAACAGCTCTCTGCATCTAATGAATGAGTTAAACTCTTAATGAGTATTGCAACAGTGAATCCATAGAGAAGGAAATGTCTAATTTATATTGTTACCAAATTAAGAACATCATAAAAAAGCAGTTAAGTGAGGTATGTAAAAACTACAATTATTATTATCAATCACTTCCATATGATGGCAAATATATAGAGCATGGAGAAACCCTCACATACCCTCGAGACAAGCCTCACAGAGACAGGTGCTAATAATGAAATATATGGCAAGATTACTTTTCAGGGAAAACAAGATAGGAACTTCTGTGAGAAAGTAAGTTTTATGGAGGGATTAGAAGGTGATAAAAGGTGGGTGTGGGGAGAGCACAAGTTAGTTCACTGTAGCCTCACGAATGGGCATTAGAGAATGTAATAAAGAATGCTGTAACAAACAGGAATGAAGAAAGAGTAAAAAAAAAGTCCAGAAATGAAACTGAAGAGACAGCTTTATTGTGTGATTTATAATGAAGTTTTGTGGAACTTCAAACAGGATATGATCTTGAATTTGATACTGTTAAAAAAAATAAAAAGGAAATTGAGAAAAAGATTCAAGAACTGATTTGATATGATTGAAGCAGAATAGTTGGAGATAATTTAATCAGTGGTGTTTTATACAGACATTTCTAGGAATGGGGAGACGGGGGAACAGAGAAGGCTGGTGAAGAAGGTTTTATTAAGTTATATTAGTCAAGTTGAGAGAAGAGAGGATGAGACCACCACATTTTTATCTGTTGACATTCTGAAGTGAGAATGAGTCACTCATGCTGGACAAGACAAAATGCCAAAGTTATTCCAGCCAAATTTATTGCAGCTTTCACAAGAGCTTTGTCTTTATTCCTTGTCTCATCTGAGGGAAAAGGTTCATTAAATACATTCACCAATATCTGCACAGCTAATGAAAATGGTGTGCTTTCTAGAAAGGCTTCGTAAGAATGTACATCAGATCATTCCTTCCCTTGAGAAGGGAGGATTTAGTAAATAACACTGAGGAAAATCTTGTATAGCAGGCTTAATCTTCCAGGTTTTCTTATTTTCTCTCTCTGGCCACAGAGGTTTGTTTGTTTGTTTGTTTGTTTGTTTGTTTGGGTTTTTGTTTTGTTTTGGTTTTTTTGTGTTTGTTTTTTTGTTGTTGTTGTTGTTGTCATTGTTTCCTTCTCCTCTTCTCTCCACAGGGAGTAGGGAAGAAAATAAATGTATACTCGCTTGAGTCAGATTTTGAGCCAAGTCCTTTCTGACCTTTGTATTCATGGGAGCTACTTATGCTTACAAGGAGGCTGGATATAATGGTCATGGGTTCAGTGAAGAGAGAACTTCATACCACATTATTTTATAAAGCATATTTTCTTTCATAATCACAGTGAAATATTTGAAATAAAAAGGTTGAACTAGGTCTTATGAGTCATAACCACAGTGCAGAGCAGCCTACACATGTGCAGGGCTGGTAGTTTTAAAAGTTATTGCTTCACCTCTAATTTTGAGGTCTTACATATGACTTTCCCTTTTCTTTGTTGAAAATGTGCACTTGTGTAATGCAGAGGCCTGCGTCTGGTGCTTGTGAAAAGTGCCAGAATGGCAGTTCTGCAGGGCAAAAGTAGGTCAGTTCTGTGCAGCAAGAACGACTTGGGAAGCAACATAAAAGCTTCCCATTGCCTGCCAGTATGTTCCAGTAGATAGAAGGCAGATAGAACCCAGTGGCCACAATGATAACCTGTAGAGGTTTGAGGGGCAGTCCTGGCCTCCCTGCTGGGGCTATAAGAGTGGCAGCACCAGGCATTGCTGCACTGGACCTTGCTCTGCCTTTGCTGCAGCCCACAGGTTTTACCAGCTTGCTGCATTCCTGGTAGAAGCCACAAAACATCCTTACTTTCCTGAGATATTCAGCACTTATTCCACAAAATTCTGAAAAGGAAATGAGGGCAGGAACAATACTGAAAGGACATCCAAGAAACCAAAACATTTTTGTGACCTTTTTTTCCACTGTAACTTCTTTTCCCTGTAATGCCAAACATGCTGACATTATGTTCACATCAAGCATGTGCTGTAAAATTGCACTTGTCAAGCATTTAGTTTGGCAGAAATGCAGAGGAGGAGATGTTGAGCCAAGAAATGTTTCTCCTTTTCTCTCTCATAAAATGCAGAGCTCAAGAACAAATGAGAGTCTGTTCACTATGTTCTATTAGTGTGTGTGGGACTGCTAGTTTTTCCAGTACTTACTTTCATTTTCAGATGGTTTTAAGTAGCAGTGTACATTTGATAGGGACTGAAATCCCTTAAGGAAAGGGCACTGAAGATACGATACAACTTCTGATAGCACATTAGTATATGGAGCAAGCTTGTGTCTTTCCAATTTCTTGACCAGTTTCAGACTGTGAGGTTTTAGGAGCAAGAACAGTCTCTTCATTCTGTTGGAGCACGTGGCCCCTTCTAGTCCCTGGCCAGAACCAAAAAGACAGTGTAGCAATATAACAGTAAAGTTAGAAGCTGTGTGACAAATCACTTGTCATACCATGCAATATTTACATATATCAGAGGTAGCTCCTTTCCTCTCCTGCTGTTTGCAAACACTTAACCAAATCCCACACCTCTATGTGATTTGGAAGGCTGCTACATCCAAAAAAAAGGCACATAACATGAAGATGTGTTAATCAATGTCTGGAGAGGACAAAAGGAGCAGTGGTGGATCATCCCACACCCCTACAGTGGGAAGAATTGTACCTGCTTCTCAGGGACCATCAACAGGGCTTGCTGCTGCCAGCCAGGTGTGGCCAGGCTGTTCCAGCCATACAGCAGTTAACACAATCCTAAGCTACATCTTGACTGGACAAATCAGCAAATCCTGCCAAGAGAAACTCTCTGAAAAGCTCAAATAGATATAACTTTAATAGTGCCTGACAATACCAGCAAACTGCAACTCTGAGGTAGCTGTGTACACTGTGGACACGTGTGGTGTGGGAGTTTCATTGCAGGTAGTTACAAGACTTTTCAAGGAGTTGCATTTCACTTACGATGAGTATCTGTGACATATATTACAATATAGTTTTCCTTCAGTGACAAATTGTCCTCTCTTCTGGTTTGTCTTACAGGTTTAACAGTGCGTAAGTTTAGTCACCTGAGTATTGCATTTAAACATATTCATAATTTTCCAAATATTTTGAAAACCAGATCATAGCAACTGAATCAAAAAATCACAATAACAATTTCTAGCTGGGTGAGAAGAATTTAAAGCACATTTATCTTGAAAGAGTATGAGGAAAGCACACATTATTGTTAAAAAGTAATAATTAAACATCCTCTGTCCTATCTGGAAGTACAGACCCATTATAAATAAACAAGTAAAATACAGAACCCTGAAACATTTATTCTTTTAAATGAACTTTTAAGTTAGTTTCCCTCGTTGTTGATGAATGCAATTAAATTAAATTAAATTACAAGAAATGTCAAGAAGAAAACAAATTTATAATTAACAAAGCCCACCATAAATTTGCAATTGCTTGTCCATATGAAGGTCTTGGAGAAAGTTCATTTCAGCAAGGATAGAATTGACACTATTGGTGCTTTAGCAGGAACAATTATTATCATTGCAAATTACTTAAACTATTAAACTGAGAATAATTCAGAAATATCATTAGCAGTCAAATTACTTTAAAAAAGCTTGTTTTCTTTCTCCTTTGTTTAATCTAAACTTAATGTCTGCTTATCCTCACACAAGCAGAAAATGCTGATAAATAATTCCAGAACATGCCTAAACATCTCCCTTCACAGCTAGCTTCTAATTTGATCTCAGGAGACCCTTCTTGGTAGCTGAATAAAATATTTTCATTTATTCTAGAAGAGCCTACATCACCATACATTTCTAATCTCATGTTGCTTGGTAATGTTGCTAGATGAGGTCCTCAGCAAATCATTAAACTTGTTCAATAACAACATTACAAAACACAAGAGATTTACCCTTAGTGAAACAAAGAAGTTTTCCAAACATGGGGGAAAGAAACCCCAACAAAAACCTTTAATAAGCAAGTTGAGTTTCTAGGGTAGTTTCAGATATTATTTAACATTTTAAACTTCCTGATGTGCACAGCACAAGACTAAGGAGACTTCAACGCAGCGTCAAAGTGGTTTGAAAAAGCCATAATTTCACAGTGCAGAAAATACAAGAGATATTGTTTTTCTGATATGATCAAATGTTTTGTCTTGGTCAGCTCACTGTGCCCATTACATGTTCCCTGCATTTGAACAAAATAAGGTCTTTTGAAATTTAAGTACTCAACCTCCCAATCTGATCTTCCTAACAACTAACTATGTTTCCTGATGATATGATAATGTAAATGACTTTGCTATGGAATTCATGAATCATCAAGATATGATTTGAAGAGAGGAAATTAAACACTTGATTCAATTAATCATTCTTATTAAGCTAGAAATTCATGATTTGCACTCTTAATAAATATGATGTGAGATTTCATATGCATTAATCACATGAGATTAATACCCATTATTATTCTTTATATTAAATAATACTGTATTCAAGTTACCCAGACACCAGCATCCTGATCAGGGAGGGATGGAAGTACTGTGGAAGTGGTACACTCTCCCAGAGGACAAAAGACTCTCATTCCTTGACAGATCATCCATCTTCTTTCTTGGCTTTATTGTATTTCTTCCATATTGATGGAATGGCTTTCTCTCTGGAAAGTTTGTTGGGTCAAGTGCTGAAAATCAAACCCAAGTTCCCTCATGCAACAGCAGGAAATGAAAGTGCAGTGGAGCAAAGTGCAGCTATGATTCTGGATTAATTGAGGTCTGCTAAGCTTCTGATCACCTGAGATCAGAGATTTTTATGTTAAATATGTTGTCATTATTATTATTATTATTATTATTATTATTATTGTTATCACTGCATTTGTAGAAATAACTTCATTCAGTGCTTTTATTATTGCTTGAAGATAGGCAATATTCAATTAATTTCTTCTATTTTTTTCCTTAAACCAGCTATTACTTACAAATGCCATTTTATTCACACACAGAAATGTACGCTTTGTCCATCTATTCATGAATCCACCTGCCAACTTATCCATCCATTCCTCTATAATTCACACATATAAATGTGTATATAAATAATTTGGACAATTGTTTTCCATCTCTGAATAGCTGAGTCAGTGTTACAGAGCCATTATTATGTATGTACCTTTGCAACATATATACACATATATATGCTAATATACACATTTTAAAACACGTTTAGAGAATTGCAAGGGAGTAGGGTCGATGACTATATCTGGACATTTATCAGTTTTCAGAGGTTTAAAACAGCTTGGTGTGTGTCACAGACACTTGTGAGTCACAGCTAATAGCACAATCATCATCTGCTTGTCAGGGCAAGACCACAGAAATCCCCTGGGAAAATATCCTCTTTCCTTGGTAACCATGAGCCCAAGTCCTCATTTGCTTGCCTTGTTACAGCTGCATGCCCCTAACTTTGTGTAAGGTTACAAAGAGCATCCTTTTCAGTTGAAACTTGGAATATAGCTAATTTTACCTTCATTAGGATGAAGTATGTCTGCAAGGGAACTATCTAAAACTTATGAGCCTTCAGAATTGCCCTTGAAGTAAAAGCCTGTTGGAAAAGACAAACTATTTTCTGTATGATTTTTTCTGAGACGTTTTAAGAAACCATTTTTGGTAAAATAATTTCAATCTAGGCTTACCTGGTAGCTTCTTATGAAAAGAAACTGTCAACATAATCCTGTATTATTCTTTGCTTTTGATTGAGATAAATTATTAGTACAAATAGTACTTTTGGAATGGGAAGTATTTTAAACTGTTTTAAATATTAAGAGTTTTAAAGATGTTTTTTTGTAGAGAAAGTGATATTTTAAAAATTCATCACAATGTCAATAAACTTATTAAAGCATTTTTTGAAAAGGATAAGTTTTAATACACTTAGAATCTTGAGGAATCGAAAAAATATATTCATGCAATGAACTAGAAAAATGACAATTATTTCTAATTCTTGCAAAAGACTTACATGCAATATCTTGGTGTATTCCATAAGGATTAGCATGCCCAGGAAGAGACACTTCAGTGAAGAGCAGGATATCCTCTATGACAGTGGACTCTTTTCTTCTATTGCATAAACCCATTTACCTGGATATTTATTTCTAGTTTCTTAAAAATAGATCTGGGTTGAGAGAATGAAATTTTTTTGTATGCCCATAAAAAGCTCTTTTCCACCGTGACTATTTATTTGGTTTGGCTTTTTCTCCTTTTCCAAAGGATAGTAAAATTGCTATATGTGATGAAACACAGTTATGTTTTGATAACATGTTAGGAAGACAAACAGAATTTCCCCAGCTTTGTCAGAATAGTTAATCTATTAAAAAGATGCCTGGTAAAAAGGTCTGCATAAGTTATTGAATGAAGTCATGAAATAGAATTTTCCTTTGAAGTATCTGCATTTGTTTGAACTTTTTATGCCTTTACTTCTGCCTGCAGTCTCTTCTGAGTGAGTATATTTCTTAGAAGCCTTTTGCTTTGTTTTTTTGGGAAAGGAAGGTGGCTGATGCTGGTGTTCAAGAGCAGTGACTGTGAGGAAGTGCAGCTTTCTGTTTGTTTCTGCTGTGTCTGGGTTTGTCATAGTGTCTCTCTGTGACTTAGTGGCGACGGCCGTCACATATGAAAAATGCCAAACCCAGACTACCATTGTGCAGCTGCTAGAGTTATCATAAAAAGTAGCATCTCTCTGCTCCCACTAGTAGATGACAATTAAAATGGAGAAAAAACAGTGAACTTTATATTGTTCCCATTTTTGTCTTTTCTATGCAATATTTCGTACATGCCTTTTTCCCAGAGGGATTTTCAGGACTCGACATAATGTGACCATTAAAGGAAAAAAAATCTATTGAGTGAAGGGATATGAAATGATGAGTTAATAGCACACATGATATCACTATATTTAGAATCTCATCCTAATTATTGTATTTCTTACATTTTGTTTGATATGGTATGTCAAAAGGTCTGAGTGAATTTTATTTCATGGAATGTTTATTGAGCAACTAACATGTCTTTGTCTTTGCAAACTAATTAACTGTTCTTTCTGGTTTGTTTTCTTTTATGTAAAGTGTAATAATCTGAAACTGTTTTACAGCAGTTCTGTCCTTTACAGTGCCATTACTTTGCCCTTAAAATAAAACTGGCTAGTTAAGCTTTAGTTCATATGCATGTGTTTTTCATTTTCTGTTTTAATTTAAAGTATATTCTGCAAGGTAAAAGTGATGCGGGTGTCATAGATGGAGATTCCCTGTAGTCTAAACTGGCAGTTTTGCTGAGCTCTAGGTACAAGTCACCTTGGAGCAATTTGGAGGGTGGTTTTGTTTTTCTGTTGCCTGTAACACAGCCTGACTAAGAGCAATTTGAGGCAGGAGGGTGGGCACCTGGCAACTTTTATCTTGGAGGTGACAATGCAGAAGCTGCTAATTAGTGAATGTTGTTTTTATCAACTTGTAGAATTCCAGCCTTGCATGTGAAAAGTGCACAAATTTTATTTGTGCCAAATTGGCCTCCATGTGAGGATTGGGTAGATCCAATTAATGTCAAACAGCCCTGTGCACTGTGTTTCTATGAACTAGGTTGTGATACACTTACATGTGGCATCCTTTCCAGATGATGTGCTCAACTATGAGTAGGGATGAGACAAGGAACATAAAGTATGTTTCCTTCATTTGAACAAGGCAGAAGACAACTTCTGAACTAGATCACAAACTACTGCAGCACCTTTTTACATTCCTCTTTATGTGCTGTGAGGTCTCAGCCAGCTATTCTACACCATTCAGTTTGTGCTGACCAGTTACTCAGTGAATTTTTTAATACAATTCACTTAAAAATAAGTAGTATTTGCCTCATTTCTGGAAATCAGGATTATTTTTGAAAGCGTAACAGATAGACTGCTACTCAAAAGTTTTGACAAGCACCCACTTTCTTCATGTTTTCCAGAAAACATGTTTTCCACAAAACGCAAAATATAGCACCAACAGTTGTATTGCTTATTTTTCACAATCCTAAGAGAAGAAAAGGGATTTTTTTCTTGTTTTGCTTTGCATTGGAGAAAAAGAGATGGGCAAGAAGAATGTGATGCTGAGATCATCATTCAGTGAGAACCAAGATGAATAGTACCAGAGTGATGTATGGGCTCAAATTTTAAACAGAAGTTGACAGGACAAACCCAGGGAATTTGAGACGGAATTTGGACAGAAGTACAGATTAATGTGAACAAATCCAATCACCCACAGAGGCTGAGGTGAAGCTTTAGATGGTTATTAATTGTTTAAGGAAGGTTGTGTAAGCTGAGAGATTTATGAAAACAAAGAGGAAGTGGCACATCAGATCAAGAGGATCCTTTGATTTGGAATTAGGCTGTGGGCTGCATGGTTAAGAGGTACAGAGAAACAGGTGAGAAATTTCTGCTGCACAGAATAATTCTGTACATGACTCTAGATCCAGGATTGCAGCACACATCACAATGCCCTATTTTCCTGCTATCTCTGTGTATGATTGGATTTGGATACTTTCCTGTGAAATCTTTTTAGCTGACACATATTTCACATGATGTTGATTATGAGTAGCATTTTATGGGAGCTTTGTGCCATATGCATTGTATTCAGCCTTTCAGTGAACCACTACTATCATTTAGGGGATAAAAAACCTGCTTTTGGTTTCAGTAAGACATGGGTCCAGCTTCATGCCTGCACTTGTAGAACCAGGTACAGAATAAAGATGAAAGGAAACTGGTGCCCCTAACACTTGCTTCATTCCCTGTTGAGAAAGCAGGTTCTGCTAGTGCATCATGGAAGTGTAGTGCAGTACAGCTGGGCTTCCAGGGCTTGTTAGCTCAAACACAGCCTCTCAGGAGATATCAGAGCATGCTGTAGTATGAAGATTTGGAGAAGGATTAAGAGAAGGGCAGGAAAAGTTGGAAGTACATTTATTTTCAACACTGAGGTGTTACAGTAAAGTGAAACATGTTCAGTACCTGACTTGTGGCCCTGAGTCAGAAGTCCTTGCAATGGTGCATATTTAAGTGAGAAGTGTGTGGTGAATGTCTGAGTGCCAGAATTAGAAAATTTTACTTCATCAGTATGTGCTGTATGTGGTAAGTAACACCTAACCAGAAAATAAAGCTGTTGCTGAACTGTGGTTGCTTTCTCAAAGTTTTAATAAGCTACACAACAGTGAGTTGTAAATGCAGGTTGGAGCAGGCTGGTGTTGGTTCATGTGCCTTTGTACTGTGCTTCACTGTGCAGATGAGGCAAGACCTACATCAGCAAAAGAAACTGATAGGGTTAATAAAAGCAAAGTTTCCCTTTCAGATTAATATATTTGAAATAAACCAGTAATTATAGGAGATATCTGATATTTTTTACCTCACATGACTTGTATTTTGTTTTTTTAGCATTTAGACATATATTATAAGGTGCTTAATGCTTTATTCAAATTTATCAGGTAAAAGAAAAAGAAAGCCAGATAGACCTAGTCTGTTTCTGTGGATCATGATTTATCTATCTTTCAGTAAGCCCTTTGGTAGAGCTGGGGATAATCCATTACCTCTATACTTTTCTGAACATTTGAAGTCCCGAAGTGACTGAATTTTGAAAAATGAATGAGGGGAAAAGTGTGACTTACATCCTGTATGAACCTTAAAACCATTACACATGCCAGTATATAAAATGAAGGTACTTACCTCCACTGCTATGTTTGCCTTTGGTTACCCTACCTTTAAAATGGATATAGAAAGAAAAATACCAGAGAAGGAGAGCTAAAAGAAAAGGTTTCTTATAAGAAGAAATTAGAACAATTGCACCTATTTAGTTGAGAAAGGAGGTAGATGGGAGGAGACATCATGAAGAGATATGAAATAATGAAGTATAATAAATTCATGCTAATACTACAAATTGACTTCTTGGATAATTTTTCTCCAATTTTGCTTCTGAAAATCAGTTCTCTTGATACTATTAATGCAAAATGATAGCCATTTGCTGTCTCCAGAAGCACCCAGAGGCTAGCAGTGCATGCCATCTATATATGTATGCAGCAGAACATACATGCAGAGTTTCCAGTGTAATATGAGAATTTACCATCTTATTTATACTTATAAAATAAAGGTCTGTCTGCAGTTTAAGGGAATTTATGTCTCAGCTGGGAAACTACAACACAAACCCCATAATGTGCATGAATATTCTGCTGAATGGAGAGCTTGCAAAATACTCTGTAATAATTCCATGTTCATTCAATGTTTGCAAGTTTTTTACACTTCCTATGCACTAATTTTGGATGGAGATTAGGTTCAAATCCTACCTGGGTCAAACCTTCAGAAATCTGAGAAGGGTTATACTCTACCAGTTTAACATGTAGAGCAGTCACACTTAAGAATCATTTAAGTCAATATACTTCACATCCCCATGAGAATAACAACAGCAACAAGTCGAGGGAGTTTCTCATACAATGCCAATATTTAGCAGTGGACCCTGTGGATGAAATGAACTTCAAATCAAGCTTCCTTCTAGAAAGGGCATCAGGGAGGGAGCTATGCATAGGAGGCATCTGATAGGATCTACAAAGACAATGACTTGCTGAAAAACTCAGCATTGTAATCAGAGAATGACACAGGTTATCCTGTCCTGTGTTTCACAAAAGGTTCAGCTGTTTCACCTATCTGACCAACAGGTGCTGCATTTCTTGTTTAGACAGTCAATAGTCAATATTTCTGTTTGGGTGTTTATAACAGTTGCTCCATCTTCATTCCACAGCTGATTTAAGTCTATTATGATGAGAATGAAGAGTTAAGCACAATACTGGGTCTTCTGGGCCCAGGCTAGGACAGCTATTCTGCCAAAAGCACAAGGAAATCTAGTCAATTAGGGCTCCTTAGAAAATTGTGAAGAAGCTAGCAGTGAGAGCAAAATGTTTTTCTGATGTATCTCTGACACCAGTAAAAAGTTCTTTAGCCAATAAATAGGAATGTATTTGTGAACGGAAATAGCTAGATTATAAAAGAATGTGAGAGATGATTTGCATGGAAAGCAATTGAACTGTGAGAGTTAATTTGCTTGCTCACTTGGTTCCACAAGTTTTGTGCATCTTCTGTCCTTGAGGTTCTGGTAAGAAGCTACTGGTTCAGAATGGCTCTCAGCACTTGTTTAGATTTGAGAAGTCTGAGGAACTTAGTATCTTTTTCACGTATGCCAAAGTAATAATTTGAAATATATGCATTGAGTTCCTTTTAGAACAAAAGGCAGCAACAGTGCCAACAAGAAAGAACAAAATCCCACAAAGCTGTATGAGAAATCATCTGCATATTCCTTTCTTAAAAATGGGTCAGAATATTTTAAAAAATATACATGTTTTTTATTAATTTTTTTGAGTGTTCAAATCTTTATGTTTTTTCTTTATTCCTGGAAAGCCACCAAACATATTTAACAACTGTTTCTTGGGAAAAAATCTGTAATTGTGGAAAAGCCTTTTATTCTCTCTTTTTATTAGAAATAGCCTGGGTATAACAGCTGCTACACAGTGAATGAGTTCAAAAGAAATATATTTAGTTGAATTCAGTACCTTAATCTAACAAAAGTGACTTAGAGCAAAACATTACATGTGGTATCTTGCTTCATAGATCTTTGTTTGGAGAGCATCCAGACATGTTGCTACTATTATCTTAAGTATGTTCTTGATAAGTGCTAATATTGATATCTATGCCTCTCTAAAGAGAGATATATAGACGCAAACAGGTTTTCCCAGTATGTGTCTCATTGAAGGAGACTTAACAACCCTTTTTTACCTGACCTTTTAAAGTAGCATAGTGGGCAATAACCATTAACTGATCAAACATGAGAAATGTCAGGTGTGGAATAAGCACTGACAAGGAAATATTTCATCTCTTTAAGCTCATGAACAATCATTGAAAAATCTTGGCTCCTATTAAGAGGACTTTTTTCCTTCCAAGCATTCAATAATGGTATGATGGGTTGCCTTATGAAGCATTACTTTACAAAGCTAAATTTAAAGCTGAAAAGAGATCAAACAGGCTAAAGTATGGTGTAAGTCTGAGAAACTCATCATTGTTGCTTACCCAGATAGTCTCATTTTCATCACAGAGTGCCAGGTCTCGTTTAATACATTTAATAAGTCTAACAACCCACTTATCTACTTTTCTTTTACATGTACTGCATAATCACTCTCAGATCATCATGTGTCACTGTAGATTGGTTTCCCTTCTGTTAATCCAAATAATTCAAGTTAATAGTGATTTTTTTTAAATTGAGTTCTTTGTACTTAAAGCCTCATACATGCTGCAAGTCTTTGATTAGACAGAGATGGTATTTTGTCAGAATTTTATGGCAAGGAGAAACATGATATGGAGAAGAGATCAGAAACCACTGTGTAGGCTGGGGGTACTGATTCCTCTTTTATAGTGTTACTTTGAAGTGCTTTACACTGACAAAGTCCACCAATGTCACTGCACTTACTCTTTTTGACCAACTGCAAAACGTTCTTGGTGATGAGAAGTATCAGATGGCCCCTTCCTCAGGGCAGTCCTGGGCAGAACAGACTGCACCAAAATCAGTGCCTGTATCCAAAATATTTACAATGTCCTGGATGAGTTATCCTGCTCCTAAACACCATCAGTTAAGCTACAAAATTAGAAAAAAATAGTTTGGAATTTATGAACATGTGTAGCTCTTGGGATTTGACTATATTCTGTCTTTTATGTCTTTTTATAATGTTTTAGAAGTCTATATTATGCAAGAAAACTTTATAAAAGTTGGGCCTTCTTCATAGATTCTGACTCCAGCTGTTCTCTTTAAAGCAGCTGGTAGACTTCTGTAAATAGTCCACCAAAGATTAAACCTGACAAACACAGACTCTTGAGGTGGGAGTCATCATTTCAGAGTACAAAGGTCAATCAACAATTAACCTTGCTAACAAAAAGAGGGATGAAGTCAGGATCTGTGACTAAGGTATGGAGATGTGAGAGACACAGACCCAAGTAATTGTGGGGTGTTGCTGCCTCTGTACTTTTAAAGCAGCCTTTAGGCTCCTGTAGGTTCAGTGGTTTCACCATTTAGCATCAGGAGTGCAAAACCAGGCTGTAGAGACCTTGGATTTTCTTCCATGGGGCATTTAAAAGGTAGAAGAATGTGACACAAAAAGAACCTACAGGCAAGAAACCTTTTCAGCTGCTTTGCAAAAAATAAAAGTGACTGCAGGGAAAGAACCTCAAAGGAATAAACTCCCTGACTTTGTCATACTTAGTGAACGTGGTCTGTCAACGTTCTGGCACATCTTTCATTATCTGCAAGTGTAAACTTGGCACAGTTGCAGGTCAGGATCACTGTGCACTCAAAATATGATAGTGTAAATTCAAATTGATTCTGTATTCTGCACAGAGGAGCTAGGCCTTGCCAGAAGTAATATAAAGTAAAGGTCTTTGGGGTACCAGTTTAGATTTGGGTTTGGCACCAGAAAGACCAGAGAAGTGGGTAGTAAAATGAACAGTAACTTGAGGATATTTTAATAACAGCTGCTCTGTTTTCTTTCTTAGTGCACTTTTATTTTATTTGCACTTTTGTAGTTTCATCTTGATGACATGGCTATTATTTTATAGCAGTTTCAAGCAGTTAATTAATGAATTGCACACATGTGACATGACACCACCTTGCCCAATAATCTCTGGCATCTATTTTTATGGTACAAAGCACTGTTGCTTTGTGACTTGTTTTAGATTGTAAATTGGCACTGGTAACTGTTATTTTAATACTCAAAACAATACAATAGTAATGCTTGATGGATGACATGCATCAAAAATTGCCATGCATGATCTCATGAAATCCACAGACAGACTTTGAGATGTTGGTTAATACTTCTCTTTAGATGTAAACCCCTCTGTTGTTAAATCCACAACACCTTATGAAGTCTTTAAAAACAGATTGCCGTATTGCTGACAACCCATAAATGACTGAATTAGTAAGAGAATGTGTAACACAATTTTGGACTTCTTTTGCACTATCTTTTTTCTGGTAGTAGTAGACCAAAAATGTTGTATATGCACTGGAAATTAAACACAAAGTAAAGACAAACATTTTAAGGCCAAGTTATTTCATACCCTGTATTTTCAACTTTATAAAGGGAAATGCACTATAAATGGGGGCAGCTTGGATCATGTCCTAATGTCCCCCATCCCACTCCTCAAGGGTAAAATAGAGGGACAGGAGAAGTGTATGTAAATCATTCTGCCTTCCTTTCCTAATTGCATCAGAAATAAGGTATGACTGGAAGATGTGGTTCACCCTCTCTAAAACTGAGGTATCTCAGTAGTCTTTTGTATGTGTTGTGGTCATCATAGATGACTATACTGCCCTGTCAGGCTCATATATCAACCCAAAACTCGGGTCCTTTCATGCACCCTGACTTTGTTTTGAAATTCACCACGTGTCTCACTGAAACCCTTTTTTCTCCATATTTCTTCCTTCAGAATTGCACAACAGCCAAAAGCCTTCCTCTAAATAAAGCTATAGCAGAAAATTTGCTCCGCTTTGGTAAGCCTGCTTGAAAACATTTCCAAGGAATTTGAACTTCTGCCCAAAGGAAAGCACTTGCAAGTCATCTCACACTTGTTTGATCATAAGGAACCTTCACTCTCAAATTGTGTATGATATCAATGAAACACATCACCTAAATCTCTTTTTTTTTAATGTGCTGCATTACAAATTTATTAGCCAGTTACTGTGAATAGACATAGAAATGTTCATTCATCTAAATTTGATGAAAATATTTCCCCATATTAAACACATTTTAATTTTGATATAGAAGTGCAGACTCTGTTCCTGCAACTTTACTCTACAAGCTGACATATGCTGAAAAATTAATTTCAAATATGTGCACAAAATGCTGATTATGTGTAAGAATGGAAATATATTACAGCTGAAGAATGAATTCCTCTCTTTGCACATAATGCAGAGGAAACGTTCTCTCTCTCTCACAAATGTCTCTTTCATGCACAAATATACACGTTTATTAGAATACTTACACATGCAAAAGATTCTGAGATAGAAAGAAATGACAATAATAACGTTTTCAGTTTATAATGTGATCCTTTAATAGGAATTTATCATTGTAATATGATTCTATACTTGAACATGCTGATGTAGTATAAATAGTATTACAGATGCAAGCATCTATTCAGGAAAAGTAGAAATAGGCAGAGAAAAGCTTCTGTATTATGGTAGCAGTTTGGGACTCATTTTGGAGAAGAAACCAGAAGTTCAGATGCATTCCCAAGTTGTCTGATTTTTCAGTATCACAGGAGCTTCTGTAATTTATATCCATTAGCCAATCCAGACCTTCTTCCTAGATCCATGACAGTCCCTCACTGCCATTTTCCATTTTACCAGACTTTGATGATCTACTCTTATAGCTTTCTTCCTATTTTAGGCTTTTTTTTTACAGCTCCCATTACTGTAGTATCTGAGCAGTTCATAATCTCCTCTCTACTCATCCTTACAATACCCAAGTGTAATTGCATGAGAAGCAAGGGAAGTACAATTATCCCCATTTTATAGCTGAATAATTGAAAAAAAGAAAGGCTCACACCCCTATCTGCCATGGTATTTAGGTAGCCAATTCCTTTTGAAGTTGGTGAGAGTCAGACACCTAACAGGGACTGTGATGGAGGGAGAGCTGGAACAAGACATTCAGCTAATGATCTGCTCATTAGGACATCCTTTTTTGTATCATTAATTCTTTAAACCAGGTACTTTCTGCCCCCTTTTTATATTTGCCCATAACTTATAAAAAATGATGTATTTCTCACCTGCTTATCTTATGTAGATGTGAGTATCTTCTGAAATATAGGTAGTCCTTTTCAATATTTTCTGTGCCTTGAACCGCAGTAGAATTTGGGATCCATGAGGTGATAAACTAAACTAAAACAATGGAGGAAGAAGCTATGGAAATTTTAGAGTCCATCAAAAAGCAACTGCTACTTTTAATTACTCTGCAGGCAAGAGATTTTTAAAATCAAAAGCAAGGGATCTATGGCCCCTGAAACTAGGAGTGGAAATCATATAGATGTTTACAAAACTGAATGGAAGAGAAATCACTTCAAATAGCTCTAGAGTATAATTCACAGTACTCAGTACAGTTCCTCTCTAGCAATAAATTAATTTTAGTAAGTTGTTAAATTAACATTTTGTGAAGTTTAAATCAGGCCAAATGAGAGGTGAAACAAACTCTAGAGATATGCATACTGACCAGAAGGAAAAGAAATTGAAACTTTTGAATAGAAGAATCTTCAAATTACTCTATATTCCTAAGTAATGGGTTACACAGATAAGTTATTTCAGTACAGAGTTAATTACACTATTCTTTGGAGAGTCCTTCAAGAAGAAATAAGCACATGTGTGACTGGAAGCATTTAGGGGAAAAACCCAGACTATTTTAATAGTTGTGTTTGTAATGCATCTGTTTTAAAATCAAGAAATAATACACTGTTCAGATGCAACACATCTGCTTGGACATCTCTGCTTTTCGGCTTGTTAAAGCGATTCAGATGCTCTAAATTATGACCAACTATTGTGCTTGGAATCTTTTGAATAGGCCCCCTGGTATCTAAAAGCAGGAAGTCTGTTTCAGCCTTAGAGATTTTGGGTTTAGCTCAATTTTATACTCAGCCTACTCAGCCTCACCACAGAGAGGTTTGTATTTTTTTTGTATTAGACATTTCTCACTTTGCTGCTTTCTATTCCTACGTTGTCCACTCAGCATCTGTCAATAGCATGCAGTGATGCTAGCTATATGTAATTTTGTAATGAAAATAAAAGTAAAGTATTCTAAGTCTCTTCAAATGAGAGAAATAAAATTAAAACAAAGCAATATGAAACAATATGAAACCAAACAAAAAAACCCACCCAAACCCCAAAACCCCCAACAAACTAAAATCAAACCAAAACTGTTTAAGGCAGTGGTGTCTTTTTTCCCTCCCACACACATCCAGTGTCAAAGAATAATGTACAGAGTTTAGATGAGAATTCAGTTATCTCTCTACTCAAATCATGTTTATCCAAGTGAACATCAAATGCAGCATTAATGAAAATTAACGTTCCTATATTTGCTTAAACAAATTTGCAGCTATTCAGACCAAGAAAGACAACTTCAGAGTTAAGTAAAAAGTTTCAGATAGTCATGAATTAAAATGGGTAGAATTATGAGAGACTCAGCATAGACTTGGTGTCTGAGCAGAGATGATTATCCCACTTTTAGCTGCAAGTTGAAAACGAGGAGTTAAGTCATGGAGGGCTAGGAAAAATGTAGATAGCAAGTAATGCAGAATTAGACAAAGTTGTCAGTTAGTGCACATAGTGTCAAAAAAGTCTCACTTTGAACAAAGTAGAAAGTAAACACAGAGGAGGAAAAAAATCAACTTCCTCTAAGTCTTTGGGAAATAAGTCATTGATTCAAGATTATTCAAGTTCATAAACAGAAGAGCTTAGATAAGATCAACCGGATAAAAAACTGTGATATTTGTCATTTCTAATTCCAGTAATTAAGTGCTGTTCTAATTCTACTTGAGAAGGCCTCAGTGGGATTATAATAATGGCATAATGATGGAAACAAAGACAAAGAAAGGATCAGAACTGCAACAAAAAGAAAGGATATTGAAAAATTCATGATGTATAGGCAATGATTGTCCTTAAAAGGTTAACCTTTGCTGACAGTTGCTGTAACAAAGGTGTACATGAAATGTTGTTCCCTATGTATTTTACAAAAAAAAAGAAAAGAAGACGAAAGACAAATTATTGTTTTATATGATGATGATATTTTCTACAGTTGCTACTAATGACATTTTCCAAAATTATCATAATTTTTTTAGATGGCTGATTTCTAAGAAAAAATTTTTTTCTTGGTTAAAATACAGAAGTTAAATGAGATTAAACCTGCCAGTTTTGAAAAGCAGTGTAAGATGAGAGAGAAAGAGAGAGAGAGAAGAAAAAAAGGGTAGGTGAACCCCTCACAATTAACTCATAATTAGGACAAGCATCAGAGTCAGTATACTCAGTGTGACATTCGTGCCCTTACAATAGGGAGAGTGCTTTAACTCCTCCTCATTGCTTCACCCCAACAGGTCCAGGTTCATCTCCATGAGGAATGGGGAATATGTGAAATCTCAGAGCCTCTGGCAAGCAGAAAAAGGATTTTCCTTGCCAAGTCTGGTGCAGAAAGGAATCAGACTTGTTTGTCTCCAAGGACCTCTGAAATGGAGTTCCCCTCCCTTCACACCTTGAAAGTCACATTGCTTCTCACCACCCTATTGCTGGGAAATCTTATTATATGTAAATTTCTGTCATTCATATTCCACTATTCTTCCTTTCATTCCATCCAAGGTATTTTGTCATCTCTACATTGAACCATTATTCTATGTCCCATAGAGAGTATAACACACAGTCCTTATTAAGATACACATGTTCATGGAATAACCCAAAGCTCATTAAAAAGATAAACTTATATTAGAGTATTTGGTGCTATTCTCAGAGCATGCACAAAATATGGAGCAAATACTGTTCTTATAATTGCATTTTAATTGAGCTATATCTGGTATAAAAAGATAGTTGCATATGGACTGTCAACTTGAATAATATTTTGAGGTACATCTTTTAATTTTACTGCTTTTATTGTTCCTATTACAGTTTGAGAGAATTTCCCCACAGCTGTTTTTATTTTGTGAAAATCATTCATCCCATGAGCATGACTGTAGCTGTGTGCAGTATACATAAATGCTTATGATCATTAAATACATGTAGTTAAGGACTGTTGTGTATCCATACATGGTTCATTTCCTTGCTTTGTGTTTAATTTTTCAGTTACTGTCTGCACTGTTTCTATATCTCATCTGCAGCACAAAGGAAGCTCTACAATTAGCAAATAGCTAAGTGCCATCCTGTTTGCTGCCCCTGTTATGGCTAAAGCTTTTTGGATTTTTTTATAGACTTATCAATGACTTTTGGCTCAAAACCAAGAAGTGTTGCTTACTCCTCATCACTTTCCCCAGGCAACTGAACCCTAGTGTCAACAGTTCTGTTCCACTACTACAGCTGGTGCATCACTCTCACACAGACTCTCTGACAGGTCTCTGATTCCTAAGTTGCCTTTGATTCTTGCACACAGGCTCTGGTACTGTCACCTTTTCCTTCCTTTCACAGAATTCCTAATATTTTTCTCTTTCCTCCTGCTGCTCCCCTGACTAACTTTTCCCAGCTCTACTGGCTTTTGTTCCAGTTTCTCTGCTCTCATAAACACCCTGGGCTTCCTTCCTGCACTGCTTCTTTCCCCCAAACAATCCTAGTTATTCATCACTTCCCAGGCTCTCACTTACTTGTCTCTCCTTTCTAGAATTCCTAACATTATTTGACGATCCTCAGGCTGAAAATGATTTTGGCATACAAAGAATCACATTTTCTAATCAACAACCAAGTGAGAAGAGCTAAAGTTTATTTGGTTTCACATGAAACCCAGGTGAAACAGCAAATTTTTCCTGATTTCGGTGCAGAACTAGAAAACACTCCTAAAATTTTCCCTTAAGTGGGAGTAATGAAAAGAAGCAAACCTTTCTGTGAGTGCTGCCTGAATTGATACTGAATGCAGGTAATTTGGTTTTCTTTCAGATTTTGCAGAAAGATATTTTACACAGCTCTCCTTGGTTATTTTCATGAACATAGTCATTCCACCCTCAAGAAGCCGCCTCCATTAGGCTTAAGCTTCACTAATTTAGCAATTAACATTTAACAGCCAGATTGTTTTCCCGAGCCCAAGGGCACTAGTGCAAGAAAATATCTTCTGATCTATAACCTTGTTGCAATCTCAAAGCTCCTAAAACCCAACATTTTTATTCTAATCATTTTTGCTGATGCAGGAGCCAGTCATAACTATACTGCAAGTAGCAAAATGCTACACAATACTCTGTAGTCAGACAGCATTTATTGTGCTGTAATTTGTTCTAAGACAATAGGGAAGATGCAAATTCTAGAGAGGCGTATTAATCTGTAGGTCAAACAATAACAAAATATTGAAAAACTGTCTTAATGATTTTTTGCATTGTGGCAGAAAAGCAGATAATTCCGTAGAGGGATGCTGGTGATCTCATAAACCAGGAGAATAAAGCTGAGAGGTTTATGAATGCCACCAAGGTACTGAAATAGAATTAGTTTTATATCATGTACAACTGTATATGTGTTTATTATTTATAACACATTCTTCTTTTTTAAAGGGCTCCATTCTAAACCCTCTTCTGATACTTCATATCTTGCTTTTCCCCACTGGTTTGAAACAGCGATTGTATTCCAGATGCAGCTTTAAATGGTGCTGTGTTAGCTCCCACCTTTCACTTTTTATTACAAAATTTAGTCCATTATATCGGCAGTATTTTTCTTCAGAAAGTAAAAGTTCAGAACTGCTGACTTCTTAGGAGGTGTGTGGGAAGAGGCTGCTCTGTGCATGCCATATGGCGCGCAGCACCTGTAGGATGCGGCCCTAAGCCCCGGTAAATCCTGGCTCCCGGACAGCGCGCGCTGCGCAGGCAGAGACGGCACGGCTCCTGCCCAGCCCGGGCACGGACACCCTCTCCGGCTTGAGGCAATCGGTGCTGGCACTGTGAGCACCCCAAGAGCTGTCACTGCTGCTCTTGGCAGACAGAATTCCATGGGGCCATGCTGCCAAGCGCTTGACAGGGTGGGTGAGATCCCAGGACTGTGTGAAGAGAGCCCAGTACTCGTCAGAGCACGGAGTTTGGGTGCTATTCTTGTTCTAAGAATCCACCACCGAAAAGAAAGTGGTATAGAAGTGCCAGTGATGAAGTGGTAGGGACAGTCTTCCCCCACAGCAAAGAGGTGGTACATCCATGAGAAACAGCACTGTCCAGGATATCGGCTCAGTACTGTTAGTCCCTCTCACACACAGGGCAGCAGAGCATCCCCAGCAGGACCCCCGACACATCCATCCCATCCTGTCCACAGCAGAACTGTTCGTGGCAGGGTGAGAGCCAACCAACACCAGGGACACAGAGCAGTCCCTGTCTGCCAGGGTTACCACTGTCAGCCTGACCCCACTCCTCCCACACTCTTCTGCAGCTGCTTGGTTTTTGTGGTGTCAAATTCCAAGGGACCATTTCCTCTGTCATTCCTGCTAAACTAATTATCTATTGCCCAGTAAGCTGTTATAAGAAAGTTGATAAACTTCAAGCATGGTACACCTAAACCCTACTGCTGCACTGCTCATGCAACAGCTCCCTCACTCCCCATTCCCAAACCACTGGAGGTCTAACACCTCACGTGGCCTCCAGGAGCTGGACACCAACAAGCTTTGGAGCCTGATTTCATGGTGTGGACAGGCTTATGCAGAAAACAAGGGTGCTAATTACTCGTGGAAGTGCTGGTGCTTGATGGGAACACCTCTCCATAGATCAGTTGGGTGGCAGCTTCTGCCAGGGCCAGGGGGCTGCAGTCAGGAGGTGAAAGTGAGAGAATGAGGGGCTCTGTATAGAGCTGTCTAGTGAGCTCACAAGCCACTTAGTCCTCTTGAGATGAGGAGTTTAATGTTAAGCTTTTAAAGATGAACTAATAAAGGCTTACTAAAAAATTGTTGATATTTTCAAAAGTTATTTACAGCAGTACCATATTTTCTCACAATTGTTTTAGTACCAGCACTGTCATCATAGTTTTCAGAAGTACAATTGTTTGCAAAATATTTTCTCTACCAGTTGTTCCGTAAGTACAGAGCACTATGATAACGAGGTCTGTTTAGTTTAATATATAACTAATTGTTCTGGTCCTGGTTTTATTTCCCCCCTGCTTTTCAGCATAATCTGTTGAGGGGGTGTTGATCTGTGGTGAAAACAACTATAACAAAACTCTATGTACATATAGTAGTAATAATAAAAAGCAGTGTGTCTTAATAGAAGCAGAAGATCTTAAGATCTTTAGTGTGATCTGAAACATCTATACTCCATTTTTCTGTGGCAATTACCAAGGGAGGACTGTGCTGATCATCAGTTATTCTCTTAGTATTCCCTCATCTGTGGAATATATGAGCCCTTAAAGAAAAAAATTAGTTGTCTTTTCTTCCCCCCTAGGAAAAGTGATATCTTTTTTTGTGTCTCAAACTACATCTTAAATTGCACATTCAGTTGACAGCTGGTACATACAAACAAAGCACCAATTCACATCTGCATTGCTTAGCAAAGACATATTGATCATGGAAAAAGTAAGGAAGGATTTGCTAAGACAGCTAGCAGACCACAGCAGAACTTCCCAAAAGAGACTGCCCTGGCTGACTAACAGCAAATTTTTCTGTATTTCCATTGCCCCTAAATCTGCTGGGGGAAAGCAGTAATACGTGTGCATACGTACAGGGCTTTCAAACACCTCTGTACAATGAGACTTTGAACTGTATTTCACACTGTTTCCCATCTCTGTAATGCCTCTTCCTCTCCTGCCATGCTTTTCCTACCTTTTCCAGACAGCTCATTTGTTATGCATCATGCTGCTGTGAGCTGGCCCTTTGCACTCCTTGAGTTAGGGCAGGATTTGTCCCAGATTCTGCTAGCATACCAGCGATGTTAATGTTTAGTCTCAAAGTTTTAAATGGCAATAGTTTCCTTTATTTTTTTTTTCTTTTTTTTTTTCTTTTTCTTCTTAACACTGTTGTCTGCTTATAAGAAATGCTAGCAAGGGAAAAAAAAAGTATGTGACCTATTAAAATGAAAGATTGCCCATTCTTGTAATTACAAGGAACAGGAAGCCTGGTAGTACCTTGTTTGTTAAATTCCTCTGACCTCTTCCAAAAAAAATTGTACAAAAAGTCACAGTTATTAGTACATCTAGAGCTAAGGTCCTGCTCTATGCACATGTGTTAGTCATTTACCAGGGTTTTTTTCCCCATTCTTGCTAGAAGTGCTGTGAATTGATAGCTGGATATTCAAACACTGGTGGACAATCCCCTTTAGGCTCCCTTGGAAGAACTTGCTAATAACTAACTGCCTTTCCTCTCTGGCTCAGGTTCCCAGTTGCTGTAAGCTTATAAGGGGGCCCATTTCAGCCCCATTTGATAAAAAGGAGCTGTGAAAGAGTCCCAAAGATGCAGAGTCCTGGGGCAACAGCAGTTTTAGGTCTTACTGTGGAAATGGAGAAGGAGACTTAAAACTCCTCCTGGTTTTCAGGGTGGGTTCCCCTGTGAAGGTTTAATGTGAAAACACTGGATTTCTAGGGCTTTTTCAGACCATGGTGGAAGAGTCTAAGCCTGCACACTGCTCTGACCCCAGGCCTTTGTCAGGGTCTGTCAGGTGTGAAGATTTAGCTCCTATTACAGGGAGTAAAGGGATCAGCTGCAAATAAAATATGTGCTGTGGATTAGACAAAAGCCCTGTTCCTTTGCCATGCACACATCCATGCCAAAAGTTAAGTACTTCAGAGGACACCCCTCAGTGCTACTCTGTGAGTATCGTGTTTTCCTTAAGCCCAAATTTGGGGTCTCCTCCACTAATTTACTTTGCTCCCTCTGAAGCACGGAAGCAGTTTTCTAATGTGGGCTTTCATATGATCACATGAAAATGGAAATTACCATCATTTGACTCAAATTTATAAAAGCAAATGTTGTCATTACCACAGTTATGAATCCAAAGTATTAGGTAGTTGCAATCTGGGATTTTTTCCCCTGCAAAAGAAACTGTCAAACTTCTATTCATATTTATAGTGCACCTTTTCACAAAGTTTTATGTTCTGGTTCTGAACTTCTGTTAACAGGGTCTTACATGCTGGGAATGCTTATCTGCAAAATCACAAGCTAACTTTTGGAAACCTGAGGGGAAAGAATAGCAGGGGCAAAAGAAAGGAAACTGACTTTGAAATGAAAATATAATTTGTTATGGCTATAAAACTAACTGAAATGAGGAAATAGAAATGCGAAGGGGAAATCAATGAAGTTACATAACTCGTATGCATAGAACATAAATGAACAAATAAGCTAGTCTTGTATACATCCTTTAGTAATAACATTACTCCCTTCTGATACATGTAGATAAGCACATTTAAAGCTGACTTTAAACAATACATCAAAACTGCTTGGTTCTAAATAAAGCAGAGGTTGTAGTCCCTTAAGACAGTTAGAAGGACTGTTTACTTATTCAAGGGACCTGTATCTGTGTTAGTGAACTTCAACATCCTGAAAAGCAACTCATATGTATAGGCATAGGGAACCAATGATCTTTATGTATGGTGAAACTTGTGGGGTTTTGTGCTTCCCTTCTAAGTTATCACATTCTCGTATCTGGAAATGTCACCTGTATGTTTCTTTTTTTTTTTCTTTCCACAGGGGGACTGTACTGTCATTTCTCAGATAACCTGTACTCATTCAAGTGACTGTTCATTGAAAAGAAATCCTTGGGTAACCTGAATTGTCAGACAACTGTGTAAAATTTCATTAATGAGGCAAATATAGTGAGAAGGATCATAGATGGGACAGCTATTAGACAGGACAAAAAAATGTAGAGCAAGTGCTGATAAAGTGAGGTCTCTGGAGTAAACTTTCCCTTACACACTGATAACCTGCAGTGCTACTGAATCACTGCTAATAGCTGACAGAAAGGCTCTACATGTGAAAATAGAGCAATAAATAATCCAAAGATGATTGGCTGGCAGTTCTTCCCTCACCTGTTTGAAACAACACTTGAACTGGGACTTGGGGGGAGACTCAGCCTGGTTGTTTGTGCCACCACTTTGGTTTCTGTCTTGGAAATTATCATTCATATCACAATCTTTTCTTTAAGTCAGTTTCTGCATCTTCTTTGGTTCTTGTTGCTAATGGAGACAGAAATACTATTCTACTCTGGATTTAATAAATTTCACGCATAGATTCATCGTTTACTACTTTTTTCATCTGAATCGGAATTTCAACATTTTTGTGACTTTTGACACTTCATCACTCATAATGAGGTCTTACTTACAAGGAATAATGAATGTATTCTTGTGCCAAAGTTGAGGATGTCTTGTTCACAAACACTATTTGTGGTTTTCATACCACAAAATCAAATGACTTCATGTAAGGGGATGATTATAAATAGTCCTGTCATTCTCTAGCTTCTAACAGTGCTTCTAATAACCTTCAAACCACTCATTATTTCTTTTCTCTCTGTGCCACTGAAGTCACATTCAAATATGAGTCTAAATATTTTAGAATAAAGATGAAAAGCATTAGAGAAAAAATATTGGTGACAAATTTTCAGACTCTGGTCTTCATGTGGACCTAAATAAATGGCCTGACTGCAAGAAGTAATAAGCACTACCTTAAGATAAATTCCCTTTTGTGGTTTCAACAGTAGGTGCTCTGGGTTCCTTATTCTGACCTCAAGTCTATGTTTATATGTTGGTATGAATGTGTCTGTGTGAGGGCACATACGTATATACCAGAAGAAATATCTCTGTCCCATGAATATGCCCACTGAGAAATCTAAATTAAACCAGTAGTGTTTTTAAATCAATTCAGGACCAAAATGCCATCCCAAGTCTCAAATTTCTTGTGGAAAGCTCATTTTGCATGACAAAAATTCAGTATCAAAGTGTAGTTTTCAAGGAATAAAGCAGAACATGGGCAAAATTCTCTATAGATGGAAAAGGGAACACACATGGAAAGCTGAATATGAAACTTACAGTACAGATGAACCCAAGGAATTTATCCTTACTGATGAGCAGGGACAGCTCCTTCGTGGGTGTAAATGGCAACAGCTGAACTGGGGAATAGCTGAACTGGGGATTAATTAGGGCCAAGCAGATTTAGAGAAGTGTGGGAACTGCAGCTCATGGACACAGGCTCCATGTCTGGTCCATGGATTTACAAAGCTTGAAGAGCCTTACAGGACATGCAGCTTCCTCCACACTGGTGAGTGCTTATGAGCAGCCCTGTGGTAGCAGCAAGGCACTGTTTATGTAAGATCTCATGAGTGTGAATGAGATTTGCACTTCCACCCGCAGGAATTTTTGGAAATATGTTTTGTTTTCCAGCAGGCTTCTGAACATCTGGAAATGCTGGCATTGTAGTTTCTCAGCATAAATCATAAATGACTGGAGGTGACTTTTTTTTTCCTAAAACTGGTCCTTTTAAGTATTATTGCACAACAAAATAAAATGAATTCCTTTTCCTTTGCTGTAGGAGGAGAAGGAGCGCTTGGTCTCTGGGGAAATCCCTTCCATTTATTTTTCCTAACTTCTGCCCATCAAATGAAGAGATAAAGAGAATTTCTTGAGCTGGTACAAATAAAGGCCAATTTTTGAATCTGTTCTGGTCAGGTAAAATTGCTTCTGCTGCTGCTGTTACCACTTCCATTCTTAATAGCCATTCTGTGACCTTCACTCCCCATCAATCTATTCCTGAATAGTTATTCTATTTGCAGCTTTTCCTCTAGCTCCCGTGTCCCTTGAAAGACAGCTGTGAGGTTTTTCAAGCACTGACACAGTTTCCACTGCTTGGCTGATCTTCTCAGAGGTGCCAGGGTCTGCTAAGCCTCCTGAGGCAGCTCACCGGGCTGCTGCGCTCAGGCCGTGTTCTCATACCTGAAGCGCTGTGCCGTGCTGCCAAAGACTGCTACTGCACTGGGGCAAATTCTCTTTTGGTAAATCTCTTTGCATTGCTTATCTTAGCAGACTGTGATAATCTCATATCACCCTGAGCAAAGAAAGATGTGACAAGGTACCTGAGGAAACAGTCACAGGTTGGAAATTAAGAGTATTTCCAATCGTATTTTGCACTGGTATATGAAGATGGCTCAATCTCTCTATCACCCTTTCAAGCACTTGATATTCTATTCTACAAAGAAAATCTAACTGAATAATAAAATCACCTTCAACCACTAAAAACCAGAGAAGGATATGAACAAGATCTGTGGATCAGAAGCCTCCTGAGATTTGGAGCAGTTCCAAACACAGGTCCTGCACCAAGTGCTGCAGTCACTCTTATCTCTGACTCACTGCTGTCAAGCATTTGCAGAACTGCTTTTCTAATGTCTTAATCCTTCCACTTTTTGCTGATTTGTAAATGATGCCAAACCTGGTGTTTGATAACAGCCACCTTGCAGTTCCCATATTTGCACATCTTAGCATATGTGGAAAGTTGCTTTCCTGCTTCTCACGAGGGATCTCAGCTTGCTTCCACAGAAAACTTAACTCAAAAGACAACTAAGAAAAATCCCATCAATATACTAAGATGGCTAATTAGTATTTGGTTTATAGTTACATGCTGACAATGATTAAACTAATTACAAGACATACTGTGCTAAATTGCTAGCTCTTTGTGTACTTCCAGTGTAGCTGAGAACCAGAGAGGTTCTGGTTCAAACTCTGAGTGTGTTAAAAAGGTTCTTGTTAAGATCACTTGCAGAGCTGTCAGTGTGTATGCACGCACACATAATGCACACGGCTTCCTTTGTGTGTGAGAGATCTCTATTCAGAGATAAACAAATATAAAATTCATTCTCTCAGTCAAGAGAGAATGGATAGTGTTGTGCTCTGTTAAACAGTTGCTATGTTCCTGTTATGAGACAGCCTCAGTGAGAAAAACAAGTGATTCCTTTGCCCAGAGCGTGTCCTCTGCAGTCTCAATCTATGACTACACAGATCCAAACACTCATTCAGAAATGTAGGAAGCTTTTCTGCCCATCAGGAGATAACATCACCCATTCTGTCCAGATATTAAAAAAACTTTATAATTTTCATTATAAGATTGTTTAGCACACATTTTATTTCTAGGTCACTTTTAATGGCTAGACAGGAGAAAAGATGTTGCTCTGGCAATGTCCTTTCATGTTCAGTTTGATGCTAAAGGCCACTAGCCAGGAGCACTTTTTGAATACTAGAAATATCAGCAAGGGCCCTTTTTCATCCCCCACCTCTTATGAGACTGGCAGAAGTAATGGATAAAAGTACACAGGGTGGAGTTACACAGAAAAATAGCTGTCACGTAGTGGAAACAAGGACTGAAATCTGAAAAATCAGAACCAAAATGTGTCTCTCTTAATTTTAATTATTAGCTTAGTTTAAACAACACAGATTATTGCATTTGTGGTTTTGTCTTCAGCTATGTTCTGCATTAGATGTTACGTGTTAAGTGTGATTTTCTGATATTTAGTCATTTCTGGTGGTAAAATAGTTACATGTATTATATTTAATAATTATTGGGATATATTTAATAGATTCCTGCTATCTCAAGTATATTAATACACAATCATTAAAGCTAGCTATAACTGAGGAGCCATTGTTACTCATATAATGCTAATGAAAACTGTAGAGAACCCTTTTAAAAACTGTCAAACAGGATAAGTCACATTCATCTACAACTGTTTATAGAAGTAAAGAGGATGTCTTCCAGCTTTCAGGTTTATTCCACATTAAAGACAGGAATTATGTCCCAGGGAAGGGGATTACTGTCAAACTAAAGACAATCAAGTGGTGTGGGGGGATGGCTTAAAAGTGTCCACATATGTGCAGAGCTCTGAAGGCATTCTGTGGGCTGTGCAAAGAGGGAAAAGACCTAACACCTGTATGAGACTGTGCTCAGGACAGAGGGACTCATAAAACCACAGGTGTAGGAAGACGAACTCGTGTCCCTGAGAATGAATGCCATGCACTGCTAGGAGATCAGGACTCTGCTCTTTTCATTTAATATAAAATTTCAGAAACCCACTAGAATTTTGAATAAATAAAAGAAATTTCCTACAATATTGTAATTAATTTTCTAGTCCCACCAGGACTCAGAAAATCAGGAATTGACCTGACAAGTGACAACACTCAAAAATTTACATTGGGTTTGTTTCAAGAAATATGGTGAGGTTAGTTTTATTTAAAATTTTCTGCCTTTCCCTTGTTCTGTCCACTTCAGCAAAAGCAGAATGAAATTTTGATAAAACTTAAATTAGTTGTCTCTTGCCCTCTGTATTCAACATAAGGTCTGGAAGTGCTCTGGTAAGGCAGGCCAAGTTCTCCTCTACATCAGGCTGATTCTAATGACTGAGCATATTGGCATGTGCCAGCCTTCTTACCACAGCGAGTCACTGTTCTTCCTCTCACAGAGTGCAGTGCATTCAGTCTAATTTGTGTTTGTTAGGCAAGGGCAATGAATGGGTACGAAAATTACTCGCTCTCAGTTGAATTCCAGATTGTATATTCCCACAGAGCACTTCACAGCATGGGAGGCCAGACTCAACAAATGGTCAGACATTTACAAGCTGGTTCAAACCTTCAAACTTAGAGCCCCCTAAATGAGGACTTTAAAATTGTAATAAAAATATAATTTAATTTGAATATCCATTATTTTTCTATTAGTAAAACTATAACATATCATGTCTTATGGCAAATTTAGAAAATTGAACCAAACCAATGTCTGTATGGCGAAATATAATATAGAACAAGCTGAATGAGTAATTAAATGAGAAACTGAGCTCATCCTTGAGAAACTACAAAGCACAAACCTTGTAAGAATGATTATTATATCAGAATTTTTAGACCATGAATGGATTCTAATTGCTCCAATAAATTGTGTCTGTTCTATTTGTTTGCATATTTTGTATCTTGCAGGAGTCCACTGTTAATCCCTTGCCAGCACCATCCAGAGTGTTGAGAAACAACAGCTCCTTGCTTTCTGCAAGGGCAGTTGGGCTGTGAGTTGTTCCTTTTGGTTCAGTCATTCAGTTCAGCTGAGGCACTGAAGCTGAACACAGTGAAGGAAAGGGATCCAAGGAGGTAGGATGTATTTTATTAGTGGTCATGATCTCCTGAATTGGTCCCATTAGTGAACAGGTCATGATTACTGGGCAATGTGCCAGCTTCCCCCAGTGCTGAGTGGCAATTGGCAGCTCTGCAGGCTCTCAAAATTGGCTCAGAGAGGACTGCATGCAACTACTCTAATTTGCAAGGTGATGTGAACAAAAGAGTAATTTCTCTCATTGACAAAGAAAGGCCAAAAAATAATTGTTGTGTGTGAAACACATCATCTTCTTTCTGACCTAGTGGCATGACCCACAACTCAGCGGTACACCCACTGTGCCTTCTAGGGGCTTCCCTTCTCCTAAGCACTTTCCCAAAAGCACTGTCCCAATGGAAACAGAACAGATAGCAGCTTGTGGGAGAGACACATGAAAGCAATTTACTGACAAATGCACCAGAAAAGTCTGACCAGAAAACTCTGATAGTTTGGATATATCCAAGCAAACTACATTATCAGAACCACATCTGCAAGGAAGGGGAATGTAAATTGTGAGAACCTATGTGTCATTGTTTTTCATCACTGACTTGCTAATTGTGTTTTAATGGTATTTTCTCAGCAAAATCAACAAAAGTAGATCAATTTTAGAATCATAGATTCTGAACATCTGTGTTTTGCCAACAAAATCTGACCATTAGGGAACCACAGTTTCTTTGTATTTGCTGAGAAAATAATGAAAACCCAAGCCAAGAATCAATTAAACTGAAGAGATTGTTCCATATTCTTCTTTTATGGGACAAGAACAGGTGTTTAATAATTTACATAAATTATACAAATTCTAAAGCATTTACAATATCGGGACAAGGGAGATAAATGAAGAGGTAAGTCAGTTGATGATGTTTTGTATTCCAACCAGTGCCTCTTTGGCACTTCTGTAGTTACAGCTCTGTGAGGGTTTTTTGTTATGTATCCTATTTTCATGCATTCATAATGCAACACAGAAAAAAGTTCTGATTTGCATTTGGCAGGCAAAGATTTTAAACTTAGACTGGATTTTTTTTATTAGGTTATGGGAAAAATATCAGTTTAATTGTCTCCAAGTTACGTAAGTATAAAAATGGAATGTATTATTTTCAGACACTGTTTTATGCTCAGAATCACTATGTTTCTTTACGGGGAAATTTTACAAGCCATTAGTCTGAATTGTGGATTAGTCCATTTGGGAAACTTGAAAAAAGAAATGTAGACATGTTCAACTTCTTACCTCTTTATAATGATGTTAGATATGTAGGTACACTCCATTCCTTCAGCCAGTTTTTTTTCAGGATGCAGTGCCTTGCTGTGCCATCACTTATTTGAGGCAGCATTCAGTTTCCTTCCTTTTAGATGTTTCGTGTGAATGGTTTGAATCTGTTATACAATTTACATTAAATTCATCATCTACCTTTCCACAAACCTTCCACATTCCTAAAGAGGTTGGCAGCTATGCCAAGTTAAATTTATCGAGAAAAAAACACTGCAGATTGTGCAATATGCATTCTGTACTAAAGGTTATATTCACCCTAAAACCAAAGTGGTTGATAGGTGACAAGAAAATGCACATCCTTTTGTTCTGTATCTTTTCTAAGAGCTGTTGAAGTGGCAGGCTTTGGAGGCAAAGCTTTTCACCCTATGATAGACTTGTAGTATTCATGGAAGACCTGGACTGTGCCATGGATTCCTGCTAGATTTTGCGGATTTCTTTCCATGTGTATTGGTTTAGGAAACAGCATGCTTCCTAAAGTGGCCAGAACAGCCAGATCCAAGTCACACTGCTGCTCAAAAATTCCCTACAGAGCTGGAGGTTCCTGTATGTTGCAGCGTGTTACATACAATAACACTAAATAAAATAGAAATGGGATATTTGACAATTTCAGGGAGATGCATTGAAACAATGCTGTTGCAAAGAAACTTGACATAGATTAAATACCAAGTTTGGTATGTCAGGATACTTCCTTCTTGCAGGAGATTCCTCCAGCAGGAGGGAAACCTACACCCTGTAGTTTATCCTACAAAAGTCTGGCAGTTCATTCTTCAAAACTCTTTTGGATCAAGGAAGAAAAATCACTGAGGTTCCATGTCAGTCAGCACTCTCACCCGTTTCAGTGAGATCACGTGTGAGCTTACACTTCTGTGGGTGTAACCTACATGGAATTGATGTGCATGTGAAGTTTGGATGTATATCACAAGGCAAGGGCTTTACACTTGCCATTTGCACTGCAAAAATTTCCTAGTAAAAAATTCCATAACACATTTCGCAAATTTACAAGGTAGTGAAATGTCAGCAATTTCAATCTTTCCTTTGGTTCCTAGACCTTAATGTGAAATAAAAGTGTATATTACAATTACCAAGAATATCACCATAAAAATTCTTGAGAAATGATCAAGCTTTGTTCTCTTTCTCATGTTCTCTTGCTCCCTTTTTGCCTTTTGTATAAATATTCACACAACAATGATGTGGAGATTAAAAGAACCAGCTGCCTGTGAACAAATATTTGTATTTGGAGGTCAGAGAGCAAACCAGGCAAATGAGTGTTAAAATTGATCTGACTGTTCACTGGCAAATCTTAAATATTGCTGTTATCAAATGTTTTTTCAGCAGTTCTGTGTGAACTGTGCTCAACTCACTCTTGCCAAAGACTCAACATGCCAATAAGAAAGGCTGCCAGGTGACTGCCCAGTTCAATCCACCCTGCGTTGGATGATTGAAGGGTATTTATGCTGATCTAAACAAACCTATTAGAACTTCCAATAATATTAATTAACGAGCCATGTTTCTGCAAAAATATGGAAATTTTCCGGAGTATAATAGAGTGTGTGTAGAGCAATGGGGCTAAGAAATGCAGAGCTTTTCTGCAGGTCCTAATGGCATTCTAATGGAGATTTCCTTGATTCCCTGACAGCACATAGCTGACTTAGCAAATCCCTAATTGCAGGCCCTGAAGGCAAACTGTACTTTTCAGCTTTCTGTACTGGATATATATGTGCATATATAATTTAGTGATTCCCTCAGGATTTTAAAGAAGGCTAAGAGTAAATGTCATCTGAATACCAAAGGCAATAAAGGAACAGCTAGTTGGGTCCAGTGGCATTCAGTTCTCCCCATGATCCCCACACTAAATTTTATATTTTTAAGCTGAGATGAACTTTAATTCTTACTGCATTCTGGGATGTATTGTGGTGAAAACGTTGTTTTGTTGCATAGATCTCTGAAGTCTACTGGAAAATTATTTTATTGTTCATCTCTAAAATTCCAGAGGCAAGGAACACCTTCGTTGTCTTCCATTATCCACTTTTCAGTAGTTTTACACTTAACAATAATTTTCTAGGTTCTGCTCTAAGTTCTCTTTTAGTTCTTTCTGAGTTTTCTTTTTTTCCTGTTTGCTTCTCACATCCACCCAGTGCCATATGCAATCCCTGACAGTCTGTCTTTGGTGTCAATAGTAAAAAACCTTCATGTATCCTTCATCTTTAGGAAAATAGGGTTTTTTTCATGCCTGAAGTGATTTCAGTGGGAATTAAAGTTTAAGAAAAGTATATTATGTCCCAAAGTATATCTAGATAGTAAAAGTTTCAAAAAAATATTTGCCAAACATTGCAAATGAGGAATATGGAAGAATTCAGAGTGTTGTCTTTGTGGTGGGGAAGCCGCGCACATTATTGTAGCTTGTGCCAAACTTATATTTGTAAAATCCTCCTACATAATTTTATGTACCACTGTATATTTCAGATGCAGCACTTAAAATCCAGGGGAAAAAAAAAATTAAAATTGATTATTTAGATTTCTATTTTTTGCAGAGGTTTCATTTCCCCTTGCCTTGGTTATGATGAGTCCACCAGGGTATGGTTCAGAGGGAGATGTAAAAAATGACATACTACTTTTTTCTCAGTGGTATAGGGGTCATTTGAAAATCTGTGGCTCATGAAACTATGGGCTTAGAGGCCATGTGGAAAAAATCTTTGTCTGATTAGGATACTCATGGTTAAAAACCACTGGTGTATCCAGGGTGAAGGAGAAAATATCATTATTATTCTTGGATAAAGTCATCTTATTCTTGGAGAAAGTCATAGCTTCCTTAAAATATTTTAGAATTTTTACATTTATTTATTTTTTAGATCTTAAGTAGCAGCTGTCCAAAATATTACTGAGACTGGGAAATTAGAATAGGTCTTACAGGACTTAAGAAGATGAGCAGATTATCATCTAATAACTGTAGGACACATTCCTCATACTAATGGCTTGAAAATGGAAAAGAAATGGTGAGGGGTAGTTCAGTAGTTGGAACTCATCAGTCCTGCCTTGGACAAAGACCTACAATATAATGTAGGAAAAATTACTTCACCTTTTAGCTTCTCAGAGTCCTCATTCCTCATGTGTTCACTGCTAATATAATTTTCCAGAGAATGTTTTGGTTTTTTATGTGCTTCTTCATATTTTTATATATGTTTTTATTAATGTATAAAAATATAGTGGCACCCCAGAAATTGTGCAGGGATCTGCACTTGTAAGATCCCATCTGTCCTCTGTTTTACTAAGGACTTTTCATTAAGTCTGTAAATATATAAGAATGACTTTTCTGGGCAGTAGGATATCATACCTGTCTATTCAGTAGAAAATCTGGTCAAGAAAGTACTGTCAGGAGCCTATTTAACATATCAGATAGTCTGAGGAATAAAAAAGAGAAGAGTATTTTAAAATTAGTTTTGTATTCTCTGCATGGAGATTCAATTAAGGCACTTATTAAAACTGGAAATTCTCTTTGTTATAGCTCAAACTATGATAATACTGACATGCAGTCTTTAGCCTACAGACACTCATGTGATTACCCATATTTTGCATCATGGGGTTTTAGAAGGGTAATGGATTTAATTGGGCTCAAAAGTTACCTCTGTCTTAGTTGTCAGTGGATTTTCAACATCTTCCTTGTGAGGGTGCCTACGTTAAATACTCAGTGATACCTCTTGGACTGTTTCACAGTGCATCAGTGGATAACAAGCAACTACACAAAAGCTTATATAAAAAAATTAGTAAGAAATGTCCTTCTGCTCTAAACTCCCACAAAGCCACTTCAGCAAGTCTCTGTGGTTAATTTTGACTGGGGTGTGTGTGGATATTCTCAGCATTTCCCTAGGTTTAGGTAATTTTAAAGCCTTTTCATGACAGAGGAAAAAAAGTAAGAGATAAAAAATAAATGTGTCCTCAAAGGGACTATATTTTGGTGAACAACTAAAGTTACGACATTTTGAGATCTTTGTTAGGTCTTGCAGCTATCTAGGCTTTATGGTACCATGCTGAGTAGTCAATTTGATTTTATTGTTTCTCTTTATGAAACATGGTTTGTATGATGTGTGTAAAATAGGAATATAGGGTTGGATCCAAGTACTATGTCACCCAGAATAGAGCAGTGGCCAAGAGCAGAAGCAGAGGAAAGTACAGGTTAGAAAATATGTCATAGGCTAATTTGGCACCCATATAGATATTGATTTCTAAGAATTGTTTTCTATTTTACAGAATTCATTCACTAATTATAGTCATCATATTTGTGTTGCTAGTTAGCCTTTTTGATGTTTCTCTGCACAGGCATTATATTACATCCCAGATATTTACCTTAACTTTGTGTACATGTTTCTGGTCTACAGCTGGATTTCTTTGATTTTATATTTTTTTCTTTTCTTGAAATACATTGTTCATGTCTGTGTAAAGTCGTGTAGAAACTGCAAAACCAGGAACCTTCATCCCTTCCAAAATCATTAAATTTCATATGCCTTCACAGCATTTCACTATGAGAAATCTTTGTGGAGAAATTTGGCTTTCTACATAACTTAAAAAGACATACAAATCAAACTCAGTGTTTTTCTTCAGAAATGGTGTTGTGTCTTTCCAAATTCTTGTCTTCATTACAGTGGAAACCCTCCTTTCTAATAGTATTTGTGACATGTTCATTCTAGTACAGGCACACTCTCTTCAAAGTCCACACTGCCACTGCAAGACCATCAGGCCAAAACCCACGAGACTCTGGAAGCTCAAGGATGCTACTTCTCAGCAGATAAATAAGCAAGTGGAGGAGGAATGTGGGAACAAACAAGATTAGTCATCCAATCTACTCCTCCACACAGAGTATTAGTAAATAGAGTTGTGTGAATAACTGATTTTTTCACATTGCTGGCTGAGTGGAACATTTAGAGCAAAACATCTTTCTAGATTTCTCTTTGAAACGAAAAGCAGGGAAAATGGTTTGAGTGTAATATCTTTTTTAATTTAAAGCTTTTAGTAAAAATTTTATCTTCTCATAAAATACTCTTCTGAATCAAAATGTAAATTTTCGACTAATTACTAGTTTTAGTTGAAGCTACTAACTGACTTTGACATAAATTTCTTAAATAGTATGGGCTAGGACAAATCTGCATTATTCAGAGAGTAAAACCACTGATCAAATACTCTCCTCTCTAACATAAAATCTGAAAGTTTCTAATTGCTTTCTTCCTTCAGCTACACGCAGGGTAAAAGTGTTAATGGAGATGTTTGATATGGTGGAAACATAAACTTCACCATATTAATGTGCTGTATTTTACTTTAACAATACACTGTTGCTAGGCAGATGTAATTTGCCAATATGAATCAGCTATTACTAATTATTACTTAAGAACCTATCCTCTCCTTGACCGTGTGCACTTCGAGTCATTTCTTCACACCTGTAGGAACACATCTTTCATTATGAAATTTCCTGGCTGAACTCTGTAAAAGCTTAGATTTACATAAAATGTCCATTCATTCTTTAAGCAACTCTTAGCACACAAAATTCCCCATGAACTTTATGCATTTGTACATACAACTTTCCATCTCTCTTTTATCCCCGAAGAAAGGTTTTCTATGAAACTTTATTTCAGTTGTGGAGCTGATGAGAGTAAATGGTTGTGACTGCCCACTAGTAGAGAGATAGGATATATGTATAAAAATATTTTTGTCAGCTGATGTACAATAATGCTCTCAAAAGCAACATTATTTACAGCTGGGTGTCAAAAGCACTTTATATTAATTTTATATATCCTACCCTAAATTTCAGATTGATTGTCAATGTCACTATTATTCTTGTTGTTTTTGCTGTTATTATTATTCTATGAGGCCCTAAAGGCAACAATGAACATTTTGAGTTAGATTCATTACAGTCTGAAGAATCTCAGAGTGATTTAAAACAGTATAAGGTTTAAAAACTAGATAGGACACAGAATTAAAAATGCCATAGTAGAGGCATAGTTTTTTTTCTAAGAAGCCTTATGTTTCATTGCCGAAGGATTTACATTTAGTATTGGCTAAATTTTTTTCTCTCAATTTTTAGGAACAGTAAATAAAATCCACTATAATCTCATTGCCACAAAATAAATATTAATTTCTTACATAACACTGACTCTTTCCACTCTGCTAATGATTTTCACTAGAATATTTCAGGACTTTCTTTGGTTAAAGAACATTATTTAAAACTAAAGTGAAATCTAGTTGATGTAGATTTAATGTTTAATGTAGATATACTTTCATGAATTTCAATTCTTTGTGAAGACATATTGCATTATTGCAGCTAATCAGGGTTTAGTCTTGAAATTTTTTGATTTTTGCAATATTGATGACGTTCTCAGTATCTCTGGAATGTGTTCTTTTAATTTTCTATAGATAGTTTTGCAAGTTTAGAGAAACTACTTTAAACTTAGCTCCTGTAAAAAAAAAAAAAAAAGAAGGAAAAAAAAGTTATATTCAGAGTCTTTCCATCCTGGTTAATTTTTTTTTGTAACATGGCAAAGTATTCCACACCTCTGTTCAAATCAGGAGATATGTTCGTGATCAAAATTTTCTGCTGGAATATCACTTGATTTGCAAATTCCAAGGTTTGTGTTACTGAAGAGTGAGGCTGTTCATGAAGGACCATCACCACTAACCAGTACAGGGAATGGTGGTGCCATAACCCCACGTGATGCCCCAAGATGATTTGGTGCTCAGGGACAGCCCATCCCTCAGCTGCATCTCTGCTCCACAGCCCATTGCTGACATTCAAACCCATGTGCAGCCATTGACAGGCTCCAGGCTGGGCCAGCAGGAATATAGTGCTTAATCCTTCCAAATGAGCAAGATTTTAAAATCAAATCTTATTTCAAGCACAAAGAAACCAAAGCCTATCTAGTATGGAAATTCCATATCTGTACCTATTAATGTAAGCTGATGGAAAAAGTGAAGGAGAAAATTTAAATAGAGCAGAAAGATGTGGTTCTTAGCCTTTGCAGAACAGACCATACACAGATTAATAATAGACAGTAAATGTGCATTTTATGCAAAACCAATGCAGTTTAGGCAGCCTTAACATTGGAGAATAAGCCTTGGCAGCTTCAGGAAAGGGATTCCACCATGTCATTCTGCTTATGAATGATCTTTTGCTAACAGCACAGCAAGGCTCACTCCCTTGTAAACAGTTGCTCGCGTGTATGCAAATTCTTGAAACCATTTAAAACATGGAGAAACTCAGTCATTTATTTTAAAGAGAGTTTAAGGAGATCAGTTCTGGGAAGTAATGAGAAGCTTGTTTGTTGGGATTCTGGTTGATATGATTTCAACACTTTGGCTTTCCTCATCAGCAAATATTTATCTGATTAAGTAATTAAATATAAAATAAGTTCAAAATTGAGTTAATTTCAGCACATTTATTTGAAAGTTTGGACTATGTAAAATAGGACAGTAAATATTTACTGAGAGTACTAACGAGAGTGCTTGAAAAAAAGTCATGTAGACTTTGCAATATAATTTTCAAACAGCCTTATTAAATGGATCGACGTTGGTTTGTGCAAGGCAAGATGCTGGATTGCTGTCTTTCATCCTTCTTTTTAGAGACCTCTTAAGAAAAAAGAAAACAAAGAAACAATTAGATGTTTTCTCATTATAGCATTGTGCTACTATTATAATAGTTATGCTTGACAAGGCGCTTCCATTATTGCTTTCTATTGTCAGCTGCCACTAACTTTCTGAAACAATTCATTCAGAATTATTCAAAACAATTATTCTTTCTGAAATTTCTCATGCTTGTTCTTAATCTCAGAGGTGGATTGTTTTGCAAAGTTTATAAAATTACTTTTGTCTGTTTTTCTGAAATACCTAAGCATGAAAAATTGCTGTGTTTTATCATTTATTGTATTTTTTCTTTATATCCTAAGTTCTTCTGGACTGGGATTTTATGTTCAGTATATTTTATTGCAATAGAAGCTAGACTGCAGCAATGATACTATATAAATAAAAGCTAACTAATTTTTCACAAACTTTCTTTAATGTTTTCATAAGTCAAGTATATTTCTGTTTAACACTTCAGGGGCTATGGATTTTAAAAAGTGTTCCTTTGTTTACAAAATTCTATGTTATATGCAAATAAGAAAAATGACCCGGATTCTCTGCTGAAAAGTGCTTCATGAAACTCAGTGTGGAATAAGACTCTCTACACTTAGGAGCTTGTTATATTTATTCTCCCTGGGTCAAGGCTGTTCTCATGTGCTCAATTACCTGTCATTCCTGGTGATAACTGTGGATTCACAGTGTGAATGGACTCCTTTGTAAGAAGGGTCGTTGGAACTTCAGCTGTGAGGTGGCTTAAACTACATGTTTGAACTTTGATTTACAGTAGATGAAAATCTTACCATGTGCATATCTTGTCTTGAGCAAGCATTACTCAGAAATCTCATGCCTTACCTCCATTCATGTCTTTCAGCAATGGGACAGTTTTTGTAGTCAAAAACTTTCCATGCCCCTAAATTCGTCCTCCTGAAGCACTTTTTGCAGCTGTAGTTCTACCTGTCCTGTGTTGCTTAATTCCTTTCTGTGATCTACCTCACCATGACTTTTCCATAACTCTCAGCTTTTTCCTCTCTGTCATTACTTGGTTCTGTGAAATACGGCTTGAGGTTTTCCAAGCCACTTCCTTCCCCATCCTCATTTTGTTTGTCTCTTCCCTTCTGAACTTGTTTTACTAATAACGTCTTCTATACTAGTAGCAGTTTCTTTTTCTTGCAGTTTGATCCATTTGCCACTCCTAGGAGACTGTTATCTAATTTTTGTGATGCCTAGAAACTGTTTAATGCAAGTATGGACAGTAGAAACATTTATTCTTCTGCCAAGGTTATCTGCTTCATATGCAAGATGAGATCCATTTATTTTCTGGAGAACTATCAGCAGTCTCCTAGTAACTGCTTGAGCTTTCCTCCAAAAGGGAAGGTTAAAATCTGTATGTAGAAAAGTCAATGGTGTTTCTCCACTGGTACATTGTATGCCTTCCTTACCTTCGCTTTTCTTTAACTCCATTCTTTTATTTTTTCCTATACACCCACAATCATTTGATGTGTGCCTTACCAGCCTTTTTAATCACTGGCAAATTTCAATCACATTAAGAAAAGAAATGAGAATCCAAAACTAAATACTTACAACTTCTATAAAAGTAAATAAACAAAGAGGGGAAAGAACTCTGTATTGCTTTGCCTGGAGGAAAGGTTGCAATAGAAGATACATATAGAAAGAAATCTCTTGCAAAGTATGCTTTGGACAATAAACTTAAATGTGAGCTCTCTCTTTGACATCATTATCAACCTTGAAAAGATTCAAATACTAGTAAACATTGAGTCCCATACCCATAGACCTTTGCAGATTTTTTCTAATGTCTTTGAAACATTTCAAGATCTGCTCCTGCAACTTTAGCAATGGGAACTGTAGGGGTACAGTTGGGGTGGGACACCACTCTGTACACAAACAGACATGTGAATTAGAGCTCAGACTGAGATTTAAAATTTGCCTTTCCAGATGATATTGAGGAGAATTTAAAGCTTGGAAGTCAAGAAGTTCATCACATGGAGCCATTATACTCTATTTGAGTTGAATGCTGTGAATGCAACAGAACATTAAAAAAGAACTCATCAACAGGTGTGGATGTGCATGTAAGTTTCCCTGGAAGAGTATTCTTCATAATATGAGATTGCTCGGGATCCAATTACTTTAATGTCTCCTATCCTCACTTTTCATGCAAAACACCTGCTAATAACACAGCAGTAATACCACTCTCAAGGACACCGTTGTATTAAGGGTGAAGAACATGTATATATTTATGAGATGTAGACACCTTTTCATGTGATAGTGTTCTACCAGGGCTATATTCATCTCTATTAGCTTTGAAGGCTAATTCAGTAGCAATTTTTTCACCAATATGACTACTTCAAAGGAACCAGAAGATGTTTTTAAGACACAGGTTTTTAAAGTAATTTAAGCACCTGTGTGACATCATTAAAAACATTGTAAAACCCCTTTTTTCATAATGAATTAATTTCTGAATTCATTTAATGCAATATTTTGATGTTGTCAGACTGCATTGCTGTTGAATACCGCTTTTCATATCCCTTATTACAGAAATATGGATCAGACTTTGACTGTTTACAAATGTGAGGAGAAGTACAGTATGGTTAGGGTGGAATAGCTATTCAGCAAAGGCTCTCCTTCTTTACCTTTTTGTCTGGATTTTAGAAGTGCATTATCCTAATCTGGAAAAAGACACTTTTGTCTTGGAATAATAAGGTCCGAATGAGGCATTATTGGTATCACACTCTAAATTTATACTGTGGTGGTTTTATATTAACTTAGTATCCTTATGTATGCAAGCCCTGTATGTGAACATGATTGTGAAAGCATAACTCTCTCTTTTTATAGATAACAGCAAAACTGTGATTTGGGGAAATGAATTTAAATTAAAAATATATGGAAGCATGTTTAAAAACTACATAAAAATAGATGTTAAATAGTATGCCTTACAATTAACACTAGTAAAATATAAGCAATGATTCACCAATGGCATTATAGTAATTAAAGCTAATATTACTGAAAATAAGCAAAGATAGAAAAATGAATCTTTTTTTTTTTTTTTTTAAGTTCTCTGTGACTGTCAATAAACACCAGTGTTTGTGTAGGATTTCTCAAACAGATTTCCAGCTGGAATCTGCAATTTAGGCTCTTGTTTCTGCTTTAAGACATTTTCTTTCAGTGCCCCTCACCTAAATTCCTGCCCTTCCTTCCACCACATTTACTATGACCTGGACTTTAATAGCAAGAGAACTATGACTACACTGTTTTCAGATTACCTGAAACTGAGATCATGTCTACTACCTAATAAATCCTCCCTCTCATTGCTAATATTTTGTGGCCACATGGTGCCTTAGAACATCTTAATCAAAATACATAAAGGGTAAAAATGTACAGATCTCTCCATCAAGGTTCACTGCAAGAAAGGTCTTTGGCTTCTGAGCCTGTGAGCTGTTTGGCTTTCCTGTTCTTGAAGAACATGCCCAGAGCAGGGGAGGTGGCTTACAGCAAGCAGCTCCAAAAAGTTTCACTGAATTGAAAAAATGGGCTGAAGCAGAGCTGGGAGGTTTGGTGCTGAAGGGCAAATGAGCACAGAAAAACTAAAGGCCACTGTGATAGGATGGGACACTGGCACATCAATAAACTAAACCACCACATAAATGGGATTTCCTATTATTTGGCCTTTCTGAGTGGAGGGACTTTTCCCAAAGACATGCAAACAGTGTTTCAGAGATGGATACTATCTAGAAAACCTAAGTTAATATCAATGTATAGCATAACTTAAGGTAGGCATACTGGATGAATTTCAGACATTTGTAAGACAGGAGAAAAGACGTGCCTATGCAAAACTTTTCCGAAATCTTTCAGCAGTAGATTCTGCACAGAATGTTTCATATACATCTGTGGATCTTCAAATACTAACAAAAAATTCTCCACTATACATGCTGGGGCAGGAATGACACACATTGTCTTCATTTCTATTGTTATAATTCTATACAGATGTTTTCACATAATTACATTATGTTACCATTGTTTTCATATTTTGAATGTAAATTTCCATGTTCCATTTTTTCAGTGAATATGATGTACAATGAACTTCTTGTACAGGCTTTCATGAGGTAGGGACCATTAAGATGTAGTTTTATAACTCAATCCTAAAAAGCACTATAAATATATCAGGGCAAAAAGCTCCTTTTTGTGTGCATTCTCTCAAGTTATTTTATATCTGTGTATGTTTGAATGTTGATGGGAGTAAGTTGGGACTCCTTGTTTCTGTTTAGTCTGGAGTAAGCAAATTTCCTGCTTCATGTTTTGCAAATACCACCAATCTATTTACATCAATCATGGTTAAGAAATTGGATACATGTGTATCTACATTACATTCTGCATATACTACAATCATTAGAGAAATATTTTAGCACAAAATAGAACAGATTATGAATGCTTTTTCATTAGAATCTCAAAATGGGAATTTAGACGTAATTATGTTTTGTACGATCAGTAACACACAATCGTATAATTTAACTACAGACTAAATTTTAAAGTGAAGGCAAATCAAAGCTATCATAATTTATGATGTGAATATGAAGCAGTCAGCAAGTCCATACAAGTACACATAGTGAAAGCACTAAAGAAAACAGCTACTTTTCATGCATGAGTCGAGTGGCAAGTATTTCTATACTCCAATACCAATTAATTTACTCTTAAATTATTTCAGAATCATAGAATCATCAAGGTTGGAAGAGACCTTAATGATCTTCAAGTCCAACTGTCAACCAGGACCCCCATTAGTTTTGATAAAAACTCAACACATTTGAACAGACAACTGAATTATTTTTCAAGCCCACATAAGAAGTGGTAAATAGTACATACATTCTACATTTTAAAGTCAACCTTCTTGCTAAAAATAAAACAAGTTAGTCTTGAAACATGACATGCATTCTTTTATCAAAAGAGTGGGAGGTAGGTAAACGAACTACAACTGCACAAAAGAAAATCTGTCATACTCAGTAATCTGAGACTATGTTTTTTAGCTACAAGTGTAGTAGAGAGATTAATTACTCTTCTGCTTCCTGAACTAATCAACCTAGAAGTGATTTCTTAGAACAGACAGCAGAAGAGAGTGATCCATTCAGTTTTCTTACAGTAACCCTGTCCAAAAATCTTGACTCAACAGTCAAAACTTGGCAAGAGGTGTACAGGACCACATACAATGGAAAACCACACAAGAGCATCGTGACATTTATTGTACTTGAGAGAATACAAAACTTCTATCTGAACCTCATTGAAGGGGAACAAATACTGTTTGCAATAATATAAACCAAGCTTCCCAAACATCAGAGTGTGTAGAGATACCATCAAAGCCAACAAAAGACCCCATGAAAAAGTGCATTTGTGATTTCAGTTCAAAGTCTTGTTGCCATTTCTGTTCTGATTTTACAACAGGAAGAGTAAATGCCAATAACTGTAAGAGTGGATAAAGTAATTTATTAAATGTCCATGCATGTTCATATGGGAATGGAGTATCTTGTCCAGTAATGGAAATCAAATACCACTAGAAAGTTATTACAAAAAGTAGTTATTGTGCCTTTGCCTACTGAACTCTCTGAAGGTTTGAAAAATTACATTTTGTTTATAACTTTTCAAAGGTGCCTGATCCTTTTCATGTCATGTGAGCTTTATGTATGCAAGTAGGTAAAAATTTCCTTTATCATCACCAAAACAGTGTTGAGTGTGAGTTGGCTGTTTGCCTATGTACATTATCTACATTTCAATGTAGAATGGTTGAAATCTGCAGTCAGACAGGGGAAGAGCAGCTGTGACCTTTGAGCCCCAAGTCCTGTTCTGCTGAAACATCCTTCTCTTGGCAGCTCTCATGTGCTCCTCCTGTTAACTCTGCCCACAGCAAGCCTGTGGGCATGGCTTGCAGGAAGGGCTTCTACATTTACATCATGGCTTGGGCAAGAAGAGGGATTTTTTTCATGGTTATCTGCCTTTGACATAGAAGAAAGACTGTGAGATTCTGTGGTCAATATTTCCAGCAGTCCTCTTCTAGCTCAAATGATTATGGACTATTATTATTCAGTGAATGTAATCATGAGGCTGTATTGTGCACTGTTACCATTCATCTGTTAGATTAACATGTACTGAAAAGCATCTACATGACACAGGCAGGTCATTCATTTAGAGAGACAGAATTCTACTCCCTTTATAATTTTTAAAATTTTTTTTAGTATAAATTGGAGAAAGAACACGCTGTTCCTATGATTAAAAATTACATAAATTTTATGTAACTGTATTACTTGAGGCCTTCGAAATAGTGCTTTCAGATGATCAGCCTCATATCCTGATTGTTCCATGTCTTGAGGAAAGTAGTCTGAAGAATTACAGAGATTGCAACCTCTTGGGTAAATTGACTGCAAAATTCATTTCAAGACAAATTAAAGCACGGTTATTATAAATCCTGAATTATGAGTTTTGCAATTAAATAGGAAATCACCTTAAATTTTGATGTAAAAAATCTGGAGTGCTAAGAAACACCTGATGTTCATTCTTTATCTGTATTGTCTCACAAGATAGTGTAAAAATGTGCGATTTGCTAACATTAATTGTACAGACTTCAGCTGTCCTACAGCTTTAGGAGGCCTCTCCTCAGTAACCAATGATCCTTGTCAGTCCCTTCCAACTCAACATATTCTGTGATTCTTCTGTGAATTAAGCAAATAAATTAATTAATCAGTCATTGTCTACTAGAGTCAGGTGCAATATATCAAAATTCCTCTTTTACTTCAGGAAAATAAAAGCGGTGTAAAGATTAGATAAGTCCTTGTCTGAAGGATCATGTCTTAGCATCAAAGATGACTTTTCAGTGACCAACCAGGGCTGCAGGACCATAGCAGCTCCAGGCTATAAATACAGTATTATCTTATCCAAATGATTCCATTGCTCCATAGTGCAGTGGCTTTTTGGTCTGTATTTTGTAAAAGTTCTTGTGACATTAATACTTGTCTTGGAACTAGGTTTGATAGCTTGTGGATAGAACCAGTATTTAAGTTTTACTATATATATAAGTTTTACTATATTTGCCATACTAGACAACTCTATGTCTTGTTCCTGTTTTTCTGATTATGTTTTATTTTTATTCTAACATCAATAAATACCTTGTATTCTGAATTTTCTTTAAGACTTTTAACAGATAAATTTACAAAAATAGAAGTATCAGAAATATTATGAAGGACTATAAAAATTTCTGTGAATTACAAGCCTGTATATAAAGGATGTAGGGCATTTTGGTGCTATGTCAAAAAGATGTATTACCCTTAGAAACAATAATTCTTCTAACCACTTATACAAAATTTATCTCTTTTTTAAAATTTTTTTTTGAAAATGAAAGCACCTCAGGAAAATCAGAAGCAAAAAAACTGAGCAGAAATCCTGGACACACTATAGCTCTCATTATAGTTGATTCCAGCCTAGGATGTGAAATGTGCAACTGACTTAAAGCATTTGTCACCCCATTGAATAAATTGCACTACTCTGAATGAAAGAAAAATAGAAACACAAATAAAAATGTTAAGGGTAATTTGATTACTAATGAGACTCAGTGCTCCTGCCATCTGATGGTTCTGGGACCATTTGGGTGGTCTTCAGCTTAGCCTTGGGTTTAGAACTCCAAGTTATTTAAAAAGTCATTACCATAACAGAGTGGGTCCTTGGATGACAAAAAATCTAGACTGAATGATTAGAGATTTACATTACTTTAACTAGTGATTAATGAAAAGTCGGTGTATGAGCTTGTAACTAAGACAAGCCCTTAATTAAACAACAGGTTAGTTAACACACATGAGAAGAAAGAGGCTCTGTGAGAGAATGAAGCCATGCTTTCACTATTGCTGATGATCATGTATTCTGATGACTGCCAAAAATACTTATTGGAAAGCTTCAGGAGTATCTCAATTCAGCAAAAGCCTTAAAGGGAAAGATTTCCTTACAAGGATGATTGGAAGAATATTGATATTTGACCATATATATATTTTTATACTATTCAGATATTTGCTGAATATCTAATATGCCTAACATAAATTGAAAGAGTATATCTGTATGACTGTAAAATCCTAGCATTTTAGAAACTAATTTGTATATTTGATGATTTTTCATTTTTCTTTTATTGTCCAGCTTTGCCTGTGTCAATTTATACAAATCAGACTTCTCTTATTCTTCAGCAACAACAAAATCATTAGCAAGGCTTATAATATAAAGTTGTTTTCTGTTGCTGTCGTTATTGGTGATGAGGTATGAAACATTTCCAATGAACCTAAAATGCCAAGAGCAGCAAACAGCTTAGTTAGATTTTTTTTCAAGCTAGACTACTGTAATTCTCTCTCAACTGCTGGTCTCCCCATGGGCAAATACAACACCTACTAGTTTTGCAAAATCCTGCCTTTTTTTTTTTTTCTCAGAGAAGATCTCACTAGAAATTATAACTTACACATTTTGGCTGCTCTGTTTTATTTAAAGTCCATAATTTACAAACAGATTTTTACTAGCATTTGCCTGAGGTCTATTCCCAAAAATAGATAGCTGACCCTTCATTGTGAATATTGCATTTTATCCTTTATTAGGTTACTTGTTCTCACATAGTCATTTTATTTTCTTCTTCCATTTGACTCCTCTGGGTTATCTCCTTTCAGCTGACGACAGATATAAAATAGATTGAAAACCAATGCCCAACCTTTCAATGAGAAATTTGTTCTCCAGCCTCAGAAACATGCAAGAGTAGGTTGTAGTCATTGTAACTGCAGTTGGGAATGCTTTTCAGTTGTTTTTACTTACTGTCCTAGGACCTTCCTCCAACATCATACTGGGCTAAGGATACATACTAAGAATTAATTGCAAGTATTACATGCCTGTTTAGTTTTAAGCATAAGCTAGATGAATTTGTATTGAATATTTGCATCACACAGCCATGGCAGAGGCTGCTGGTTGCATACAGCATCTGAAGAAGTTTCAAGTACTTACCTTGTGAGCTGCCAGCCAGGTACTTCTGCTGAGCTTCCTTCTGGCTAATGATGTGTTTTCAGCTCTTTGGAGGCCTGGGGAGATGGCTGTGGCACAGTCTGAATTCTCAACTGATCATAGTTGACCACTGGGTAACCAGCTGGCTTGAAACCATCTCTGGCACATCTACATGAATTCTGCCTAGAAGAAGTATGGTGGAGACCCACTCTTGCTTTAGCACTAGCCAGGTTGAGTAAATGATTTGAGCATGAGGTGGTATACGAGCTCAGGAAAGAAAACAGGTTTGGTTGTCTTGCTCAGTCACACAGAAGGAAATATTATTAAGGATATCATCCAAGCAGAAAACTGGACTAGTGAATGGTTTAAAAAAACCATATTTGCTGTATAGATAGATTACAAGTGCCAAGTCTTGATCACTTGCTTGGGTGTCTATGACTGTATCCATGGGTCCAAGACATCATCTGTCAGGCTCAGATAAGGACATATTTTTTTTTATTGGCTGACATAGTTTAAATTTGCAACTTTTTTCTCCCTTAATTTAAAGGGTAAAATACTTGTATTACACCCAGATGGTAAAAATCTCTCTAAAATTTGCAAACCTAAAGTAAATTTCAAACATGTGTTTTCTGAACTCATTACAGTTCTCTGGTAACCAGGCTCATAGCACATTTCTTTTTCAAACCAGACAAGTGGGACTCGATTTATAAATATTTTTTTTGAGAGTGTAAATCTTGAAGATTAAAAAAAAAGAAAAAAAGACCTGCCAAAGGAAGTGTACAGACCAGTATTGTCCCAGCTGGGCTATAAAAACCAGTCCTTCAAATGTTTGACTATGGAAATATGCGTGTTTCTGCAAACCTCCCTTTCCTCACCCCTGTTCTTTCCTTACCTTCTCCTCTCTGCTAGGTTTTATAAATCTAAAAGCCAAATATTCCATTTATGTAATGAGCTTCATATGCAAAAGTTAAGAAATTGCCCTTTCAGGTATACAATTGAAAAAAAAAGTACTTGAAAAAATTTATTGGGGAAAAAATTAACATGCTACCTGCTTTCTGTTTACTATTGGCATTTTGTGCCCTTTTCATTCTCACTGTATGTTCATTTCATCATTTATGACACAAAGAGATTATTTTTTTTACTCTGAAAAAAAGCCCAGCCAATGGGAGGGAGCTCATTTTGAAGCAATTGGTTAGAATCTAGTAATAAAAACAGGGAAATGGTTTTGATTTTCATTATACTTAAGGTCATTCCCAGGTCACGTTTGACTCAATGTTCATATAAATTAATAAATTCTATAAAGGAAATTCAAGTAACAGCTGCAAAAAAATGTGATTAATAGGAGCCAAAATAAGTGTCACTTTGAAATTTGCCAACTGCTGATGGATAGTTAAATGAATAAAACTATAATTTCTCTACCAACTTTCAAGAGCAGAAAGCCCTGGGAAATCAGTCACTTAAGTGATAGAAACTTTGCTTGCTAGCAAAGTTACACTGTTCATTTTATATCAGATTTCCTACTCAGGGTTTAAATCATACTGTGAGTTATTTCAGCACACTCCTGGTCTTTTGTTAACAGTATAGTGATAAAGTTATGTTAAATAGCTCTTTGCCACAGTAACTGATTCTCCAAAAATACTTCAAATACACTCCTTAACCTATGGATTCAAAGGAGATATTAGTCTTCCTGTAACACTATTCAGCCTTTATCTTAAAAAAACCATCCCTTAAGGATGTTTCCTGGATTTCCAGGTGCCTCTGTGCTGTGGTGTGCTGGCATCCAGGAACCAGAGGCAGGGACTCTGCCATAGCTGAATCCCTAACCTGGATGACTGTAAGGAGCTGAGAGGCCCATGGTGCACCACTGCTACAGGAACAATCAGCATAAAGGTACTTAATACCAACCTCACTTGCATAAGAGAGAGACAACTACATTTATATAATCTTTCAAGTGCAACACTATTTATATCCTTTTATTTGTATGTCTGCCTTTTAAAAAATGTTTTATCAGTATATTTAAAATAGCAAGATGTCTCCTCACGAGTTTTAGAGCTTTTCAGCTATAGTTTAGATGTAGTAAAATATTCTGAGCCATTCAGAGTCAAGAGACATTTCAAAGAGAAATTAGAAAAAATTTCAATACTTCAGAGGATTTGAACTAAGGAATTAAAGCTCTAGTAGTGTAGCCTCTACATAAATCCTCTCCAGATACACTGCTTAAATTGGTTGTAGGTGCATAAGCAAAAAGCAATGGTGAGTGGTTGGGGACGTATTTACTGTAATAAAAATAGCATTTATTGTAGTAAAATGTGTTTGAATTTAATTTCCTTGTGTTTTATTACTTTTGTGGTTATCAGCTGTTATAAGCAGCTAGATACTACTGAGGAGTGTACCTTGTGATTGACACTTGTCAAGATATGAAAAGCCATTCAGCTGCAGATGAGCTATCCTTAATTCCACTAATGTAAATGTATGTGTGTGCAAACTGTAGTGACCCCAGTATGCTTTTCTCAAGGAATCAATAATGTTACCAGAAGTGCCCTCAGGGCCCCAGCATGTGTTTATAATATGCATACTTTCAGCTGAAATCAGCATCTGAATTACTGAAATATGCTGCATTATATCCTCAGATAATGTAAATCAGCATAACTCCACTAAAGTCAACCTAGAAAACTGATTTACAGCAGCAGAAGACCCAACGTGCTGTAGTTATCCTGTTGCATTCTGCTTATTAATCCATTTGTACATCATATTTTGTCTTTAGCTTCAGAAACAGATTTTTCAGGGGCTGAATGGACTTGTACCCATGAAAATGAAAATCAGAAAGCTTAAAGAGTAATTGACTGACTTCACAAGATGAGTAAGAGAGGTCAGTAAGGCTCCATGACTAGTAGCACGCAGTACAGCCCAGCAGGAGAGGAGTGGAGAACAAAACTCCTGAATTCATTTCAGCGAGCTGTTTTGGAGCAGGTCTAATCTGATATTGTGAACTGAGTGAGCATGTGAATCACATTCGTGCTATCTTGGATTATCTTTTCCAGTTGATTTGCCCTTGAAAGAAACCCAGTTTGTGCATCCTGAGACTGCTCAGAGAAGTGAACCAAAGCACAGTGGCTGGGGCTGAGGGAGATGTGTGCTTCCTAAGCTCTTGAAAAAGTCAAACTAAAATGTCAGAGTAGACTAGCTCTAAACCCCCCGTCATTGCTTTTTTTTTTTTTTTTTTTCATTTTTCTTTATTCTCCCTTTCTCTCTGTTTTATTATCATGATTTAATAAAACACAATTGTACTACATTTAGAATGACAGCTGACTCCATCAGGGACTTGACCCTGTCCTCTTAGAATTGCAATATTCACTATGAAATAAGTAGAAGCTGGTATGACTCTGAAAGGAACCTAGGGCTACACAGAGGGACAGTTTGCTGCAGGAGCTCATGTCAGTATGTTTGTGGCTTGACAGAATCTGCTCTTTTTACCTTACAGAAATACTATCTGTATTTGCTATACCATTAAGAAATGTGTTGACTGTGATCTGTCTCAGATATGATGAATTTATGGATGAAGAGACTGGAATGTGTGAAATATTTCAGTGAAAGTGCACTCCATATAATAGAAAAAGCATTTGATAATTGGGCATAATATATAGTCATCTTATAGTTCTCTCTAATTTGGGTTTCAGATCCTTATAAAAAAATATCATATGCTTAGCTGAAAAAGCTTTCTCTTTCTGCAAGGTACAGTGCACAGTGTGTTTCTCAAGAGCTACTTACACCTCTTAGGAGAGGATCTCAGCAGTGGAATAAAGCATGATTAAACTGTACCAACAGTGATGGCTGGGGACTATGTACATGTATTTGGAGTACCATCGGAGATGCCAGTCTGGAGAAGAGCTATGACACATGTATTCTTCTGGGCAAAGCATCTGGGCATTTACCCAGCTGCTTCAGTGAGTCTGAGAGCTCACAGGAGACTTGACACTGCTGTGGCCAGTATTACAAGCACTACTAGCAACACTATTTGCAATATCTTAATTAGTGTGATTACACTAATTCAAGCTTTCCAAGGTGACCAGTCCCACCCGACCTGTGCCTGTATGGTTCAGAGTGGCCACAATGTGATACAATTTATGACCTGTCCAAGTCTTACCTCAGAATCTCATCTCAATATTTGCACTGCTGACAGCATGGGACAGCCTTGTCTGCAGGTTCACAAGACCTATGTCTGAGCCTGTGGCTGAAGCTATCACACTCCTGAATACTTATCCATAGCCTGTGCCTCTGACTGTAGAAGAGAAAAGAGAAAAAACACCACAGTTTTTGCGTCATTTCATAAGTCCAACTCATTATTATGAAATGATGTCTCATAACTAGTTTTGCTTTTTAAAACTCAACCTGCTTGACAACTACTCATTTAAATTTCTGTGGAAATCAAGGTAAGAACACTTCTGGTTCCTGTTATGCTGCACTCTTCTGAAGTTATGCTATTGTAGAACTTCTTAAAAGTCTCAAAATATGCAATACATGAACTAAGTGACTGCACAATAGTTGATTCTAAGATAAAATACACTCTGTTTTTATCTGCCTATGGAAAGTGCACTCAAATTTATTAGGAGAAACATCAAAGCAGAGATGGACTGAATTAGATTTTACATATCAATAGATATCAGCTAATGGCATTTTTCTTCAACCTATTTTCCTATTGAATTCAATGTCAATGGGATCAGGATTTGGTTGAATTTCCCTCTTTAATCTTTTCATTGTAAATCATACAGACGACAAAGGAATTTGCATGTCCATGCACAGTAGCCCATGTTATAGTAGAAGACTGAATGGTGGTTGCGTACTGGCTAAATGCATTATCTGTGCAAGATCATGCCAAATGCAAAGTGAAACTATAGCTGAGAACACTGTGAATAGGATTTTCAAATGGCCAGTCACAATGTGGCTTCGTCTTCCAAATTCAACTGTATGGTGTTTTGAAATGTCATAGACATATATTAAATGCAGTTAAATTTAAAAGATGCAGCTCTTTACACAGACATAAATATGCATTTTATAACAGCAATCATCTTTTGTCCTCTTTGGTCTCCTGACAATTGTCTTGGAGATTCTGAGAGTTTCCCATGAAGCAGTGCTTCTCATCGGTTCTGAAATGTTGTTCAAAACGTTCAAATGTTGTGCTGAACTGAAGCTTTCAGAGGAACCTTCAGGCTATTGGGATTGTGGTGGTCAGAGACTGGTGAAAATAAGAAAGATGTTTCATTTTGTAACCTTGATACAAAAGCTGCAGTGCAAGAACCTACACCTGTAACTAGGCATTTGATGCTTATAAAAGGTACAAAAGAGCAATCCATGAAATAAGTGAACCCGTGTCCGTGTGGTCTTGCCCAAGAGATGGCAGACTGCATGGGTCTGTAAATCTAATTATAGTGTAAGTAACTACGTGGGGCTGATATTGCCATCAGTATGTTTTATAACATAAGCATTTGTAAATAACAAATGGTTTAGGTCCTATCAGGTTTAGATTTATCACTAGTCCCAATGTCTGCAGTGTAGGCTGTTGAGGGAATTGGTAAAGCTGTATTAATAGTGGTGCTTCATATTGAGTGCTCTTCCAAAGTCTCCTTTTATCATACTTTAAAAATCATTCCCTTTTTTAACAAAGATACGACCAGTGTTCTTTTATTCTGTTCAATTATATGGAGCACACTTTTTTTCCCCCTCCTGTTTTTTCAAGGGGGTTAATCTTCAGGGATGAAACAGATTACCAGCTTTTGAACCAATTTAAGTAGAATCTCCAGAAACAAAGCCAGGACAAATAATTATTGGCAGTTCACAGAAGGTACTCTGTGCCCACAGCTCTGCAGGATGCCATTAAAGTCAGTTCACTTGTCTTAATGGGAAACACCTGTAATCTGGAACACAAGAGGAAAAATCAAACTAACCGTGCTGGAGACATTGAAAATAAACGGAAAATAAAATCTTCCCTCATGTCCCTCCCTTCCTCCTTGTTTCATCTGTACTCTTGAGTCCCTAGACTATCACTGGTATCCCTCCCTTCTTTTAAAAGAGATATGAAAGCCTGTCTTGAAAATTATATTCCTTCATAGACACTGAAGGATATCAAGCAATTTCAGTTGCAATATTAAATCAGAAGAAAACTTACTATAAACAGGGGCATGTTTCATAAAGGCTCAGTTGTAACTAGCTATTAAAGTGAATGCAAACCATCTGAAAATGTTTCTCATAAATAATGGCTTAAAACATTAAAAATATATTAGTCTGTAAAATTCCAAGATTTTTTGCTTTTCTGTTACTTTTTGAGCATATGTTTTGGAAAATACATTTCTCTGGCTATTTTAACAGGTTACTGATAATAATAGGTGAGAAATATGCCCTTGATATTTACACAAAATACAAATTTATGTAATTTTCATAATTTCATTTGGAAAATCCAGCCACATAGAAATCATATTTAAGTGTAAATGTAGAGTTATGTCACTGGATTGGACAGTAATTCACATAATGTCACAGTTTGAATTAGAAAGGTTAGCAGAAATTCGGGAACAAATTTTAATTGAGGCAGTCCCTGGTGAAAAACGGATATGCAGGTTGTTTGGCTGTTTTTATTAATGCATCCATGAATTTTGATCTTTTCCCTCTCTCTATTACTAATAATTTTATCTTTTCAACAGAAATATCAGGAAGAACAAATCAGAGGGAATAAAATTTGGTTTTAAACATTTGCAGTTACAGAGAAGAGGCCATGACATGGGAAGATGTTGAAAGAAGGCAATTCCTCAGCCCCAAATTTTAGAGGTCTAAAAATACACCAGACTGTAAGAACTACCAGCTACATTTGCAATGTCATAGTTTAAAGTTTAAAAATTTCACAGCACATAAAAATGCGTCTTTTCTACCTTAAAGGCTGGTGGATGTTGTGTTAGCTTCAGAGTAAAGCTACTGTGGTAACCTGAATACTTTGAATATGCATTCACAGCATAGAAATAATATGAAAACTGGCTTTCATCTAACTTTTCATGTGTCCAGGAAACAGATTTATCCCCCTTTTTTAAATACTAACAGGAACTATTTCGGAATTCATAAATTATTTTAATCAATCTTCCCCTCCCCAAGGTGACCGTTTTTTAGTATTGATAACTTAAAAACCCCCTGACAATAAATCTGAAAGATAACCGGCACAAGAGTGGCATGAACAGGGAAACATTCTTAAATACATAAAGATACCCAAATTCCAAAGAATATAGGGATCCCTGAAGGTATCCTGTGCAGCTGGAATGCCTTGTAGTCAAAGGGATTTCCTTTTGGGTATTATTCACTGTACCTCATTGTTGGAAGAATTTTCCTTTTATTATAGGAACACAAACAAAGGGGTCAGTGTTCCATGTTGCTCTTTTACAGAGCTTTGAGCTTTTTTAGGCCAGAAGGCAGGCTGCAGTGCAGCTTGTTCGTTGTCTGATACACCCCATCCTGTCCAGGGAGCTGGTGTTCTAGGTTACCCAACACCACTACATCCCCAGCCTCATGGTGTCTTGTACATAGTGGCCTGAGGCTGTTTTGGCTTCCCTTTTCCTCCCCATCCCCCTAATCAGCATGGGAGCTAAACTGGTTAACAGGATAACACTGCTGCCCATAACTAATACAGAAACCCCCACTCAAACAGAGAAACTGGGCTTAATGTGAATGCAGCCATTCTCTGTGTTGTGCAGCTCCCCTTCACCCCTTTCCATCTTCATCCCATCTCTTCTGTGTCCCTTCCAACTCACAGTGGTCTAACCTGAAACTGCAGTGCCTGCAGGGAGAATAGATGCAAGATATCTTTCCCACATTGGATACCAGCAGCCCGATCTATGGGAATGTCACAAAGTACACTTCAAAGAGGTAAGGACTGTTCTGGGACAGCCCTCTGCACTTGGTGGGCCAGCCTGAATGTAGTAACCAACCAATTAACTACATATTGCATAAGGATTTATATGGACCTTGGCAGAGAGTTGCAAGACAACTCTGGGAAGTGAGGAATGTGTCCTATAGAAATCTGTTCGACTCAGTAGTAGCAATTGGAGTCTTGTTGTGGTGCAGTTTGTTCTATTTCAGGCAGAACCTGATGTTGCTCTGCAAAACTTTGTGGAGGGCTGTGGCAGGTTAAGTTAGGTCTCCTTAGTGTCAACACTCCCATTCTGTTAGGTGCTCCACGCCCACAATGTCCTCATGGTCCAAGAGAGCACCCAATGTCTCAGACTGCTCCAAGGCCACAAGAACACAACTGCTGGTCTCTGTGGGCTGCCTCGGGAATCAGATATGTGTTTTCACCCTACTTCTGTAGGGATGTTTTATCTTGGACATTAAACAAAGCCTTTGCTAAGCAAAAAGTTTATGCTACTTGCCTCCTTAAGTGTTTCCTTAATGTTTAAAAATCACTTTCCCTCTCACAACAGCACATACACAAATCAGTTCTTCTGCTTGTAGGTGCCCTACGGGGATATTGCCTTTGAAACAACAGCCTCAGGATGGAGCCAACAAACTCCTTGAGTGCACCTAGATCTTAGGCACCATTCTATTCTGTGCATGTGTTCTGATGACTGGATCTAAAGGGCAGGCATGTTCTTTGTGCCCGTTGGGACTTCCAAATATGGCCCAAAGGCCCTGGAGAAAATGACGGAAAAAGGCTGTAGCTTAGAAGCCACATCCCTTGATGAAGTCAGTCTCTGTTTCCTAGTAACATAGAGGATTATGACCAAAAATGACACTCTTTTCATCATGACATAGTGAGATTATTGTGTTTTGATGGATGTCCTGGTTTCAGCCAGGACAGGGTTAATTTTTTTTCCAATAGTCAGGACCTAAATGTTATTTGATACCACTTCATGTCATTGCCAGGAGCAGGGAAAAGAGACTTTCTCCCTGAGGAAAAGTGTGTTCCTTCTGGTGGAGAAAATGTGGCAGGAAGAACAGTCCAGTATTTGCTCATTGTCATGGTCTTTTCTGTGTAAATCATTATTTTTTCTTATACCTCTTGTTATTAAGATTTTTGCTGTTACTGTTCATTTTCTTATTTCGTTTTTACCAGTAAATTGTTCTTAACTCAACCCTTGATCTTTGTCTTTTGTTCTTCCAGCTGGAGGGGGAGGGAGAGGGAGCAACACGGTGGTTTTAGTGGGAGCACTAAATTGGAGTCCATTCCTAAACCATGACAATGGGGCAGCCAAGTGAGGACAGCACTGGGACTATTTTATGAGGCACCAGCAAAAACAGAGTAGGATAATGATCCTGGTGAAGTACCCAGTATGGCTGTACCTGGATCAGCTAGGGACAAATTTATGGCCTTTATTTTCAACGTTTCCTGGGACTGAGGCACAGAATTTCATTTACAGCTGTATCTCTAACATGATCTCACAGGCAGGGAGATGCTTCCTGCTCCCTCCTGCAGATGGGGAACAAGAAAAAAACTTGTTCATTTGAGCTATATATTCAGTTTTCGTCAGGTCATTTCAGTGCTACCTGCCCTTTATTTTCTATAACCTCTCTCTTTTCTCCTAGGAAGTACAAAGGTGTAGTGCCAGAGCCTGCACAGTGCTGAGAATGCAGGAATGCTGCAGTGGGCGTTGCAGAAACCACATGGTATCGCTCATGTAGGACAAGCTGCTGCTGTAATGTTAAGACCCTTCCATTCTTATTGATGCTTATGGTTTACTTTTGTAAGTGGTCAGCACCTTGTAAAACTACTCTCAGATCTCTAACACCTATTATGCCAGGGTCACCTTACCCTGCAGCTCTTTTTTTTTTTTTTTAAGGATAAGGGGAAGGGTGAAGAGAAGGAAAGGAACAGTATTATAAGCAAGAGGAGGCTGGACACAATCTGTCAGATCCTGCTACTTCTGAGCAATTAGAATTGAAAGTGTGAGAAGAGACTTAGCTGTGACACAAATCAGGTTTATCACAGAAAGTTCAGCAGACTAGCACAGAAAAATATGCAGTGTGGAGGAGAGGACTGTTGCATAAATATTACCTGAATGTAAAGAGTTTTTATAAAGTTTTGGTGAAAACTCTGGAGAAAATATTTAAGAAATTCTAGTCCGTGTAATGGACTAACATAACATTTTGAATTAATTATCATTGTATAATATAGGATAGATGGCATAACTACAATTAATTTCAAGATAGCTGAAATTTATCCTGCTCCAGAAAGCCTCACTGAACCATGGTCCACCTTTAAATCAATAATAAAGAGACGTGGCCTTAACCCTGATTCCCCTCCCCATATGGTGCATGTTCACAGCTTCTACAGAGGGCAATACAGAGCAGTAATTTGTGTAAATGAGCATCCACACTTAGCACCTCTGTGCATTTTAATCAGCTGAAACTGCCACCTAGCTTGTACGGAAAAGAGTTCTTAGACAGAAAAAGGTAGCAGATCGTGCCAGAAGGAGCTATTGTGTGTAAAAACATTTTAATTTCTATAGGAACTAAGAATAAACTGTGAATTTTCTAATTTGAAGCAAGATCTTATAATAAAAAGGAAAACCAAAAGAGTCATTTTATGAAAAATATTTTTATTTTATTCAAAACCTTCCATTCAGGCTTTGACCTTTTGTATTTCCTAGTATGACGTAGCGAAAATGAAAACCAGAAATATTTCACTCAAGAAAATCCTGATCAGAAAATTTCAGGAATATTAAAGCATATGCCACCACTTTTTTGCTCAAAAATTATCCACTATCAAATTCAACATATTTATGATAAATATTTTATTTGAGAAAGTCTAATCTACTGGCAGATAAAGGTAAATGAGACACTATGCAAATTAATACTCAAAGCTAAAGAAAACAAGAGAAAGCAAATATTTAAGGCAATGAAATCACAGCAACTTGAGTTTGACTTACAAATGGGTAAAATAAAATGCTTTTTGCTTTGATTTTCCCCTTGACCAGGATAGTGTACTGTGGTATTAGACATCTGGGTTAAACTCTAGAGCTTACTGGATTTGATCAAGGCTTTTTCTGTCATTTTAATCTTTTAAAAACACCACCAAACAGATATGGTCAAAGATTATGGAACCTAGTTTATCTGTTAGAGTCTATCCTCTTTTGTTAAGATATCCTTATGCTTCAAAAGTTGAGCAGATATGTCTCAGAACTTAAAAAAGATTAATCTTAGGGTATTTCTAATTGTGATTTTTGATGTCCAACTAGAGAAATTATAAACCATAGAATTCTACTTAGCCAATCTGATCCAATCACAGGGCACACTTTAATTTTCAATAGAGATGTTAAACTCTTGCTCTTCTTAGAAGCAGCATGTGCCAGCTTCAGGCAGAGATTTGAACACTGGCACTGATCCAGGAACAAAGAGGAACTTGAAATGAAGCTGCCTCTGAAATACAGGCACAGCTTCTTCAGACAAGATGTCAGCAGCACTTGTTCTTATGTCTGATAATGAAGTTTTATTTTTCTCAAATGATGAATTACAGGACACATACACATAAGACCTTTAACTCTTCCACGAGAGGCAGGCACCTGAAACTGCCAGTGGAAAGCAAGCATTTAAGTCAAGGCGTACCTTACTATTGGTAAACCACAACTCCTTGCATTGCCCCTATAATATAATTTAAGTAGAAGCCTAGCTTATAAACTCACACTATGACCCATACTTTATGTTCCTTTTATGTCTCTTGGGTCTTGATCACAATGAAACTTTCTTAGTCTAAAGAAATTTAATGCAAACATTCCTGGGGAAGGCTATAAAATGTGAGTTTTGCAGTCAGTCTTTTATGGGTATTTTGGATGAATATTGTATACCCAGTAGAAAAAAAAAAAGGATGATGAATGTAGACATTACGACATATGTGTGGGGTTTAGCTGAGTCTGTATTTGCACATGAATATTAACCCTGGTAATTGAGAAAACCTGTCTCTCCACATCTTGTTCATTTCCACAAAAAGCGTGTGCATGGATTTAAGAGAGAATTAATGTCTTGACTTACTTAATTACAAATTTTCTGGCTACGAGAATCCCCATGCTAGCTTCTCTGTGAGGGCAATGGACTCAACAGATGCCATGTTGCACCTACTACATGGGGATAAATCTACTTGCTACTAAGACTAACAATAACACATGGAGATGTGAGTTGTGAATCGAGTTCAGCAGACAGCATGGTTTCCAATTCTTAAGCATTTTGCAGCAAAACTAAAAAGCACCATCAAAGATGTTCACAAGTGGTATCATTGCAAATGTTTACAAAACATGTAAAGAATGGTAAAATATGTGCTTAAGAAATAGACTTGTTGAGATCTTGAGAGAAAGGCAGGAAAACACATGGTGTTGAGACATAGACTTGGTTTCCTGCACAGTGCACCAAGATACTGCTTTTTTAATCAGTAATGGTGAATACAAAATCATTAACAATATTTTTAAAGGTCACAGGCCACATGATGTCCTGCCTTTTCTCTGATGAACTTATCTTTGTGATCCTGTCTGTGTGATTTGAGAGTATAAACAAAAATAAATATAAAAAAAAAAATGAAAGTATGATGTCTTCAATATTTTTGTCTTACTTCTTGGACAGATCACGGTCTTTGATTTCCTTGCCTTCAGACATTATAGAAGAAATTATCAATTAAAATGTCATAGACAAACACCTCCTAAAAAGATTTTTTAAAGTCTTAAAACAACAGTATATGAAATGACAGCAGTCATAATAACAAAACACAAATGGCAGCATCCTCTACTGTCTCTGGCAAAGTGAAGGGCAGCTGCCCTCTGTGACACCTTTCAGTGCTGCAGCAACACACTACAAAAATTTCTGTTTCAATATCTTGGTAAGAACCAATTCAATGAACAGCAGAAACTGATGAAGCTTAAGAGGAAACATAATATTAGTCAATGGCCAGACACAAGGGTCTCTCCAGCTTCTGGTCACAGACAAATTCTTATTTCAATTTTCTGTTCTCCTACCTCAATACAGTAATAATCTTATCACTCCATTTACTCTTCACAGCTGGCCTGCAATTCTTGGTTGGTTTTCTGCTGCAATTTAACCTGTTCATATGTGGCTATTTACTAGAAATCAGAATGTGCCATTTACAGAATGCAGCGCTGTAACTTCAGGGCTGGTGTACTGTGTTTAGTCAGGCATACTTACCTTTGAGGAGTACTTTTTTTCATTTGTGAGGCACATTATGGAAGGCAATATTTAAGAAAAAGGGCTCTGGTAGGATCAATGCCTGAGTGTGCTTGTCTTACTTTCCTTGGCAAAACCTTCTCTTACCCTAGCATTGAATTTGTTATGCTCTGCTGTTGGTATTTTTCTGATCATCTTCTAGTGGGATTGGAAATCCACTCTTCCCACAGAACTGCAGGCCAGTTAGAGATGATACTTTTCTCTTTCCCATACAAGAGCCAAAAAAAGTATAAATTAGGTTCAGATTGCTAGTTGATACCTGTCTGATGCATCAGATGGATATGTGAGTGCTCATTGACATCTTTTTTTCCTGAATAGTCTGGAGAAAGGATTTAGAATTATCTAAGTTTAACAAAAATGAGAGGCAGGAGTAATTTTTTTTCTCCTTTTGTCCTCCTTTGAAAGAGAGAGTCCTAAAAGAGCCAGAACTGGATTTGGAAGAGGAATTACTGGCAATCCCAGGGAACAGATAGAAGGAGCAGGGAAGGCACCTGTCCACTATGATGCTCACTTCCAGATGAGTCCCAAGTCTGACATGTTTATGACCCAGTTGTACCACATTTGTACAGCTCTTGTTCCTTGTCTGTGTAACACAATGGCAGTGCAGTGCCTATATTAAGAAAGCACAGTCCATGAGGGCCAGATTCAAATGCTCTGGAGAGAGATATTACACAACAAAGAGTGCACATCTCATGAGCTGGAGCAGTCATGTTGCAGCAGGCAATACTTCCAGCCTAATGTTCCTCTGAACTTGACATATCTCTTTATACTGTGCTTGAACATAGACATTCTATGCTGAATCATTCATTTTGGCATAAAAGCTTAATTGTGCACATTGATTACAAAAATGCTCGTAGTTTAACTGGGTGAGAGCTGTAAGGTATAGGCCTGGTCAAGTTTCAGGTCATAATGCACTTATTAATGGACAAAGTTAATGAAAAAGTCCACTACAGCTGGATAATTCCATATTTTTTCACTACAACTTTACCTTTATAAAGTCAGAGGGCAGTGGTCGTCATAAAATTATGTAATGATACAAATTGCCAGATGATATAACCATGGTAATTGTATTCCTACCTGTTTAACTAAATGCTACCTATGTGAACAACGGTTTAAAATATACACATTCTGAGCAGTATATTTGAAAATCTGTTAATAAGATTCCTGATCCACCTGTAGTCAACAAAAAAAGACCAGTTGACTTCCATGGGACAAAAGAATAATTCCTTTCCTCTAATAGAAGTTCAGACTCTTCACAGAGCTGAATGTCTTTTGTTCAGTGCATGGTGTCAGTTGAGGCTGTAAGAGCTTGGCAGAACAAGACCCTAAGAGTGACTGCAACATGGCTTCTTCCATTGCTGTCGTAAGATTATTTATTTTAATCTGTAAAATATTTTAAAAATTGTTGATGTCATATATTATGAATAAATATCTATGTCTAGGCAGTCTTACAACTTAATAGCTCAGTGGGATGTAAAAATCTATGCATCACAGTTTGCTTGAGTAAATCAACTTGCTTCCTGAATGAAGTTGCTGTAGCATTGGATGTTGGGTTTCTTTGAAATGTCTGAAGTGACCTAATTCCAAACTGTTTAGATTTAAATATAATATTTTAAGTCTAAGAGAAATGGGCCACTGTAATCATGTCTCTTCTCTTAAAGACACAAAATAGTCATAAAGTTATTTAGTATCATAGGGGGAAAGACTTCAACAACTTTGAAAAATTTATAATAATTTAAATACTCTGTAAAATTTTAATAGAGACTAATTTTAGGCATAAACATTATGATTTGATTTGTTAATTTTCCGGTTTACAGATCAGGTAAAATACAGGGTTGAGCAAAATTGTAAAGACTTTTGAAAAACATTTGCAATTTCATTTGACAAATTCATTCCTGCAAAGCCAGCTTTCAACAAAATTCATGCAGTGAGGCCTCTGCACCAGAATTAGGTGGACATTTTTCTCCATTTGTTTGCAAATCAGTTGCCATTCAAGGAGAGACCTAATTTCAATTGCAGCATTTTTTCTTTTATATGTTAACATGGCTTACATTAATTTCAGATATTTCACTGTCGTGTCCATTCAGCACTTGCTATTCAGCCAGAGGCTTGAAAGGACACCCAAGGTCTCAAGAACATCTCTGAGGTGCAGACTCCACTCTCACAGTAGACAGTTTTAGGCTGAGACAAGGTTTTGCTATACCCAGGGGCCTGTGGTTCAAACACTCTCCTGTTTGCTCTACTAATGAGGTCAAAACACTTTTATCAGTAATGAAATTATTCTCTCTTGTGTAACGTGCCTCTAAAACAAAGCACCATAAATGATGCAATCAAAACTAATATAACTATATATTTTATTAACACCAAAGTCTTCAGCACTGGATTCATGAAATAAAGTGAAATACACAGAAACATTATTAGCACAAGATGTAGGTCACACTACAGGGTTGTTCTAGAGAAAGATTAATGAGCAGTTCGATTCTGGTACCTAGGTATAGAAAGATCACTAGAGAGCTTTTGTCTGCCTCAATCCCAGAGCCTGCCTAGTCTTTAAATGATTAGTTGGCAACCATTCTTTGTTCTGATACAAATTCAATGGACTAAACCCACAGTTGTACCATAGCTGAGCTGGGTACATTCAAGAAGAATGTGAGGAGACAAAAGCTGCTTTAATCCACTATTGCTTCCTGGTTGTGTAGTCTGAACTAGACCAGCAGCTCCTCTGTGTTGTGGGGGCCTGCAGTGGCTCCCCAGTCTGCTGCCCTAATGGAAATGGCTCAGTGGAAAAGTTCCTCAGCTTCCCTTTGCCCTCGCCCCTGAGGCCGCTCAGGCGTAGGGAGCCGTCCTGCTCGCTCGGAGCAAGCTGCAAGGGCCTTCCGGCCTATCCCCTGCTAAGCACCGATGCGCTCCTTGGGTCAGGGCTGTCCTACAAACCCCTGGTCCTGGGCTCCTATATTTTGCATTGCAATACAAATATCCAATTATAACAGAAATTGTGGCTTTTTTAACCTCTGGCCTTTCAGGACAAAAATAGGGCACAGGAAGGACAGCAGTGCTAGGGATGAAGTCTGGAAGCCTGGAAAGGCAGAGGTGAGCATTTGCGGTGATATTGGGCGAGGACTACGAAGGTCAATAATAGTAAACATTGCTATATTGAATTTTTTCAAAAATGCTAAGAGTTTATAGTTTATAAACTACTAATTTTGATAGTAATCTCAATAAAGTCATATCCACTCTTTCTGTGTGTGTCACTTATGTGTAAACTAGCAGATGTTTTCTAATGAATGCAGTTTCCATAGACCCGTATAAAGAGAGTAGAATGAAGATATTATCAGATACTCTATAAAGGTATGTATTGTATGTAAGTTCAGAAGATTGACACCATGCACAACACTTTAATACACAACTCTGTGACATGAAGTGGAGGCAGGTAGGCAGCAGTGGCAATGAATAATGATACACCAGCACAACTCACAAAGAGGGGACCTCTTTGGAAGTGGTTTGCTTTCAACATCCTCGTCAGAAGCTGGCATTAGTGTCGGCTGAGCTTTCTAAGTGCAGCTATCAAGGGTACTTCTCATCATTTTTATCCAAGCTGTAACGTGACTGCAGGGCACGTCCCTTTTATTGTGCCTGGATCCTTTGCTGGGTTCCATGGCTGCAGCCTTCCCTTAAGTGTAAATGATTTGCCTCCTGTTCTCCAGTGAGCAAACCAGAGTAGACTGAGAGGCTTGCTCACTTTACCAGTCATTACGCAATTTCCACTCTACTGTAAAGAAGGATTTTGTGAAAAGATACGGAGCAAGCACAGTTCTGAACACACTTCTTTCGGTAGTTCATATGATAAAATCGTTGTCATTGAACAGTCCCAGATAATAACAGAGTTTATTAATCATTATAATATATTAATCATATATTTAAATTTCATGGGACATTTAACAAAAGCCACTCAGCATGAAACAGGCTTTTCAAAAATACTTCAGGGCATATGCAAGCCTCAGTAGAAAAAAATTCTTTTCCGTTCAGATTCTACAGTTCAATGTACTATTTAATTGAATCAGTCAGTCAGAAATACCTTTCTTTAGACTCTTTGATCTACTAGGACAATACTTTGCCATACTAATTCACCTGTTAACCAAAATCCAACATATTATAAACTCCAAAATAAGTACTTAAAAAATCACATTGATCCTTATGCTCTATATGAGTATTTTTGTTGTTGTTGTTGTTGTTGTTGTTTTCCTTTGGTTTTTGGGTTTTTTTTTGAGGTGGGGGGAGGAAGAGAGGGATAGAGGAGTTCATGGAGTCATGGAATAAACTAGGTTGGAAGGGACCTCCAGAAGTCTGGTCCAAAATTCTGCTTAAATCAGAAAATGTTGCTCAGGCACTACTCAGACCAGTTTTGCATATCTGTCATGACAGAGATTTCACAGCCCCTCTGGATTCCTGCTCTGACTGTCCTTATGGTAAATTAATTTCATCTTTATATGAGATTGGAATTTCCTGTGTTCCAACACAGGTCTATTGCCTCTTGATCTGTTATGCATTTCCAGCAAGCCTCTGTCCTGTCTTCTATATCCCTTGCCATTAGGCAGTCAAAGAAAGGTGTCAGACCCCTCTTTAGTACTCCTTTTCCAACACTGAACCAGGACTGCAGCCCTTGCTTGGAATCACTCCAGTCCATCAATACCTAAAGTGGACAGGAAAGACCAAAGCCAGGCAGAGTAGTCTTAGGAATCTCACAAATGCTGAAAGGATAACTAAGGCTAGTGCAGATCTATTGCTGTTTTATTTGGGAAGTGCTCACACATTTCTCCCTGTCTGTGCATCATGCCACAGAGCTTTGCATTGAGAGCTGGTCCAGAAATAAGACTGCATTTTTCTCCTTAAGGAGAATTTCATGTTTTGCTGATGTTTCCTCATAGAGCAAGGTAAAGAAAGCACAGAAAACTATTTATAAATAGAAGCTAGACCTTTGTCTCTCTCTTTTTTTTTTTTTAAGCTGTCCACTGGGAATTTTACAAGCTTTTCATGCTTTGAAATTAGCTTAATATTTTATGAAAAATCTTCAGCCTCTGAAAGGCTCTAGGGATTGAAACATCTAAAACAGCAGTGACACTCTGAGGACATAGAAGACCAGTATAAGTTAAAACCCATCCAATATAGGCCAGCAGAACAAACACTGTGCATTAGAGAAAAAAATACTCCAAGTCATGTAAAGTCTTCTAGACTTGTAAGATGTAGACTTGCAGTCCTGAAGGTATTTTGACTATGCTATGGCATGATGCTCAGAGAGCTAAAGCTTCTTGGCAGTGGAACCAGACTTCATGCAGTCTGGAGATGAAAGCTGCAGTCACAAACCTGGTCAAAAGCTGAGGAAGTCAATGGGTTTATATGATTTCAAGTAGATATCACCTTAATTCTCTGCCGCATGCCTCTGGCACAGAAATTGGTGTCACCTACACTAGCTTAGTAGGCCAGGCAAAATCAATCTGACTTTTTCATTTGTTGAGTTCTGACTCCCAAATCTTTTCAATAGCCTTCTATTTGGACACTTTTTCTCTTTGTATATGATCATTTACTTGTCTTCTGCCATTTTAGAGAATAGATCCCAAAAGATCTCTATTACAATGACAATGCAACAAGCTGCTTTACTAGGCAAATTTCTGCTTCCATTTTTGTAGTACTCTAACCATCCATCAATCTCAGTTTATCCACCTGGGAGGCAAATTTTCGTCTCATAAAAAAGCTTAGTGCTCTGCTGCAGCTTAAATATAATTGTATTTAAAGATCTTGAAGGGTTCAGTTAGCAAAATTAACTTTTATATCATTTCATGATGCATTTTAAAAACTTAAGTGACTTTCTGTGGATAAATTTGATAATCAGAACTCCCTTCAAAAGTATTCCAAATTATAGCAAAAAAAATTAAAATGAGATTCCTTTTCATTAAAATCTAAATTTTTTACCTTCCTATCTGATTTCCCTAATGTGAAAATACAATAAGAGTGAACCATTTGCCTATACAAATTAGTTTTAGCTGACTTTAAGTAAATTAGATAAGACATAATGTCAGTAACTGACTATGTAGATGCAATTTACTCAATTCCATCAAATTCTAAGGATTTATCAATATATCTGGATAAACATCATTAAAATTTAATTAAATTCCAATTTTCAGATGAATGTTGACTTTTAAGTGAATTTTATTCAAAATACTTGCTGAAATTAAATATATGGAAAAAATTTCTAAATACTAACATGCTGCTAGGTACATGTTCAAAAACAGTGGTTCTATCTTGGCCTCTGAAATGGTGCTTGTTGAGCAGACTTGCAGTTTTGCAAGTTCATAATTCACAGATTTACAAATATTTATGCTATTAAAGATGTATATATGTTTATGAGGTTTTACAAACCCATCTAAGGAAGTCCAAACTAATCCTGTGGACTTCAATAGGAAATCCTGTTTATGGACAATGCATGTTTGTCTTTATGTTCTTATATGTTTAAACTCAAGCTGTGTGTAATTTAATTTTCCATTACAATTGATGAATGCCAAAACTTTGATGCATATAAAAAGTACTCTTGAAAATAAATCTGATTTAAAACTTTTTCATTGCATTCTGTCCAAAAATTTTCTCTTTGTGAACGCATGACTGTAAAAAAATGGCATAGATGCCAATTTGGATAAAACCAAAGCAAGTGACTATCTGATTATTCAATTTTGGAAATGTAACTGAACAAGATTGAATTTGTTCCCATAGAATAGTACATACATTTGTGTAGAAAAATTCCTGACCTGGACGTGTTCAAATCAAACCCACTGTTACTAGCAAAATCACTGAATGTCTTTAAGTATTAAAAATCAGCAAAACTAATGTGATTTTATATACTATTGCCAAAACTAAACGAAATAAAGTATTTGATTACTATATATTAAGACCTTGTTAGTTCTCCACCCTGATTTCATAAGGTATGTCTTCCAAAGAAGCTTTCAACTTAAGTGCATCTTGAATGAGTTAATAGAGAAAGAAATTAAATAAAGAAGCACATATATTTCCCATTTACCCAATCATATGCAGATTGATATAAGAACATAAGAATGTCCATATGGAGTCAGACCACACCTCTGTCAAGGCTAGGATTCTCTCTTCAGCACTTGCCAGTACCAGATGCCTAATGAAAGTGCATGAGAGCAGGACAAGTAGATAGGGATATTATATGCTGGGGTACTCTGCAGAAGATTTTCCAGCCATCTGTGACTCAGGTAGTTCCTGAACTGCAGAAATGGTGTCTGCATTTAATTGTCCTAAGCAGATTTTCCTGTCATGAATTCATCTGCAACCTTGCAAACTTTTCCATCTGCAATATCTTACAGCAGCAGTGTCACAGATTAATTGCACATTTTTTGCAGAAACACCTCTTGTTTGTTCTGAACCTGCCACCTGCTAATTTTATCTATTGTAACTCACCTTTTTTTTTTCTCTGAAGTGAGCAATCATTTACTAATTCACCTTTTTCACGCTACTCATGATTTCACTGATCTTTCTACAACCTTTCAGGCTAAGTGCTTCTAGTCTATATAATCATGACTCTCCCCTGTACAGAAGATGTTCCACACCTTTGTTCATCCTTCTCACCTTCCTCCACATTGAGTTCCACTGTATAGTTTCTGAAAGTAGAAAAGAACGAAAGAAAGCCTTACATGCTTAAGAGGTGGATGCTGCTTTATGTTTTATCTGTATTCCTTTCTAATAATCTCTTATATTTTACTTTACTTTTAACTACCTTTTAAAAGGATTAGCCTGATTTTAAAAAAATTCACATGAATTGTGCATATTCTCTTTCCTGAAAGTAGCTGTCCTTTCAGAAAGACGTATTTCATAAGCACAATTAGGGGTTTCCCCTCTATGCGTCAATTTACATTTGTTTACTTTATTTTTATTTAATTGTTTTTAATCTTTTGACCCTTAATGATATTAGAAGCTTCTGAAGCCTTCCATGGCTGAATCTAACCTTTTCTGTCTTGAATATCTTTAGTGTCTTCAGCAAAGCTGCTACCCCACTATTTCCCTCTTTTACAGACCATTTATGAACATACTGAACAGCATAAACTTCCACCTGGGAATAACCTTCTCACTCTGTATAAAAACTTAAATTTTAATCAGTTATTTATCTATTTGAGAGTGTGCCCTTGGTAGTTTAATTTCCTTAATAGACTTTATGAGATGCTGTTTCAAATGCCCTTGGGATTTGTTCTGCCTTGTTCAGTTTCTTGTTAGCATCTTATAAAGTATGATAATGTGAGTGTAACATAGAAATGGTGTATTCAGGCTTTGCAGAGTGACTGAGGACATTGCCAACTTTGATGCAACTTACAAATTACATGAATGGGAAAAATTGCAAAATAGTGGCTTGCTCTTTTCCTTTGTGTAAAAACAAAATGAATATGTTTATTTTAGTCAAATACAAAACCCTGCATTACAAGTTAGTTTTTAGCGTAACGCCTGTCAAAAGGGTATGTGTGACTGCCAAGCCCACAGGCTTGTATTTTGTACATTACAATTGAAAAGAAAATAGGATTCTCCTTTTTTCTTAGCCTTCTATATTCTAATTAGCCTCCCAGTACATGAAATAAAATAGATGAAGCATTTTCTCCATAGATGCATAGATTTAATTTGCTCTGTGTAGGCAGCATTCAGCTCCAGAGCTGATCTCCCCCATGAGCTAAAACACAAGTATTGAAATGATAACTCTATGAATGGATTTGTACTGATACAAAAATATTAAAAATCTGATTATCGATGAAGTGTATGGTTACATAGATAACTTGCAAAGACATTACAATAGACATATATTTTAAGAGTGTTGGTGAACTGTGCAGTTATGCATTTGCATCAGTAAACGTAGAAACCTTATATTTACACAGTTTGAGAAAGCCAGGCCCTTAAACACAAGTGGGTCAAGATACTTTATATTTACCTGGAGCAACAGAGTTTATATGGGAATCTCCTTTGGAAATGATTATTTAAAAAGCTATTATGATAAGGTTATAAGCTCCAGAATAGGTCAGCCATACCAAACCTAAACAATGCTGTCTTCAAGAACTTGGAAAACTCTCACAGCTCCTTTGATTTAGCCCAATAGTAGTCACTCTCACCTTGGATGAATCCAGACTCCATTTATCATGTTTTCAAATGCCTGTCTGTCAGTGCCTCTCACACTTTCAAATGTACAGTCTGCTTGTTTGTATGAAGCTTTCAGCGTGTGATTTGCACCAGATTTATGTTTAAAGCTTCACCTCTCCATTCATGTGTCAAATCCTAAATTAAGTCTCTCAGTTGCTTCGTGGTAACTCGTTGGTGCAGTCATACTGTACATCAGCTAAGAGAGTTTCTCCCTTGTCAGATGTGTCAGCCAGACTTTTTATCCCTTCCACAAACTGCTGCTGTGAAGTCTGTGCATGAGTCCCCAGACGTGTGCAATACCAGTCTGCCCAGTCTCCCCTCAGAACAGGGAGATGCCCAAGCTCCACCGGCATTTTGTCTTTGCTTGAAGAAGTGTTGGATGGGTGCCCAGATGGTCTTTTTTATGTATGAATATAAACAGAGTTCACAGGCAGTGAGATAGGAATGACAAAGCTGATTGTGATGGCAGAAAATCCACCAGAGAAAGTAAACCATGTAACTTGTGACTGATGAGGTGTGAATATTTTCACCAGTTATAAATTCAAGTTTGAAAGTCCTAGCATTGAGAGTTTTATCTTAATATAAATTGAATATAATATATTTAGCCTGGATTTACACCAAGGCATGTGAGATCAGAATTTGACTCTATTGTTACTCACACATCTGAGACAGGTTGTTTCTAATAATTTATTTAAATGCTATGCTTATTATTTGTCCATTTCAATCCCAGTCTCCCACTCTGGCATGTCACAAGGAAGTCACAATTCTCTTACACTGAAGTGAATGTTCTGCAGCTGCCCAGCACGGAGCTACCACAGAGCAGGTATGGGCAGAATGGCTGGCACTGCCCACCTGCAGAGCCCTTAAAGCTGGCACTCTCATAAGTTATTCCTTGACAGACAAGTTATTCCTTATAAGGGGGAAATTTTAAAATTTAATTAACTGTAGGAACTATAGTAGTGGACAGCATTCTGAAGCCTTCTCTTCACAAACTAGCGTGCACCAGAAGACAAGAAGTAGTAGGTTCTGCCATAAAACGTTGTTTCTTTTCTTTTCTTTGACTGTTTAATTACTAAAAGCTTGTGAATCTGTTTAATATAGAAGTTATTTAAAATAAAAGCTAATATACTTGTGCAATTCAAAAGCCAAAAAGGGGTCATTAGGTGGCCCGGTAACACCAGTAAATGTGGTGCATGAGGCTGTGAAGTGTGGTGCACTTGTTTTCTATGCTTGAGAGACATACCCATTTTGTTTCCTGACCTAGTGAAGTTGTTAAAGACACACCTATTTTGCTGATTTAGTAAGACATTCTTGTTTTCTTGCTTTATTTGATCTGGTATAAAAGTAGTACTCTATTGAATGCGTAGATATGGTGGATATTTTTTAATCTGAAAAACTTTTTGATAAGAAATATAATTTTGTGTTAAAAGAATTAGTATAAGGAATAGGCTGATTGATGCTGCTAGTGTTACAGTCATGCATAATTTTTCCTGTCAGACAGTTGGCTTTTGCAGTCCAGGTAACTGAATGCAGCTTAAACCTTTCAGTACATTTCTGAATTTAAGAGCCCCACATCCTGGAGTCACGTGAGAAACATCTTTCATTTACCAACAGAAAGTACAGTTAAACCCTTGCAGTATTACCAAAAGGCCTGCAAATATAAAATTAAGGTTTCAAAAACCAGAAGCCCCAGTTCTTACTGTAAATTAGATTATTCACTATAATAAGTACATCAAGATCTTAGAGCACCTGGGTTTCAATTTGATTTGATTTGTTGCCACTGAAATACTGTGATATTCAGTGATACATCAGCGACTACTTTTGATTCAGATAAGAATTTTCAATTTTTTTAAAGAAAATTTAAAAAAAATAGTTTTAGAAATGAGAGGCATGGGACATGATGGCATAAATCAACACCTAATGGCATCAATTTTTACTTCCACAAGAAGATTTAGTCTTCCCAAACTAAATGTGGTTTGGGCTTAAAACTCAGAGGAGTAAATGAAAATCAATGAAAGGAAGAGAAAGTAAACTAGAAGCATTGAATAAGATTAGGCAAACAAAATCTAACAAATATATGTTATAACCACTCAGTTAAAGAAAGAAATGGAACTGGTTTCACATGCTTCATCCCTCATGCTGCTTTGGTAGCCCTTGGTATTTTTCCCAAATATTTGGTTTAGTTTTCTTTGTCATCTCTGCTGATAAACACAGAATTCTTGTACTCCTTATACTATCTTTGGCTTTACATATATGGTGGAAAGTTGTCACATTTGATTACTGGCAACTGAAAGGCATGTTATATGGTTTTAATGCTACTTTCCCCTTATCGATTCTAGCACACCATCCATGGCATTTAGAGGGAAAATAATTCTAAAAAAGTTGGCAAGCTTGTACTGTCCTATAGCTAAACTGCTTGGCAGAAAGAACCTAATATACCAGCTTTCCTCCTATAATCTCCATTTATTTGTTTCTTATATGTCTGCCTCTACTTCAAATAACTGCACAGTCTTGTAAAATGGAAGTAAATGTCATACCTAAATGCATTGTTAGTACATTAAATCCTTATTTTAGAAGGGTCCTTAAGCACACCTTTAAGTCTGAAATAACTTTTTCTATAGATGTGAGCTTTACCTTGAAAAGACCATGAGCATCTTGAATAAACAAGGTTTCCCACTGTAGTAGAAATACTTTGCTCCACATACAATTAATGACTTGAAATGTGTGCAACTTGGTTCCCCTAAAAACAGGTACAGTGGCAATAGCAAGAAGAGAGACCGTGTTCCCTTCTGCTTCCAAGGCAGCAGACAGCTGGGAGGAGCTGCTTCATAAAGGAGGCAAAGCACAGTAAGGGTTGTCTCCTGGAGGGGCAGGACTGGCCCCCTGCAGCAAAACAAGCAGAGCTGGCAGCAGCAGTGCAGCCCGCCCAGAGACACAGGCAGGGCACAGGGCACAAACCCGGGGCTGCTGCCACCACCTGGGTCACCCTCCTGTCCCCCAGCCCTGTGCCCAGCCAGCACAGCTGGGGGCTGGGAAGAATTGGACTGTTCACAGCGTCCAGAAGTTTTCTTTCCATCTAGGAATCTAGATGTTTTTCCTTTGGTAATCCTAGAAATGCATCTTGCTTGGAATTAAAAGGTATAAAATCCAGTTTAACAAAAAAGTTTGAGAAAGCAACATTTGACTGAACCTGTAGTTCCAAACGAAGAGCAGTACAAGATTTTTTACATTTTTATATTATTTCAGGTTTTTCCTATTTTATACACACATAGCCCTCCAAAAAAATCCTTAAAATGCATTTTTTAGCCAAATAGGAAAATAATTTCAGAGATTATGCTTGAAGAAAAAAAATTAGGACTCAGTCTAAATACTGTTTTCCAAGGTCTGTGTTTTACCATGTCCAAAACCATCATAAAGCAGAAGTTCTATATCACATGCTGTGCTAGAAAGAGTGCAGCCATCTCAAACATATGAATGGTTTGTTGTGCTGATCTCTTGGAAGACCTGAATTTCAGTTTCAAATAATCAATGGACATTAATCAGAGTTTGCAAGCTTTGGGCTCTGAAAAAAGCTGATTAAGTACTGATGTTGCTCACCCTTCACAACTGTATAGTTTAATGTAACTTGAAACTCATGACCTCAAGTGGTCTATGTTTTTCTGAACTGGAAACTTCAAAATAATTCAGTCACATGAGAGGAACTTAACATAGTTCCTATAGTACACAAGCCTTATTTTTGTTTGATGATATTTTTAAATCACCTCTTTATTCTTTTCATAATCTATCTCTGTTAATAAAAGTATATATTAAGTTTTGAAATTCAAGAGAAATTAAGAGTAGCAATAAGAAATAACTGGTAACTACCCTGTTGCAAACACCCAGAGCATTCATTTTACTACCAAATTCTAGCTATTTATCTCAAGAGTAATAGTCACTAATATTTGTAAATCCACCTTTAACCCTAAGACTATGGAGTGAATGAATAAATAAGCAAGCTCTGAGAATATATACTGTCTATTTGTGTCTGTAATTAGCGGGTTCATCTGGAATCTATGGAAGAATTGTCTAACATCTAAGCTAACTGCAGCCAAATCAAATGGAATTTTTCTACTGATTCCCATGAGCTTTGGACTCAGACCCTAAATTCTTACAACTCAGGAGGAAAACAAAATAGTGTGGAGTGGTTTCCACAAATATTGTTTTAACAGAACTTCAAGATTTCTTTTTTAAACTCAGCTTTGGTGAGGAAAGTGAGAAGAAGAAATAGCATCTGCATGGAGTGCAAGTTGGCAAGGATTCCAGTCTGTCACTTTCCAAATTGTTTTAGAAATGTTTGGCACGTCTCTGTCACAAATTACAGCTGATTATAATTTCACAGTATGTGCAAGCAGATGGAGGAGATGAATTGGGGAAGAGTTTCACCCCAGACAAATTAATTATTAGTAAGTATTTTCAGAGCAGAAGTTAAATATTAAAACCGTGGTTTGAAATAAAGAATTATGGGATGTCCAAGTAATCTATAACTTTGAATCAGACATTTCATGGACAATTTGACACCTGGTCAGAATAATTTAGTATTTTCACAGATGAAAGTATATCTCATACTAAAGGAGAATATATTTCAGAAACTTTTATCTACTGGTCATTTTTTTAAAGTTATCTGTTAAATCAACACATTCATGGGCAGTTACAACTAGAAAACATTCTTTGCAGGGATGACATGGAACTCTTTCAAGCATTCTTTTCCACTCACGGGAAAATACCATTTAACAGAAAGCTTCAGAAACCTGCTTTCACGGTCACTCTTTTATTTATTATGTAATTCAAAGTTCAGAGTATAAATCACTATCTGTTATCTATCTACACTTTTAAAAGGCTGAAGACACTAGAAGGAAAAGGATGTTGTAAATGAGATGAGGAGAGAATGGAGAAGCAAGCCAAACACTTCTGTTTGACAGCCAGTGTGGCTGAATGGGTGGGGGGCACCTTGCTCTCTCTCTCTCTCCTGTGCAGGTGCTTATGAGCCTCCTGTTGACTCAGGTCCTTGTGAAAATGGTGCTGCTGAGGACTCCTGTGATCCTCTTTCTATGGCCATAATTTTCTGTGTGGATAAGAAAAGTGCAATACTCTGTAGACACACATGGAATTCTGCAGTTGGTAATTTCTGCATATATCTTACAAAAAGATTTTCTTGGCAAGAAAAATTTGGCATGACTAAAGTATATAAGTATAATATTCAACTGCTAATCAAAAAATACTTGAAATAAACAATGGTTTTATAGTTTCTTAAGAATACCTTGCACCAGGAAAGTATTTGATTTGAACAGAAAATCAGAGGTGAAATGATAGTATTTCTTTGAATGAGCAATACTGAACTTAATTTACTTATTTAACTTCCTTTTTCTAAACAGGATTTTTGTTTTTAAAGGGGGAATTACTGTTTTAAGATTAATTATTTGCAGTTACTGTGTGGAGGCTACAGTTAAGTAATATTTGTGGAAGAAACCGGAAGTGGAGAAAAATTTTGTTTATTTAAATATAAAATCTCATGTGTCACAGCAAAAAAGAGAGCAATATGCTTATCATTATATGCATATATTTATCACTAGTCTACTTCAAGATTTTGCTTATGATGAAATACAACTTTAAATATTTTCACTAATTCAATTTAATTCCTTTTTCATGTGTTTGACACAATCTGAACTATTTTATAAAGGAAAGTACTTCTTTGCTCTGCTTCCAATTTTCCCTGGAAAACCTTTTAATCAGCTGATGGTGTTTATGTGGTGTAGTATTTGTAGGGAATCTAATATAATGCATATTCAATGACTCTTTCTGTCCTCTGAACAGAAGCTTTACTGGATCTTTGAGATTATGTCAAAAACTCACCATGATAAATATTTTAAAAACTTTATAGTGTGCTACTATAAAGTATGATATGAATATAGAAATATGTTGAATTAACCATAGTAATGTATCTTGCCAATTTTTTTTTTTCAAATTAAAATCTTTGCTGCTCTAGAAGTTTAAATATTGTGAAAATGCTGAGAGATATTAGCAGCTCTAGAAAGGAACAATTTCCTAAATCAGTTTGTTCTTTGATGTTGAATGGTAGCTTGTACATACTTGCTGTGTTATTTGTAGTATCCTGCCTTTCTCCAAAACTCAGTTTCATGGAAATCTGTAACTTTGAAGTGTAACTTTAGTAAGTATGCTTCGAGCTGCAGCTAGGTTTCCTTAGTCCTGCAGAATTTAAAACATTTTGGGGGTTAAGGCAGGTCTAGACAAGTACAGAGAAAATGACTGGCTAAAATCCTGCTGGCATCCCTGTGAGTGGGAAGTCTCCAAGGAAGCTCAGCTCAGCCATTTCACCCAACACTCATTCAATCAGCCTGAGGTTTCTGAGCTTAGGCAAGTGCAGCTGAGCTATCTGTACAATTTGACTTTAGTAAATGGCAGCAAGGTAGTAACAATTTACCCAATTATTATTTTTTTTTATTTTTACACAATTTCAAGTTATTGAATGTCACAGTGACTATGATTAATGTATTGCCATGTATAAACTCTGGGATATGAGTAAAGACTCTTGAAGTTGCTTACACTGGAGCGTGTCATATCCTTCCTGATGTTTTATTATGCTATATCCTTTTAGACCTGCAAACACATCAGTAAGTGTGCACATAAAATAAACAACACCATGACCCACCACAGTGGATATCTGATTGTACAATAAAGCAATCTTTCACACTAACGCTGACTTTCCCACACTTACCTACATTAGTTGTTGCATAAAATATTGATTTACCAAAAATTGCTCTTACTATTATATTAACACAATAAAATAATAAGAAAAGAGATACAAGAAATCTGTAAGAACAGAAGATTGGCAGTTATTTCATCTTCCTTTTTATAATTTTATTGTAGACATGTAAAATGTGAACTTGAGTGTTCAAATGTGTATCTCACAAACAAGTGTGTAATTTTATATATTTATGTGTTTATTGCATTGCTATGATTTCTTAATAATTGTCCAGAAAATATAAAAATAATAAGGGTGAAATATGCAAGTAACTCTAAATTAAGATTTTCAATTAATTTCAAGTAATTAATTAATTCATACTAGCTTTTTCCCCAAAATTGTCTTATATCAAAACCAAATTTAATTAAAAATTCATAAAACAAAGCAGTCTTTTACAATGAATGAATTTATTGCACACAAAGGCTACATGTTTAAGAGGTGTCCCCTGTATGTAAATGGATACAAACTATGTGCTAGATCTGTTAAATACTAGAGATTTCATACATAGTGGAAATAAATATGCAAAACACATAAAAATAAATTCAAATCTTTGTTACAAACACCCTGGAGAAAACTTTAACAAATCATAACTGTCAAAGGGATGGATGATGAACATTTTTGTCATGCAAAAGGATACAAATCCCTCTTCTGTTGCAAGCATCGCTCTTTTATTTTGGTGGTTGTAGGCACATCATCAACTTTAATGATAAAAGCCTTCCACAAAAATAATTCTTAAGCCTCGGGAACAAACACCTCTTTGGCACCCTGAGAGCATGTTCCACAAACATCATCAATCTCCTTCTGAGTATGATTTACAGCCCTTCCCCGTGCGCGGCCCGGCAGCGTCACATTGGGATTCTCCTCTGCTTTGTCCTCCGAGCTTGCGCTGCTCCGCTGACATGCTCACGGTCAGCTTTCCAAACACATTTGCAAAATAAGAGAAGGGAGTTTGAGCACAAACCCTTCCACGTGCACACATCAGAAATGTACATGTCAGATGAGATGAAATAATAATTGAATGCATATCTAAATGCATATCTAAAATCAGATTAACAGGCCGAGTCCCCAGTTCCAGCCATATTTATCACACCTAGCCAGAAGGGATGATTTTAAAAGAAGATGCAATTATCTCCCTGACTGTGTGGCTCTTCCATTTTATTTAATTGCCTGCGTCTACTAAGGGGCAGTTCACACACCAAGAGAGCTAAAATGCAGAGCATCATTTAGTGAGATTCATTTTCATCTGTGAAAATGACTTTTTTTTCATGACTTTTGTGCCAGGTGCTGCATACGTATTGTGAGAAAGGTTGATGAAGGCAGCTGTACTCTAGCTGAGACTCCCCTGAAGAAGATTTAAGTGTTCTTTATCTTCCTTTGTTTTGCTAAAATGAAGGACAGGGATATACTGTGATTGCTGACTTCTGCAGAAACAGCCCTGATTTTTCCCTTCTTTGTAGCAACCCTGTGGGTAAGTATGTGTTCATTTAAGGGAGTACAGATAGGAAATTCGGAATCATTGTATGTGTTGATGAGAGACAGCAGGATAAAATAACAACTCAAGTCAGTGAAATTTAGCATCTGGGAGTACAGCTCCCTCTTCATGACTGAACTGCCTGAAGTTCACTTATGGACTGCAGGTGTCTGATAAATGAACTCTTTCTGGCAGCTTTCCTTGAGTTTCAGGAATAGAGTCCATGAACTCAAGTTGAAGACATTTAGTGTTCTTTAGAAACTTTTACGCCATGCACTCACTAAAGCAGATGTACGTTCATTAATAATTGTTGCCTCACTTAAACCATTCTTAGGGAGAGAAAGTCTATATCCTTATCAGGAAAACATGTAAACATTATGATTAGTTGTAAATACAGAGAGATCTTTAATATGTCTACATTGAGTGAAACAGTAGATACTTATGAGCCCAGTGATATTTATAGAGGAAATGCAGTGAAAGAGAATGACCTAGCAAAATAAATCTACAAGTGAATTCATAAGATCTTTGGGACATTTTTACAAAGGCTGGAAAACTAAGTGGATTAAATTTCCTGAACAGAGTGTTCCAGAGCGCTGCTATGATGAAGGGCTAGCTTATACAAGGAAATATTTAAACTGTCTTTCTTTAGATCCTTAGGCTTAAAGGTACTATTATACAAAGTTTAGGGCAGGTTTGAAATGTCTTTGGAAGCCTTAACTCCAAATTTTACCATCTAAACGAGAGACTTAAATACAAACAGTGGTTGCATGCATCTTTAAGAGCTATCAGCTGGCATGGACCTGTAGCTATATTTGGGAGGCTGTACTGTTCCAAGAAAAGCAGTGGGAACTGGAAAGCTGGGAAATAAGAGAAGGAAGTTTTTGTATAAAGCCTTCCATGTGGGCACATACATCTCAGATCAGAGAAAAAGGGAAGGAATGTGTATCTGAATTCTCCAAGGAGTCTCCAAAGAAAGCAGTCTCTCACAAAGCTGTTGGCTACAAAGTGAAGTTGATGTCATTAGGCCACCTTTAGCCAGGGAATCATGCCCTGGATGCTGGGCAAACAGAAATGCTCCAATGCTCCGTGGTTGGCTGTCCACATCCACAGGTGTTAAACGGCTCATTCTACTCCTTTGTGAATTGTAACCCTTCCCTTTACCACTTTTATCTGTATAAGGAGGATAATATTTCCTTAATTCCCAGCAGTTCTGTAGAAGGAAATAGATATTAACTTTTGCTATCCCTGGAAGCTGTATGAAGATATTCAAAGTACTAATATGAAGCTGCTAAGCAAGTGAACACTCCAGTCCATGGTTGATGATTTATTTCAAGCAATTCAATCATGAAGCCAGGTACTGATTGCATTTTTAATAAGGCTGGCAGAAAGTTTCAGTGTTTCACTAGGCTGAATAATTTTTGAGTGCTTTACAGAGCAAGTTTTAACTTTGCCTGCAATTTTAAAATATTAAAACTTAAATGTTAGAACTTATAAGACCATTATGACAGATGTATTATTTTGTCACAGGGAAACTCATTTTCATCTTATTTCCTAATTATGTTATATATTTCAACACAAAGTAATGCTACTTAATATGATACTATCACCTTGCATTTCTAAAAATTTCAGATGACTTTTTGAACAGTAAAAATCACTCTTTATGCATTAAAATTGCTATTGCAGCTATTAGCTGAAATTTGTTTTTAGTCTGTGTTCTGCAGTTAAATCTATATTTATTTTGGAGCAGTTAGTTATGGACCAAGTTACCAATTAGCTTTTTAAAAAATAAAACTAGTTGAAACTTTGCCATAATTGCTTCATTCCAATGAGTGGAATTTTGTGCAGCATGGAGGCAGTGTATAATTTTTAAAAAATCAAATAAATTTCATGCGAAACATTTAAAATAGCTAACTTCACCTTGAAGGAGTAAAAGCACTATAAAATGTCATTCCAGTTTACCTGCGGTCCATGAAATCAATGGTGGGAAGCAGGGAAGTAAGTGTTTGACCAGTAATTTAAGTAAAGGAATTGAATATCTATTGAAAATCATGAGAGCTGTGATGACCTCATGGCTTTTGGAAAGCTCTTGCCTCGATGCAGTATGTGTTATCAAGCCAATACATCTCATGGGGTTTTAGTGTAAGACTGAATCAAATAAATTCTTCCTATTCAGCTGGTTAATTTCATTATCATGTATATTTTAAAAGCACAGAATAAAATTCTGAAGGCTTTGATGTGTAGAGTATGCCAAACATTGGAAACATTTATGAATTTTATGAGGCATAATAAAATATAATGATAGGAAATCTAAACTTTTCAGTACAACTGTGGAGATAAATAAATTCCTACATGTGACAGCATCCTTTAAGAGAGTTTTTGCAATAATTGAGGTGCTGTGCTTTTCTTAGAATCTCACTATCTGATGATACCTCTGAGTTGTATACTTTATTTCAGAATCCAATTATGTACCATTATAAGATCTGATTTCCTTGTTTTTTTGTTTGTTTGTTTGAGTTTTTTGGTTTGGTTTTGCTGTTGCTGTTGGGTTTTTTCTTTGTTTGAGGTGTTCTTAACCAAATTGTCAGTCAATGTGTTACTAGCTTTCTTTTGGCTCTCATGGCTATACACTGTGGGGAAAAAAATAAAAGAACTATGCTTCATCATCCTGTCAGGGAGGTTTCTTAACAAATTACCTTTACCCTCAAAAGGAAACACAAAGAGTCTTGTTGTAGCTTTAACAATTCTCACAGTTCTTATCTTATTTTCTTGGCTATTCAGGTGGAAAAAAAAAATACAATCTTCTAGATCACAGAGATAATGATATAAATATCTTTAAGGTACTATGAAATCTAGATACTTAATGAAAGCATGAACCTTTAATTATTATTTAAACTCTATGTATTTTTCCCATAATACTGTGTTTTCAAAACACATTATTTCTTTGTTGACCATTTATTCTCACAGGGTAAATAATAGTAAATTAGAATATGAAGTATCAAGGAGTAATACACCCTTTTTTTCTTGTTATTCTTGTTCATGAAGTACTTGATAATCACCTAAGGTTTATGCCTTAGTCTGGATGAAATTCATTGCAGGAAAGCACCATAAAGCATTGTTTAGATTGTACTTAATCTTTCTCTTATTGAGTGTCAGGTAAAGGAAACGTCCAGCTTTCAACAAAGAAATTATTTAATGTAATATCCAATACCAGAGGGCTGGGCTGGTTCCTGGAGGTCTGAGGGCTGCTGGTACTGAGGAGCAGCAGTGCCTTTTGTCACCAGGCCCTGTCAAGCACGTTTTAACCAGTTCACCCAAAGCACACCTGCATTCCTGAATCACAAAGATCCTGTGAGCTTCCCTCCAGGCTGTGTCCCATCTTGTTCTTCCCCACACAGTGGTACCAGTTTGCTGTGCCTGTGTGGGATATAGGGGCTTCATTTTTTGATTTACAGCTTTTTGTAAATTCAGTGTTTTCTGCAGGTATCTTACATTTCAAATTTATATTGGGGTCTTATAAATCAGCTGAAGAATGAATGTGTGGTCCTTCAATACCATAAATTAAATTAAGCTTCAATTTGTGTGGGATGTTTTGCTAGTAACAGGTGGATATGCTTAAAATAGAATGGAAAAATTCCAAAATACAGAAGAAAAGCAAACCCCAACAATTTCAGCTGTGTTACTAAAAGCATAATGTTCAATGTTCCAAACAAACTCATTCAAGTAATTCATTCAAGTTCATTCAACTACCTTTTCTAGTGCATCACCAAGTAAACTGCATAAAAGACAAATGCGTAAGTTCTTCTGAAATAATCCTCTGATTTACTATTCTCAGCAGACCTGCATCATATATACAGCAAAAACGGTTTATCAGCTGCCTGGGTCTCAGTCAGTCACAGTGTGGCAATGGCCTTCTTGCCATTGCTATTCTGTGCTGCTTAAGTGTCTCTGAGCCTGCTTTGAACAATAAAGTTTGCAGGGAAAAGCTTGAAGAGACTTGAGATGTCACTTTACAAAGGCGCCCTTAACCGCTTTGTAGACCCCATCCATCCACAAAAAGAAGATGCTGCTAAACTTTAAGAATGGAAAGATCAGTGAATAAATCCATTGTTAATTTTAAAAGCAATTTCAAATGCCTTTACAGTTAAGCCATTCAATTTCCATTGGTTTAAGTTTAATCATTTTTCATTAATGTAAGCTAATTTGCAAGCTAATCTAATAAAGTAGCATGAAACATGAGCAGCAATGCATTGAAATGAAAGAAGTTCAGCTGCTTGCAGCTCATTAAGGTTCTTGAAGTTTAGAAGACTAATTACTGACTAAGAATGATTTTGTTTACTTTGACATTTTGAGAGTTCCTGTTTTATCCCACAGTTTAAGACTCATGGACCAAATTATCAGTAGGTATAATTTGGTAGAGCTCTAATGAAGTCAACAGGACAATTTATAGCAGATTAAAATGTAACTTTTTATTGCTGTTGTTTCTCCCCAGTTAAAAAAAAAAAAAAAAAAANNNNAAAAAAAAAAAAAAAAAAAAAAAGTAAACTGGTAAAAGCATTCACAAGATAGGTTTTAGCACAAACATTAGTAGGCCATAGTGCCACATCTTGTGCCTCCTAGAGTTTACGGAGCATTTCCCGTTGATTTCAATGGGAGAAGCTTTAGACTTTAAAATTCTTCCTATAAGAACAGGAGAGTTGTTCTGGTTTCCTATAAAGCTGAAACTTCTCTTAATTAATTTATATCTGAAATAGAACCCAAATTTTATAAAGTAATCTAACACTCCTAACTTGCCAATTGCTAAGGAGAGCAACTACATCACAGTCATCAGTGAGCTAATTACTCTTGGTGATAAAGGTGCATTAAAGCACCTAAAGTTTTTTCTCTTAAAATTTCAGTCACTTTACCAACTACATTGAGCAGTTTGTTATTAACCAGATTTCTGTTCTACAAGCGGATTGCTCAGGTTATTGTAAAATTAATCTTGTTTTTCTATCATACTCTTCTGATCAAACATGAAGGTTAACTGCAGTCTCACTATACCTCTGTTGTTTATTTGCTTATAGATGTCCATGGCCACATGGTCAGGAAATCAGACAACATGATTCAGCCAGTTACTGAGCCTGATTTTAAGGCATTTCCAAACTTGTCACTCCTGTGAATGCTGTATTTTCACATGTTCAAAGGCATAGTGTTTACTCCTGCCCAGTTTAGCCAGTGATCCAGGTCATTGTGCACCAGACATTTTCTCCTCCTCACTTGCAATGATTTTAATTACTTTTTTCCTCATTAAATAACACAGAAACAAGAACTATTCCAAAGTACTGCTTGTGTTATGAGATAGCTAGTTTGGTATGAAATCTTGACATTTAAACATAAATGTGTCAGCTGCGGGGTTGTATAAAGTATTGTAAATACTATATTCCTAAAATATAATCAACCATCCCATACTGTATTACTTAAAGTATTATAAAAACCATCCCAAGCTTGGTACAATCAAAAGGAATCATATGATTAGCATTAATATAACAATAAGAATTTCTGATTATCTTCTTTAATAACATGGGAAATATTTCAACCTTCAGCAGGAGAAAAAACAAATGCCCTTTTCTCACTTGTGCTCCCTGCCTCTCAAGCCTCTCTCAGCAGCATCCTGTATGAGTTTCACCCACTTTTTCAGTGGATGGAAGAGATGGATGGAGCTTGTGCCTTAGGGATAGCTTTAAACCTGATTCTGACACAGTTTCTCTTTGCTGGTTTGACCTTGCTGAACGACCCAGGGCCTTAGGGGCCGCACTGGGAAGGAGACTGCCCCAGTACCACTGGCTCTGTTTATCTCTCTAGATCAGTGCACAAATCTAACAGGATGATTTTGCCCTTAAAGAGCCACAAATACTGCTGTGTAGGCAAGCTAGGAGCCTCCTCCTGTCCAGGAATGCTACGGAGCCAAACGCCGGTCTTGCGGTGCGCTTGGCGAAGAGCAGTGGGCAGCCTTATCCCAAGTGACATTTCAGCAAGGCACATCCAGCAGTTAATCAAGCATTGCTGTGTGGGGCAGAGGCAGATTGGAAAATCTGTCTTCTCCTGATTTGCCGTAGCTACAGAATCTGCAGGACTGAACACATGACAACAGTAATCCTAGTTTGTGAATAGGATGTGAAATTGAGAATTCAAACCTGAGAGCAAGATGAGTGGGATTTTAGGCAAAATGAGACAATTGAATTTTAAGATAATGACTTACTTAGGACTAAATTAGGATCAGAATAGGATTATTTGAATAGCAGATAAAGAAAAGCAAATAGAATATATATATTGTTATATATTTCTTTCATCATCATCAAAAAAGCTGTGTTTTCTGCTACTCACACAGATAAAGTGCTTTCTTTCTTTCTTTCTTTCTTTCTTTCTTTCTTTCTTTCTTTCTTTCTTTCTTTCTTTAGAT
>VZSE01005712.1:2235959-2442636 GCA_013398275.1 Promerops cafer | reverse complement strand
TCTTTTCTTTTCTTTTCTTTTCTTTTCTTTTCTTTTCTTTTCTTTTCTTTTCTTTTCTTTTCTTTTCTTTTCTTTTCTTTTCTTTTCTTTTCTTTTCTTTTTTCTTCTTTTCTTCTTTTTGTGTAGTATGTGGCCACAGTAAAATCTCATGTAAAAAATTTCTATGGAAAAGTGTTTTATGAGCAATGCAATCACTGTGACTGCACTTAAAGATTTGCCCTCATTCCTGTACTTGACCTGCAAGCAGAATAAGGCTGGTTTTTATTGTCAGAATATGGAGAGAAAATAAAAAGTTAGCTGTCACAGGGTTAACTTACTTGGCGTTGTTCTAACTTCAAAGAAGGCACAAAGAAGAGTTAGTTTGGAAAGACCATTAAGTCTGTAACAGGCTGCTGCAGGGGTGTGTAGCCCTCCCTTTTTGTTGTGAAGGCAATCCCTGTGCAAGAGCTATTTTCACGAAGAGAGGTTAATCCAGCATTGTGGACTAGGAGTTTAGACAGAAACAAGCAAAGGAAAATTCTACTGCAAATTCAGTGGGCTGGGAAATCATTCCCATTATAGTTCCCATAGTATAAATGGAGTCTAGAAACATTCATTCAACTTTTAAATTGCAAAGCAGGATTGCAAACTGAGGTAAAATTATTTGCTAGAAAAAACCTTTTATAAAAATTCAAGTCACTGAATAGGAATAATTGTGGGTGCAGACATTCACACTAGAAAACTACTTCTGTATTACAGGGGTATGAGAAAATTGCTATTTTTGTAAGACAATGGCAATTATTAAATAACTAGGAACTGTTTCAATACATTGGATTGTGGATGTGACCATTAGCAGCATGAACAGGTAATAGATATTTTTATTCTTTTTCTAAAAATCTACTTGCTCTCTGCTGTATCAAGAGGAAATTCAGTATACTGAGGGATTCTCTCTGAGGTCACTTACTGGGTTTCCAATAATTTTCTTAGTGGAATTATCCTCTGAATACTTCAAAATTCAGCAAAATGGGAACTGGTTTTCTATTTCATAAGAATTTTAAAAGTTTTAAAATATTGCAAATTACCAAATGCTTATGAATTTCTGTCTGAAAAAGAAAATTAATTATTGAAAGTATTTTCAAGATAAAAATACCTCTCTAGTCCTGAAATAGCTAAAGAAGGGTTTAATCAAGATATTTCAACTAAGCTTTTCCTAATGGAGATATTGAACTTGACTGCTAAAATTTTTATTTCAATAAAAAAATCTTGAAATAAAATTCTATTGAATTTAAAAAAAAAAAAAAGATTGAAAAATTATAAATGAATGGCTGCATGAGGAGAGCCAAAGCAACTATGTCACAGACACTTTGGCTGGAGGCTCAATTTATAACCCACAAGAAGTGAGGTCTTGTGCAGGACAGATATCAAGACCTGTAAATGGGCTTCATTTCCATCCCTATACTAGCATGGGAACAAAAGCTTGAAGTTTTGCTCACAAAAATTGTTCACATATAGAAAATCTTGCTGCAGTAAAAGTTTCCCATAACAGCATATGCTGGATTAACTTCTTCAAAATGCAATCCCTGTTCACACAAGGCATGAAGACTGTTTTACCCCTCTAATAATTTGAGGGCATATGAATGTGTTTTAACTGTTAGGTAAGAAATAATCCTAGTATAAATCAATCCAGGATTAGTTGGCTTGCTTAGCTATACCTAAGAGCTATATTTGTCCACTGTTCCTTTGCTGGACAGAGTAAATTATGTGCTATTCCTTAAAGATGCTTAGAAAATCTCCACATGAGTCTGTAATCTATCTGCAACCCTTCTGCCAGCTGGTTAATGGCAGCAAAAGGGCTGGTTTCAGTATGTGCCAATTCTCTCCTGAAACACAACCAGCTTGAATCGTGGGGGAACTGAACATCCTCTCTTCCAGTGTGTCAGAAGTTTGACACACTCAAGTACTCTGAGGCCATGTGCACACTGGGGCAAAAAAAAGCTTTATTAAAAGGGTGAATATGGTCATAAGCTTGGGAAATAAATCAAAAGGATATAGATACTTATTTACATGTTACAAGCAAAGTACTTTCCCTCATCTTCCACCTTTTTTTCTCAGTGGCATATTTTTCCATTGCTCAAGGAAGGTCCTGTAGATACGGATAACGTGGTGTGGTGGTTTAGAGCTCTAAGAAGCAATAGAAGTTAATAACTATTTCTTACCAGATCTGCTACCAGTGGCAAGGAAATAACTGGTGTGAATCCTGAAAGACAGCATTACCCCCTAGACCTGCTGCTGTCTTCTACCCTACCCTGTGAAGACAGCAGAGGCCAGGTCCACAGAGGTATTTTATGAACACCTTGAGGATGTCACACAGTCCCCAGTGATACTCCTGCCTCTATTAGTTAAAGAGGGTCAGAGCACTCTTCCATAGTGTTTGGTAACTACCACTCTCCCCAACACATTTCTGACCCCTCACTACTCACCATTTCCCAAACATGCTCAGGCTCAGTTTGGATTGTAGGAGGGACCAGCAAGTGTCATACAAACAGGTTTCTCACCCTCCTCTTCAGAGTGGAAAGCTCTGTATGGATCAACTTTTAGAGAATTAGACAACATTTCTCTACCCAGGGTCCTGATGCTATTTATAGGGGCTTGCTTGTGCAGGTTAAAGCAGTTAGCATAGGAGCAATCTAGCAAAGCTGCAAAATGTGCCTAATGTCTTTCAGGATTTGGGTGATTGCAATGCTTGAGAAGAGTCCTTGCTGTGTGAAAAAGAGCCATCTGTCCCAAAATGACCATCTAATTCCTGGTCTCTTGATGTCCACACTTGAAAAGAGTGACCACTCAAACCTTGGTGGAGGATGTAAAGATAGGTAGCCAATGTAAATTGAATTCTCTACAACTTTTCCCCTTAGCTCCCAGACACAGAGCTCACAGATCTCATATACATGTACACTCCTGTGTTCAAGTTTTGGTAGTACAGTTAGAGGTTCCAGGTCTGGATAAATAAATTATTGCTCAAGAGGAAATTTCTGCCTGTTCTTCTACACTCTTTGGAAACCTAGGAATTTATGAGGGGATGCATTTAGCAGCACTGAAAGCGTTACTTGATCAGCTTCACTGTCATCAGCAGATGTCACTGCAGCCATTAGTAACTAATGAATTGTTTAAGAAGATATAATGACTAATTTGTCTGGTCAAAAAGGCATAAACACAACCTTTGCAAACTGCATTCTATTAAGTCAAGAGAAAAATTGGGTTCATTGTCCTTTTAATTTTCAAATGGGATGAGATCCAAATCTCTTACAGTTCTGAGACAAATTACCTGGCAAATTTGTGGCATCTTGTGAGATATTAATGAGAAAAGAGTTGTGAAGTACTTAGGGTATTCCAATGAATCAGGTAAAGAAGCTAGAAGAGAGATTTATATAGTCTTAATAGGAGTAAGTTGGCCCCCAAAAGACCCCTGAATAAGATATGTTTATCCTTCTGCTCTGCTCCCAGTGGTTTTCAACAATGAGCACTTCCACTAAAAACTTTTGGCCTTTTCTATATGTTTTTGAGTGGCCAAAAAACATTTCATGACTGTGATTGTTACCAGGTCCTCATTGAGGAAAAGGTTCCTATCTTGTTCTCACAAAAAATAGACAATAGATATAAATATGCGACAGTTTCTCTACATATAATGAAACTAGGTTCTATTTCCTTCTGATATAATTAATTAGTAACAATATTAGTGGTCACTGTTTGCAGTCTGGAAAAATAATCAAAATAAACACTACTAAAAATCTACCAGGATTTACATTTCTACCAGTTTTAATATCATTAGCAAGTAACCATGACATGACATTCAATTTTTACTTTTCCAGCTAAAATATTAACTAAGAGCCTGTACTCTAAAGTGGGAGGTGAGCTATTAAGAGAAGGAGAGGGTGTGGTAAATGCGTTCAAATATTTCAACAAAAATGATCTCATATGAAAGATTCCTCAGGCATGAAACAGAAGCAATTAGTTCTTATTTTCTATTTAGTCAGAATGTTCTGTCAAAAAATAACAGTGCAAAGAAAAATTGTCTGCCATGCAGCAGCAAAAAAAAAAGGTAAGAATCCAAGGGTCAGCTAATCAGATGGTCTAAATCAGCCTTGTGCTAATAAAATCAGTGGAGCTGGGCAAGTTCACAGAGGTGTACAATGTTATTCCTTGGTAGAATGTGTTTCTGGTGTGTGCTAGGAAAGAACCACTCAGAGGTGCAGAGATGGCTGCAGAAGAGGCAAAATTAATTGAGGAAAATGTGAATTGATGCAGAAAAAGGAAAGATGCTTTTCTTTGCTAAATATTAACTTCTACATTTAAGGTCTATCAAGGCACTGAAATATTTGTACACAATTTCTTGTTTTGTTTTTTGACTGTTATGATTTTTCAACAGTCAAATGGAAAGAGAAATGAAGATCAAGCTCAGTCTTTGTGATGACTTGTACAGCATTCTTGTTGGGTGGTAATAAATATTACTATTCCTACTCTACATGAAAGGGTAATACAACATGCTGTTTGCAAGCCAATGGTGACCAAATCTGTAGCTGTGTCACCAGTTACAGAATATTTATTGTTTCTACGCTACTCATGATGGGGAAAAAAACCCAACCATACTTCAAGAAGAAGCTTAAAACCCATGGTTTTTATTTAAGCAATGAAATCACAGGAATGAAGTGACTTCATATCATGTAACATGAGCTGTGTGCACAGGGGCACCACCTGAATGGAATTTCCCCACGACAGCCTGCAAGATTCCAAAGTTAAGGAGACAGCAACAGGGACAGATGTCAGGTCTCACAGCATACAAATGACAGAAAAGACACAGAAAACAAATTCTCACTAAAAAGTGAAGAAATTCTATTGCAGGAAGATCTCCTTCTCACTGGTAACTGCTCGACTGCTTTGGAAAGTTTGATGAATTAAGTGCCACAGTAGTTTGGATAGTTTCTTAAATCACATTTTAAAAATATTTCACTATTGAGCAATATTATTTATAAACAAAGATCAAAATTTATATTAAGACACAACTGCTCTTTAGGCTATAACATTTTAAAAAGGAAACTTTAGAGAAAGGTTATCTTGCTTTGACAGACAAAAAATAGGTCCTTTTAGATTTATTTACAATAAACTTACTTTGGGTTATGTTCTACTTATCTTTTGAGAGTGGATTATATGGGAGAGAAACAAAGTCTATTAGGTGCCCTTGCCCTCTTGTACTTCCATTATCTACACAGGCAGTAGAAACCCTGCAAGGATTTTATGCAATTTTTTTATTTGAACCAAGGGGAAATTACTTTGAGATTTCTCATGTCCTCCTGAAAATCTGTTGGCCCTGAATATGAGAAAACGTTTTTAAAAATGAGCTGTGTTCTCTTTAAACTCTTTGATTTTAGTTTATACACTCTAGTATCATGCCTTCAAAAAACTTGCCAGTGTTGCATTTCAAACAGATTATCAGGAAACCAATTAATTTAATAAATGTCCTAGAATCACAAAATGGAGTGAAAGGCATCTCAATTCTCCTTTCACTCTTCCAGGCAATATCAACAAATGTGTCAATATTGACAGGATGACTAATCTGCTAGTCTTTCCTTGAAAATTTACAGTATTGAAAGCTCTATGGCATCTCCAGCTGCTCCAATCATTGTACCCCACTGTTGTAAGAAAACTGGACAACACGTAGTTGTGCTGCTAAGAGAAGGTGTATGATGTGCTGCAGTGGAATGTGCTCAGTAAGACTTTCATGCTGGGCTGTTGAATACAACTAACATGCTAATGCTAATATGATGAGAATATATCAGAATAATAATGATCACATCAGCTGCAGTAACCTCTCATCAAGTGGACTTTACTCACTTCAATTCCACCGTGGTTTTAGTCAGAAAATCAGAGGGATAGCAAGTGGCTATGGGAGCTAATCTGGCGATCTAGTCACCAATTTCCTCAAATACCACCAGTCAGTCTGTAGGATGGGCTCTGAAGGACAGGAGCCCTGGCAGAGGCAAAGAGGGGCATAGAATAGCAAACTAAGCTGGTCCATCAGGCAGCAGCATGTAACTCCTCTGGTGCAGCCTCTTTTATTTGAGGAATACCTTAATTTCCACTGTGAAGAATATTGTTGGGCTTTCCTTCTTTCCTCTGCCACATAGCAGAAAACATTCAGAAAGACTGAGAGACACAATGTTAATTCTCAGGAATTACTGCTCATGCTTAATAATCAACATGTTCAATCTAAATACTTTCAAAAGGACTAGGATTATATTACTGTCTTTTTTTTCCTTTTTTCTCCCCTCTATGGACAGCACCCACAATGTGACTGCATCATTAAGAGATTTCTGTGACGTTTGTGATTTTTGTCATGCAAAACAAGTTTTAGCACTCAGCATTATTCTAACAGGACTCATTCTCTTATGCTATAGAAATAGTTATTTAAAATTCTTCTGTTTGAGTAAAAGTGCTTCTTTAGAGCTCCACCAAATATATTTGGGCAGGGAAGGGACCTGTATTGTATATTTATTTACCAATGGTCACAGCTGTGCTAATACAGCAGAATATTAATCTGTATTTTTACACTCAGAAAGGATTTTGGAACAGCAAGTTGCTTCTGAAAAGGGCATATGCAACAAATATTAGCTGTAAATAAATAAAAAGTGGAGGAGCCTTCTAGGAAATATTTGTGTATGTAAATGCAGTCACTCATGAAGAGTAGGAAGCCAGCCATGCTGTATTTATCCATGCTAACCAAGTTCTTATTGAAAGATTTCATGTGTTTATTTCTCTGTGCTCTAATACAGGAGCATAGAGGCCATGGAAAATACATTTGAATTTGTCAATTCCAGCAGCTTTTATTAAATTAGGAAGTTTCAGAAAGCTGTTGGGGGCTTGGTTGCTTGTTTTGTTCTCAGTGTGGTGTAACAGAGGGCCCTTTCTCAGGTTCAGTTGAGAGATTGCTCTCTTAAATGAACAAATGGAAATCCAATATATAAAACCTTGTTATTTTATTTGTAAATTTATATTTGCAAGTCTTATGCTCATATGACACCTAGGAGAAGTTGCTTTTCTAAAGTCACAAAAACAAGGAAGCGTGGTGGTATTTCTACAACTAAGCTAAGTACATATTGCCTGTAAAATAAGACCAAGTAATTTCAGAATTAGATTGTAGAGACTTGTAACAAATCTTTCTGTTTTAGATACTGGTTAACCAAACTATTTTATCGCATAATTTTTTTTATTTACAAAATGCATTATTCAGAAAATATTTCCTGACTTCTGGGAATAGCTTTTACACAGAAAAACTGAACTTGTTTTCTAAATGATGTGTAAAAATTAGTCACATTGTGTTGGATTTTTTGCTTCCCAGAGGAAAATCAATGCGATTCTTCCTCTGCTTGAAAGGATTATTTACTTAAATGTTTCTTCAGTTTCAGCACTGTGCAATATTATGCATCTAAGAAAAAAGGTCAGATTCAGATTTGGATCACAGATTCCAGTGAAACTCAATCTATTAACAACACATTGTGATGACATTTGTGCTGTGAGGGTATTGTATAATGACTCCAAGTCCAACAAAATTAATTTGCAAATGTAAGTGCAGAGTTTGACAGGCTAGAACACGGCTGTTTCAAACAGTGTGGCATTTTGATGTGACATATTCCTTGTGGATAGTCTGAGGGGAAGAACAAGGCTCCTAGAGAAACCTGATAGAAGCTTTACTGAATTTATTTCATCATACCTAAGAATCAGTTGATATAACTTAAACTGTAATTTGCCTTTTTTCAACTCATCCAATGAAACCTTTTTTACCAGGGTCATTTCTAATTGTAGGACCTGTGCTTGTAGAAGAAAATAAATGCTTTGGAGCACAGCTGGGGTTTTAATAATATCTGCAGTGTGATGGAAAGGGTGGAAAATAGGGCAAATGATGGCCCTATCACCACTTTTTCAGACAGGACTTGTACAGGAATGATTACTTGAGACAAGTAAAATTATACTGGTCTAAACATAGGATCTTTGCTCTAGTTTTTGACAGACATAGCAACAAACTTTCTTTGAACTATTGAGGAAGTGCCAAGATATAAACCTGTTAATTCTCTAGTTGAAGGGCAGACATATCAATGCAAAAGAGAGAGTAGTTTGGATAATGGGAAATAATTCATATGAGATTGTTTAACAGTAGTAGAAAGGAAATCTGATTAAGTGATATCAGTATTATAGTTTCTTATTTACAAACTTTTTTCTGGTTCTTAATGTCTTTAGTTTCTCTTTCATATTGTTTTTTCAAACATGATAATATTTGATTAGACATTGCTGTATTTTATTGGTACATGTGTGGACATCCTTTTTACATTTCATTTTATTTACTGAATTATACAAGCCCATTATAAAGTGTTTAAAAGGAGACTTCATCAACTATATAAATCATATTTTATCTGTAGTATTCCTATGTTAAAGCTGACTTGATCTATCTATTATAAGTCCTGATTTGGGAGGTTTGAGTATTTTTCTCTCTAGGCGTAGCCAGCATTTATTTTATTTTACTGTGTCTCCAGCTACCTAATTCTCCAGCCAAGGTACTGTAGCTCAGAAGCAACAAGCTATCAACCCACCCTTGTCATTTCAATTTTTCACCCATTTTCTTAGGCTATATGTTCTGTATCTCAGTGAACTCTTATCTCCCTGGTCCACTGCCACAGCTTTGTGGTATATAACAAAGCTTCATCTCTGAAATGTCAAAAAATAATGAAAATAGGAAAATCACGAGAGAGAAATTGGCCACAGCCAATTCTGTGGATCCAAAGCCCTTAGACTTGTGTTCATCAGCAAACCTTAAGTGAGGCAGTTTTTTCCACCACCTGCACTGCAGCCCTGCTGCCACTTGCCAGTCAGGTACTACCAAGCAATGAGCACTTCCAGAGGAATTTTTCTGTGCCAGTATTCTCTATCAGCTGGAAAAAAAGACTGCACATCAACAAGGGATCTCTCTTCTTTTTCAGCTTTTACACAAATTTTTTGAGAGTGTGGACAAAGCTACAGGGAAAGGTGACATGAGAACATGTATTACTTATAAAAGAAGGTCTGTAGGTGGGATTAGGAGATTTATATGCAGCTTGAAAATTTCTCAGGAAGGTCATTGTGGGTGTAATCCTCACTTTGATTACTACATTTCATCAAAATTTCAATCATCAATTCCTTTTAAAAGGTGATATGTTCCTTCCACTTGGAGATGTGATTCTTCCCCTGGGATGAGCTGATGACTAGCCATTTCATCAGTAATAAACAAAAAAATCTTCAGTATCTCTTGACATTAAAACATATCAGTGTTAAGGGGGGAAAAAAATGCGAGAAGGGAGAACAATGGATGATGTTGTTCCCATTTGGTAGATGGATTGAAACTGAAAAGCTGCAGAAAGAAAGGAAGGACTCAGATATATTGCCCACCCTAAAGGCTGAAAAGAGTGAAGAAATATAGGCCCATTCCAGCAGAATGAGGGAAAGTAATAATTTTCTTCATAAAAATAAACCAGCATTTTTCTGCAGAGTGATGTGAGACACTTGACCATTATCTTATCAGAACAGCAAGGCAGTTATCAGTATGGCAAAAGATTTAATTGTGAGAATTCTTCTGAAACTAAAAAAAGAAAAATATCTAGAATAAAAAAACTACTGCTAAAAAGGCATCAGTACCCCCCATCCCTCATAAGCATTATGCAGGTCTTTCCGTGCAGTTCTAAACATGACATATACTTTATGAAAAAAGCTCAAACAAACCACATCACATTTTGAATAAAATTATGGATGATACAATGAAAATACATTAAATTCACTGTAACATCCTTACAGCTCTGTGGATATGACACTGGCTGTTCTGTGCCTTTCCCTCTCCTATGCCACATGTCATCGGGATCAATTAATGATTTTACATGGACTCCCCCGCCACCACCCCACACACACGTGCATTTTGGGCAACCTGAACTTCCAGCTACTCTGCCATGTAGATTGTGGCTTACTGCCAAATCTCTGACCCATGATGCTGCAATTTCAGTGAATGCTGCCAGAATTATCAGATGGACAGTGTGAAGTGCATGTTCTAAGTACACAAATGTCTGCCAAAATAAGAGCAGTAAAATGGAATTTATTCCATCATTTCAAGTGTAATAGAAGCCAATAAAACCTGAAAAATTTTGTTAGTTAATACAGCACCAGAAACAGCAATTTTAGTGACTCAGAAAGAAAAAAAAAAACACACACAAAAAAAATAAAAAAAAGAAGAAAAATTATTGAACTGACAGAGCTACAGAATAGAAAATATGGACAGAACATTTTCATATTTTGAGTATGTTAATGCATAAATAATAATCAAAGGATCAACTGACTATTTGTGGAAGAATAAAATGAATAATGCCAAATTAAAGTGCCAGCACCTGCATGTAAACGACCGTACCTCACCATGGCATGATGAAAAATATTAAAATTACACCAGCATAGTGGTTTTGTGGCAAGACTTTGAAGCTGAAAGCTCAAAAACATTTAAGCAGAGATTACCACTGATGTTTTGTGGTCGGAGTATCAGAGAGATTTACTTTCTTTACCAGCCTTATCTAGAATGATCTCCTTCCTGAAGTGGAAAGCAATGAAATGCTGGGTAAACACGTAGAGGGTTTTGGGTTTTTTCAGTTAAACATTTACCTTGCCCTTTTTGTGAGGGTTTCAATAGATTCAGTATGATATTGAAAAGCGTGAGTCTGGGTCTTGTGTGCATATATAGAGAAATTTGAATCCTGAGTCATACCTTACTTGAAAATGCTCTTTGGAAGCTTCATATATATTCATTTAATCTTCTCTTCCTGTCTGCTTTAGTCCTCTCTCTCCTGGGTCTCTGCATCTGATTACAAATCCATTTTCTCCCCAAAACACCAAATCCTATTTAGAACATATTCAGGACACAGCTCCTGAGTTTGAAGCAATCTGTCATTTTTATGAGGAGTTTTGACTGATTTTTATGGGAAGCCTAAGGGACAAATGGCATGCAGCATGCCAGAGTGGAGTGATTAGCCTGCCAAACTTGGAATCTCTAGCAAACACCCATTGCTGTTCTAATTAACTTACTACATTCACCATTTGCATAAATAAATTGCTTAATTGATGCTTCCTGAATGGCATGACTTTGCACAAATTTTGCAAGACTAGAAATATCCATGAAGGCCTAGCAAATTGTATAGCTTTTATAAACCATTCCTTCCTTTTATGGAATCCTCATTCATAACGCATTTACTAGGGTTTTTTTTAATTTTATTTTTATATAAGATCTTTTTTTGGTTGAATTAAGAGTTTTATAAATAAGATTGAAATGTCACGCCTTTCAAAATTTGTTTTTATAATGAACAGGTCAGTGGTTCTTTAGGTAGTCAGCCAAGATATGGCATTCATATCTCATTAGTGAGTATCTTACTAAGACTTCACAGGAATCTCTTGAAGAATTTAATGGACACTATAAAGAGATGCAGCTGATTTTCTGCATTTTTCATGAGAAACAGAAAGACGAGGGAATTGTCAAGTCTACAAAAACAACATTAGAACTTAGATTTTAGTGGAACAACCATAAATAGAGTACAACATAATTGGGAAAGGAAAATCTCATTTGTGAAAATCACATTGCATCCACTCTGCTAAAACTAATACCTTAAAAATCCTGCAGCATGGAAAAAGAAAAAGATAAAAATAGTGAAGGTAGAGTTTTGAAAATATCCTGGGCACACCCTGTCTATCTCAATATTTCTTTTGCTCTGGGAATAGCTTATACTACATCCTGAAGTAATTGCTCACTTACAATTAAGAACAAAGCAGCTGGGGAAAGAATCCTTTAGTCACAGGAGAAATCAAGATGAGTAAATGTAATAAAATAAAATATCCCCATGCCTGAAAATAGGTTTCATAAAAGCTAGAGAAATGGGGAGATTAAGCTCAGCTTCCACGCTTAACCATCTGCAAGCAATTTCATATATGTGGGTGACTTCACCATTCAGTACCTAACCTGGAAAGATCAGACCAGAATGACTTTTCTTCCAAAACCCAGATAAACAGATCATAATATTTCAGAGTGTTTCATCAATTCAAAAAGATGACTTAAATTACAATGACTGTAACTCAAGTTAAATGGTACGAGATACCTCCAAACCCAGTGTATGAAGAAATGTAAGTCACACTGTTTATTTATTCCTACAGGACAACACTGGCGGGTGGAGAGAAATTCAGGGTTAAAGCGTTTTGTGTAAGCTATTTCCCACTAAACAGAAGTGTCTGTGTCACTCATCTGCTTGGTGGAAAAGCTGTGCCATGATATTCACAGCTCTTGAACAAACAGAAAAACTTTAAATTATGGACATTTTTGGACTGTGATGAAGCAATCTCAGCAGTCTAGGAAAGCTTTGTCATCTATCTTCCATATCAGTAACTTCTCTCCCCACCCTTTGTTGTCCTCTAGAAGCCTTTGAAATAAGTTTGGAATCAAATCTTGATAGTTGATGCTATCTCAAGGCATCCTTCAAGTATGGGAAAGAATATAAATCTGCTGTGCCAAATTTCACACAGAACAGCACACAGTTTGGGATCAGTACATGGTTTGATACCAGCCCTGTGTCATTTTCTATGCAGACACAGAAGATTGTTCAAAAATGACACACATGAATTAAACTGGAGAAAAGTCCTTACTGACCTGATTAATCAAAATAAAACATTTCTAGAGTTTAGGCACATGAGATTTTTATTTGTTAGGAAAACTGCTGCAATTCTGACAGCCTGTTTAATACTAAGTCACAACACAAAAGGTATTAGTTATTTTAAATCACCTTTGGTAGTCATTCAAGCTGATCTAGCTGACTTAGCCCAGCAGTTGTGTGAAAACTCCTATACAAGCTATTTATGGTGAAGGAATGCCAGCTGAAGGAGTAATTTCTTAAACTTATACATCAAGTAGATGAGCTGCACACACTATTCATGTGTCATCAAGACCTGACAATCAGCAAGACTGAGTGAAACTCATCAGTTCTCTCAAATGCTCTAGGTTGGGTAATATGCATGAAAGTTCTTTGTTACCTTCATTACCTTGTACTTCAATAATGATGCCTAATAATGTCAGGATGTTTCTAAAAAGTGCTGTTCCCTCAATACCTTTAAACAACTCTCCCATCATGTTACCGTTCACTGTCGTTGCATTAGATCATTTGCAAATGAGTCTGTGCAAGAGAAAGCTTCAGGTCTACAACTTTACATAGGAGAAAAAGAAATAATTTTTGAAAATTAAACTATAATATATTATAAGACTTTCTGCCTTTAATGAAAACCAAAACAAGAATCTTGAGAGGGAAGTGTCTGTGTTTTTAATATCAAATGCTGATTTTATCAGCCTATAAAATGTGTTGAACACAAAGTATAGTTAAAAAAATTCTCCTACGAAACAAAAGCTAGAACTAATTAACATGATTGTCTACTTTGTGAGGATAGAAATTCCCACAGGCTACAACAGCATTTACAAACTTATCTAATTCTGAAATGAAACAAAAAATAAATCTCAAAATTTTCTGCACTTTTTTCTACTGTGTATCAGAGCTGGAGTGTATCTCCAGAGTTTTGAAATGCCATTGGCATTCCCCTCGTTTTCTGTTATTCTGTATTTGTATTGACACCACCAAGTACCAGGAACTGCAAGGCTCTGCCACAGGCCCTCACCACAGGCGAGTGTCCCCTGCCTGCAGGGTGACAGTATGGATGGCACTACGTGCTGCCACCACGTGCCGTGGGGACTGCAGGCCCAGAGCCCTGCAGTGCTGCAGCCCCCTCCAGCTCAGGCATCACTTCAGCACAGATCCCAAGCAGACACACACCTGCCTCCATCCCAGGTCTGTCCCCAAGCCCAGTCCAGAGCCCCGCCTGAATGATGGCCCCCGTGGGAGGTGATGTCACCCAGGGACGGGCCTTAGTCACTGGAACACGCCCAGTGGATAGCAGGGGATGGACTCCTGCTGCTCTGATGGTGGCTGCACCAAGCACTAGGTGAACATTCCAGTAATGCTGGTGAAATTCCCGTGTGGATGCTGCGGTGAAGTCACCGGAGCCTGTGCAGCTCCGCAGGGCCAGCGCGCACAGCTGGGCCGGCAGGAAGGTCCCTGGCTGCTCTGGTCTCACACCTCCCTCTACCTCCACCTGTAGATGCTTGACGACTCTCCAGCCTCTCTTTTGGCTCTTGTAATGGATTTAATAAAGGAAGTGCTGACACAATCTTCGCTACGGCAGCATAAGTCCTCCCCTCCAATAAGGGGGAAAAGTACAAATATAAAAACGGCTTCCTTTGTTCAAAACAGAACAAACCAGATGGTTTCCCAGACTATAGTGGCTAAAAACTCTTTCACTGATTCCAGTGTGTACAGTATAATAAAAGTGTTCAGGGGCCTCTAACTTTGTACAAGGTATTTTATTGTCTTTGTTCACTGGTCTGGATATTTGCCATGACAGTAATTGAACCACAAAAAACATATATTTCTTTGAAGCATGTTATAGTGCAGTTTTTAAGGAATTGCTAGTAGAGTGCAATGTAAAAGGATTTTCATTATTTAATGCTTTGAGACAATTAGTACAGTTGAATAAATAAAACTATTTTATATCTAAAATGTGTACGGTATTCAGCACTATCATTTCTCAGAGCAACATTAAACATAACCAACATTTTCTAAACTAGAAAAAGTTTCTATGCATTTGAATATTTTACAAATGCTTGTACACTATATACTAGCATATTATCAGCAGAAAAAAATATACTTTCTACTAATTATATTCCTGAAGGTTAGATGCCACATCAGGATTAAGCTGATAAAGAATTATCAGTATCAAAAAAAACTGTAAAGGAAACCCTGTTCAAGAGAAAGTTCAAAGGCATTCTTGTAAACTTTTTCCCAGAGGAACCACACCACTGAAGCTGTTTAACTAGGGAGTGCTGTGAATAATCACCATACTGGCCCCAGATACACATTTTCTTCCCCAAAACAGTAATAAGGAAGAAAAGATAAACACCTCAGTGGAGCAAGGGGAAGCTTTTAGCAATCCCAGGTGTGCAGAGTTTATAAGTAAGAACAAAAAAACAAAAAGGGAAAATGTGAGTAACTATCACTTTACTCTTTTAAAATTAAATTAGGCGATGTATCAGTGGAGTTTAGGGAATAGGAACAATTTTGAGGAATGTGCAAAACCACAAGATTTCTTCAATCTGTAATTTCTGTGGAACAATAAAGTGTGTGCTAAAAAAATCTATCATTCTGCATTAAATGTTTCCTCATTTACCCTGTCACCACCTCATCCCCATCAGCACTGTTTCCCAACATTCAGGTGCTTAGATACAGGCAGGGACAAGACCGTGGCACGTAATAGTGTGAGTCAGGAAGTGCCATCTTGACAATGTCATGCTTTTATTTCTCTAGAGAAAAGAAATTGAAATTCAGCCTTACATGACAAGACAGACCACCATGGAACTGTGTTTGAAGATCCAAACGTCAAAATTAACATATATTTCATACTGGACAGGTTATTTCAGGCAGGCAGCAGCTTTACAGTATTTGTGTTAGAGTCTGAGTTAAGCAAACTTTTGGTAAACCAGCTGCCCTCTCCCCTGCAGCTTTTCTCACTGTAATTAACTGAATGTCTTCCACCACTGCATTTACATCCACTGTGGAAACTGGTCCTTTTGGATGTGTCACCATGGCATGCAAGGGGTCACCAGGCTGAAAGGATGAACCAAAACTGAAAGAAATTGCCTCAGAAGAACCACTGAGGCATGCTGATAGCTCCTCACCTCCTCCCAGTGTTCTAGAGCTAGAGAGACAAAGGATTTTACAGGCTGCTATGGAAGGCTTTTTACAGGTGAGGTTTAGATAGTAACCACTATCAAACCTCTGCTTCTAATTTACCATAATCTGCTGGTCTGTTTGGTTTCTGGTGCTGGTGGAAGGGGGAAGAGAGCAACAGAGGCTTAGGTGCTTTTGGCAGACAGTTAAAGCATAGAGACATGTAACACAGACCTTGCAGCTACCTTATTAATGATTCCAAGAATAAGCTGTAACTAACATGTTTGAGAAATCTTTGTATTAATTCTGAAAACCTGTAGGACCAGCTTCAGAGCATTACTCCTTTCACTGCATTACTCCTTTTGAGAGGGTATACTGTGCATAGGCCTTTGGGGTGTTTTATGCAGTGATACAGATAAATATTTGGGAAAGAGAGAATTTTGTCTATCCATATTAAAGAGACGAAAATTCATTTCTCCTTAGGTTCAAAAGTTTAAGGAACAATCAAAAGCTTGTTGAAGAAATGGATTAACCTGCTGACATTCTATTAAGACCTACAGCTTTCAGGAAATAATTTTCCTGTGCAGGTATGTCTTTCAATTTTGTTTGTACATTCGACAAAATTAATGTTAATCAACTATATATTTAAGTTTACTGATAATAAGGAATAATTTTTCTATCCCATGGATAAGGAAGAGAGATGGAAGCTTGCTACATTTGAACAGCATTCTCAGCTTGGCCATTTTTCTGTGTATGTGAAATCAAGAAAAAATATCTAAAGTTAAAGTGCTGGCCATGATTAGTGCATCTTAATGTTCTCTACAAATGCTGTCAGATTCTATGGGACAACCCTATAAAATATAATAGAAAAGATTTATTTCAGCCAGGATTTCAACCACCCGAGGGATTTAAGTAAAGAAAAATGCACTGCATTTCTGTAGCTTATTGCAGTCAGCTTAACGAATATGAAAAAGTCACAGTTTTCTTTGAAAATCTAAAAATTAGGAGTAAATTCTATAGAATCCAAATATTTTCCTTAAGTCCCTTTGGTTTCATTCATAACTTTCTACGAGGTTTTTTTTTCTGCAGAGAAATTGTCACCTGAGGCATCTCAGGTATTAATATATTCTGCACTGTCCAATGTTTTCCCTTTGCTCAAACACTCCAAATTACTAGTTTTCCACTGTGAGTTAGGATATATATGTCTCAACCAAGATGAGTAAGAAATGTTATACCTATTTAGGTTCAGTCAAATGATTAATTCCAGCTGAATATTTCAGAAATTATTTCCCAGGTTGAACAACCTAGGTCTCGGTAGCCAAAACCACCACCCTCCTCCTATCTAAAGCAAATCAATTTTATTTTGTTCACAGTCATTGATAGAGACATACCAAGGGTCTAGCCTTTACAGTTTGATGAGAAACCTTGGGATATCATAGGAGAAGTGGCCAAGTGTAATTAATGGGCAATGTCTGGCTCCATAAAATCTTTCCATGCTTGCAGGTTTTACACACTTTGTCAGATGAGAGCGTCATAATCTCGAAATGATATGCCTAATTTTAGGGTCTAGCTAAATGGAAGCATAGATATGTGTCCTCAGTGCTCCCAGGCAGTTCCTGATGGAGAGGAAGATGCTATCTGCCCCAGAGCCAAGGAGCCCACTGGCCCCTCACGGGCCATGTGTGTCAGCACTTCATTGCCTTTCTTGTTAGAAACTCTACCGGATGAGAGGCAGGACTTCAAATGTCTTGTGCCCACCCTGGCTGGCTGAGGGGCAGCTCAGCAGCAGCAGCAGCAGCAGCTGCAACACTAACACACTCTCTGAGGGTGGGTGTTAAACTCTTTGGAGATCTATCTCCAGTTATACAATTATCTAATCAAAACATCTGCATTTTTATGTCTATGTATGATAACTCTTTCAGGACTCCACAGGTGATAAATTTATACTTTTTAGAAAATAAAGTCCTAGAAATAAAGCAATTGTTATTGCAGATTAAATAGGATTTTTATCACACACAATTTAAAAGAAGTTTTGCTGCTAATTTTCTTCTTAGTTAGAAAAGGTCATTCTCTGAATGAAGGGTGAGACAGTTTTTAGACAGTGCAAATGAGAGCTCTGGCAGAAGAGTTAATATTTGACAGTTTGCAGGAGGCATTGATCAGTGTATTTTCAAATCTTTAATTCTGTAAGATAGAACAATTAATGTTGGGAGGCTTAGTCTGCGGCATACAACTTTTGGTTTTGTTTGCAACGTTTGGATTGCATTTGAACTCTTGTGTAAGAGGGATGAATCCTCTTCATATACGCTTGTATATCTTACATAATTAACCAAAAACTTTTCTAATGCCATTTGAGATACTACCTTTAAAAAAAAAAAATAAAGCAAACCTGATTGGCACGAGGCTGTATCCGTAGGAACTGATTTTCACCTGAAGCACTGGACTGAAATAACCAGAGAAGGGAAGCCTGAAGTAATATCTACACAGGCTTTCCTTACAAATGCATTCATACTGACTTGAGGGGCAAGGCTTGAACTTGAACCAGTCTGTCTTGTACTTCACTTTCTTTCTTAGCAGCTATCTGACCCGGGTTGGGACTAGGAAGTAAAGATGAGCAAAACAACTGCTCTGGGAATTCATTCCCATGTGGCGTGTACTCACCCCGCTCTTCCTGCAGAAGAGCTGGACCCAGACACATCTCAAGACAGGTAACACCTGGCTGGACTAGGGGCCAGAATTCAACCGTATTTAGAAAGAAAAATAGATGCTTCATAAACCTCACTTGACACATAACTACATTGGTAGCACCTGCATTCATAAGGTCACTGACTGGATGTTTAGTAAATGCTGCCAAACTCCCATTCCTACAGATATTTTGTATCTCTTTGCATTTTTCTTTTATTATTTTTTGCTATATATCATTTGGGATTAAAGAATAAGTCCCTTATGTGCATTAACATTATGATTGACACATTTTATATCAGCAGTCCCTTTAGCCTAAAAATTCTGACTTTTCTAAGCAAGCTCCTCTGTCTCTGGAATAAGATGGAAAAAAACTGCTTCAATAATTGTCAAAGAGAAAAATAAATTTAATATTTTTTTTTACAAACCCCTTCATTTTAGTACTCTGTGTCAGAATAAAAGCTACTTCAGCAATTGCATATCTTTACTTAAAACCAGGTTTTTGGCTATAAGCATTTACCTAGAAGGTCTGAAACCCCATGGAATTCTATCAAGAAGGTTACTAGTCATCCTACTGTCAATTTCAGCTGACATATTAATCCATCTCTCCCTTGGCTGCACTATGGTACAGCAACTGCACTGTATTAATCAGGTGGATAGAATGGAACTTTTTTTTTTTTTTTTAAGAAAAGAGTGTGGGAAAATGTACTTTCCCAAATCTAGCTGCAAAGACTCTAATACAATCTGATTGGACATCAAATTGTGCTTTCTGGAAAATATCCATTTATTTAAAATACCCACTTTACAGTTTGTTTCACAATAAATGGAAAACTAAAAGAAAGTATTGACAATGTTTTTCTATATAATATTCTCGAGATATGACCTACTTTTTAAGGTGGTTTATTAGGAAGATGACAGCTTAGTGACTCTTCGAAGTGACTTTACGTATTTACAGATTTCCTTCTGTTATGTATAATTTGAATACCATACCCTGAGACATGTAGGCTTGATATTTATATTCTAAATTATCATAGTAGTGAAGCTAAAAAGTGAAGCCTGAAATCTGGCAGATAACGTAACAGCAGAAGGATAAACAAGCTAAAACTAGGTACAAGCTGAACTTACCTTTAGTTTTGTCCCTTCCTCCTGAAGCCATCTTCCTCATTATTCCTAAAGAATTTATATAGTGCAGGTGTCTGCAGTAATGGTGGGATTATTTAATATGATGGGTGCACCCTGTGGGACTGATGGACACCACAGCACATAGTGCACGTTGTTCCTTCTTGGCAGCTGTGCCAAACACCTCAGAGCCTACACCACTTAAATATTTCTGATGGGATTTCAAATGGAAAAGTTCTTCATGTGCAAGAACACATTGAGCAACTCAATTATTTGCCTTTTATTTTTGATAATTTTTACCATTCCTGAAGTAACTGTATTTTCTGAAATAGTTTGAAACCTCTTGGTTTTTTTCCCCTGATAGCTCAGACCATAGACATTCTTTGCCCTCTACTACGAGAAGCAGTGCAATATTTGATTTCTCTTTCTCACAGCTTGGAATCCAAAGTTAAAAAATCTCAAAACTTGTCATGAGAAATAGAAAGGAAGTCTTCATCCAAAATTCAATTGACTACAAAAATAATTTGGAAACTGTGACACAGAGACTTTGACTATAAGCTGTCATTTCAGATGGCTAATTTTGGTTTTCTAGTCTGACCTGCTGAAAATTAACTTGATTTTTGAAAACTAAGATAATCTTTGTACCAAAAAAAGAGACAAAGATGAGGAAAATAAAATGAAGGAGAAAAGAGAGGGAAGAAAAGTAAAAACAAAGAAGAAAGGAAAAGAGGGAAAGAGGGAAGGAAGGAAGGAAGGAAGGAAGGAAGGAAGGAAGGAAGGAAGGAAGGAAGGAAGGAAGGAAGGAAGGAAGGAAGGAAGGAAAAATGCAAAGAAAAAGGCATTTTTACATAGAAGTGAATTTCCATCTACAGCCAAAGTCTTACTATTCAGTTTAACTCAAAGAAATTCAATGTGTTTTGCAAAGTCTTTGAAACAAACAAATGAAACCCTACAATTTTTCATGTTTGCAAATGACTAACATTATGTTTACCAAATATGATTTACTTCTGCTGGTATAAACAGATATTAGAATATTCTATTTCCCCTGAGACCTGTGAGGCCCTTTTTTGTAGCAAATAATTTGTTTACCTCTGCATTTTCAGTTTCCAAATTTTGTATGTTCTTAATAATATCATGGTAAGATTTTAGGAAATGTTTAAATGAAAGTTCTAATAAAGACATTTAAAATCCATATATTCAGTGAAGCATAGTTTCTTTGAAATTCTCAGCCTACCAGAGTAAATCTTACCCTATTCCCTTGTTCATTTAGTCTGTAGCTCCAAAATAAATACCACCATAATGGATTTTTAGCACCCAAAGGGTTTTGGGCTTTGGGCAACCTGGGGCTAATAACTTTCAGTGCCAATAGCAATCTTAGTATGCAATAAAGAGAAAGGCAGTAAAAAAAAAGAAAATATAGTATTGAGAGAGCTGTTTGCTCTACAGAAGCCTCTCTACCTGTGAAAGCTTTCAGGTGCTCTGCCAAGGCAGACTCCCCAAAACTGCAGGGAGAGTTGAGGGGGAGGGCTGCTCCCCTAAATGATCAGTTGTTTTTTTGTCCTATATCTAGTTGTAGATGATTTCTGTGCTGTTTAGAGCTGACATTAAGACTCCCTTCAACAAACCTGGGTAATGTGAGTCACATTTCTTCATTCCAATCACTTCTTCGGGGGTTTACCAAAGTAATTTAAAGTAGTGCTTCTTATTAATATATCACAGCCTGTCAAAGAACTGGCCTAGAGAGAAGCTGTGCTGCTTTCTCAGAATTTTTCTCTGTAGCTATAGTAGAGGAAGGAAGAGTGACACCGAGGGCCAGATGTCAAGCATGAGAGTCTCCATTATTCTTGACTTTCTTGCAAGTGTCAAGGTGTGTTAAGAGAGCAGAGCAGAAATGCTAAATATGCATGCTCAGATAGTGCCAAGCATGCTGGGGAAAAGAAAAGCGAGCATGTGTGGCACCTCCCTGCTCTGGAGTTCAGCGCAGCTTTCCAGACTGAAGGGCAGAGCTGGCAGGCTCTGAGCTGCAGAGCCTGATCAGGGTGTGGTGGCACACTTGGGTGTCCCCTGGGCTCCTGGGTGTCCCCTGGGCTCCTGCAGTCCCCCTGTCCTCAGCCTTTAATGTACACATTGCCACAGCAGCCCTAGAGAGCGAGGACGTGCAATTAAGTTGGTTTTGCCAACAGAAACCAAGTCACAAGCAAATGACTGAAATCTAGGTTTCAGGTGCTTAGTTAGGCTTTTGCCAAGTATCCTGGAGGAAAGCAGAGCCTGATATTGGAATTAAACTCTGATCTTTCATGCCACCAATCATTGCTCACACTGGTAAATCTTGTGTCTCATTCAGCATTCAGAAATAGAAAGGCTTCAGAAAATGTGCATTCAAATACCTCTTCACATTTAATCATGATTATGATTCTTACTCATTTTTGATAAATACTGATGCCAATACATTTTTGTTCACATAAGCTACTAACCTCCCCAAAATATCTGCATTTAGAGTGAGAGACCCTATTGGTACACAAAGGAAGTTTAAATTTCTGATTAGTATTTACTTGTTATTCTTTTTCTTTCAAAATATTTTTTTCAGCACTCTAAGGGAAAAGATGTTTAGCCAATTGTAACTGCATCTCTATTCTGTTAAATATATGTTCTGTTTCTATAATAAACATTCTTAAAACCCTTTGAAGTTTGATTTCAAAACCAAATTGAATTGCTGAATTATTTTTTCTGTGTATACTGCATGAACATAAATGTTTTTTGAAAACAGTTTTCAGTGCCATGTTCATTCTTCTAAATGGAGTGTCAGGGTACGTTAGGTATACCTAAAGCATTATAATTGCAATTTTGCTAGGATGCAAAATGTCAAGACACACTAGATGTTCTAAACAGCACTGCAAGTATACCTGCTATAGTTTTTCTTCAGAGAGTGGTTAAACAAAATTAAGCAAATTATATTTCAGCAAGGAATATGAGGTTCAAAAGGTTAAAGACTACTGTGAACTGAAATCTTCCTGATGAATAAAACACATTTTACTGCTAGAAATAATTTCAACAGTTTTTCAGTGAGGACCTTGGAAATAACAGGGCTCCAAAGGAGCATCTTGCTTGAAAGAACAGACCAAGTCAAACCAGTCATACAATGATTTATCTTTGCTGCAGTCCATTCCCCTATTTTATTATCTCCTAATTCTGATGTCTGTTGAGATTTTCTTTGCAAGTATTTTCTTTGTGTCTTTCAGGATATTAAGTTTCTAAGCACTGTTCAACAGAAAACTTGATTTATAGGTGAAATTAGTAAAAAATGAAATCACTATAAAATAAAGGATTTTAATGATTACTTATAAGATTCATCCAAGCCCCTATTCACAGTTTACAAAACCCTAATTTGAACACAATTTATTTTAGTGCAAAAAAGACATTTTAATGGAGTGTGTTTTTCAGTATCTTAAAATGGCTGTTAAAATATCTAACCTCACTGAAAAAAAGAACATTATTTTTTAAAAAGTTTAAATGTTAAATTTATATTTTAATATTTGTTCAATTAAAACAGCTACTGTTAATTTTCTTTCTTGCATTTTCAGTGGGAACACAGTCAAAATCTAGGCTTACTTTATTATTCCATTAATTATTGAAATATATATATTAACACAGTAGCCTTTCTTCAAAAAACAATTCAAGGATGATGTATTTTGTAAATTGACAATGGAAGGGAGTAAGTTTGACTACTATAATAAAATGTAGCACAAACAAAGCACTCAATAGTTGCATTAAGCAGTACTTAAGCAAAAAATATTCTTTTCATCGGTAATGCTTTGGGGAGTCTGATTGAGATTTTCCCTCGTGAATGAATACTGTCCTAGGAGTTGGTAACATTCATTCTTAACAGCTTTTTAGAATGCAATGGCAGTAGTATTTTCAAGAATTAAAAATGGATGGAACAATATAGTTAAATCAAATGAAACCCATCAAGTCCAGTAAGTTATGTGGCCTGTAATATCTTTAGAAAAAACACAATATTAAATGTCTCTCATAGATCCAAAAACGTCATGAAAACAGTCATGTAAGTTAACAACCAGAACTTTCAAAACTATTCTTTGTAGAAGCACTTTCTTATTTTTATTAGAGCTATCTGAAAGTTTTATTTTACACTTCTGCGCTTAATGAGAAAAATTTTAAAATTGTATAGAACCGCCTTTGTCAGTACAGTGCTGAAATCGTGCCAGCTCCACAATATGTATTCCCTTCATGTAAAAGCCAATGCTTTTCAAAGGTGAGGAGACAGAACTGGGAGTTTGTCTGAAGCCAGGAAGGTTTCAACTGACTGACTGAATGAATTCCTTGATATCCACAAAATTCTCTAAAACTGCCGGAGGAACCCTGTTATAACTCAGAAACCACTAACCAAGTGGGGTTCTCAGCTTCCTTATTTGTGAACCCCACTATTTTTTTAGGCTAGAGAGGTTCAGATAAGTTTGTATAAGTGTGAGATAAATATAAAATAATAAGGCGTGAAGCAAGAAACCAACATAGGGACTCTGGCTTCAATAGAACAATCATCCAGCACAGTGATTAGGAAGGGAAAAATCATTGAAACCATCAGTCCAGAGCACAACAGCAGTGCAAAAGGCAAACAGGGCAGAAGATTGTTAGGTGGCACACAGAATATAAAGCAGCAGAGGTTTTTACAGCATACGTTTACTTTGTCATAATTGGAAGCAGTATTAAACTGCACAGGTGGCAGATAACTGTGAACAGTCTAAAACATTTTGTCAGAGAAAGTGGAAAAGAATAATATTACTTTGGGTAAGACACACCTTTTTCCCATTGCACAGTACGTAATGCAATAAAATCCCAGAATGCTACGCTCTATCACAAATCATTAAGATGATTAAAGTAAAAGAGATTACTGAAAAATGATTAAAAATTTAAGAACACAATTACAGAAAATGTTTGAAATTGGTTTCGGGGTTGTTTTTCAAAAATATTTTGTATGAGGATATGTTCAAGTACTGTAGCATCCCACAAACTGCATAGGAAAATCCCTGTTCTGGGACAATCAGTGAGCATTTTGCCAGTGGGTCGGATCAAGATCTTGATGCAGTGATATCAGCACTATACTGGGAGAATCCTCTGAGCAACCAACGCTAATTAAATTGGATTAGAATGGATGTTATTCCAGCTATTTCTGACCTTCACTGGGATTGTTTCAAATTCATAACAGTAAGGTCAATTTTTCCTATCCAACAGCAAGAATGAAGCAGAGATTCAGAAGTAATACTGGAGTATGAGAAGGTGCTTGATTTGCTATCAATTTAACCAAGAAAAGGAGATAATTAGGCTTCACGGGTCAGAGAGTACGAAACAGCAATTTTTATCTTCACTGCTGGGGTAGAGTTGCCAGAAAATCCAAGCCACTGCAGCATTTTCTTTTCCATTAGCAGGGTGCTCCTCGCAGAAGGCCAGGCACGAGTGAGATGGAGCCGCTCAGTCCGGCTGGAGAGGCTTTCCAGCAGAACCTCTAAAATGTCACTTTCCCCCACCTGCTTTTAACTTTTCCTCTGGGACTTTTCACACCATCTAGTCAGAGTTCATCACTGAACTACTCTGGGTACTTATCCTTGGATATCTGTATAATAGCAATGCTCCATCCGATGTCTTTTTAAGCTCCAAGCTAGCACAACCTCTCTTTTGCAAACCAAGTCAATTATTTTTTTATCATGACAAGAAGCAAAATAGGCTTTTGGAAACAGCAAAGCAAATAATGATGGATTAACAACCTAAAGATATATGTGCTAATTTAAAATACTTATTTACAATTTCTCATGTCCTTACATTAATTGAATGAGTCTCATTCACAGTCTCGTATACCATGATTTTTGATATTGCTACTTTAATTAGGTTGGAATAAAATTAAAATATAGTGTCGGTTTGGAAAAAGTGGGAAATACTAAAGTGGACATTTCAAAAGGAAAAAAAACCACAGCAGGTGCTACAGCCCTAAAATTTTGATCATCATGTATTTTTTTCGGTAAACTCTCTTTGAACAGGCCTTCCCAGAAGGAAAAGTACTATTTTCCTCTGAAATACAACTATGTCTCTCATTTACTGTTAACTCCACAAATAAAATAATTACAAATAGTCTACTTTATAAAAAAACGAACTGTTGTAAATTTTCAGTACAAAATTTAAACAGTCTTCATGTTTAATCCTTAAATAGGAAGCTGAACTAATACTAATGTAGTAATGAACCAATCCATAATTCACACACTTAAAAGAAAATTCCATGCGGTCAGCCTCTGAAACTTATGTGTCAGATGGACACATTTGCCATTAATAAAATTGATAAAAAGAGCACAAAATTTTCTAAGCTTTATCACAGATAGTGTAAGAGCATTTAACACCCAAAAATGCTACCTCAATAAACTACCCAAAGAAGAGACTAGGTCAGTTAAATTATCAGTCATAAAGATAAGTAGTAGCAGAAGGAGGTTCTTAGAATATCTGCCTCATTTATTTGTGATATTTTTTATTTTGTAAGTTTGCATGTATCTATAAAAATGTTATTACTTTTAGGAAACATTTTCTTGGGGTTTTTTTGATCAAATACTTTTTGTACTTATGGTCTATGAAATTTCCATAGAAGTATAGAGTTTGTAAATAAGTTTGTTCAAAATTTTTCTTTTTGGAAAATTTAGAAGAAAGCTCTAGATCTATTAAATATGACAAATTTTGTTGGTCTTATTCTAAGAAATAACACTAGGAATCCAAAGAAGACTCTTTTGGAAAATGGTCTTTTATGCTAGATATGGTTTACCCAGATTTTATATCAGAAGGGAAAAAAAGCATTTCCAAAATACCTGCTTAACCTTTCATAAGATCCAAACCCAAATCATAGCACTCATAAGAGGAAAAAAAAAAAAAAAAANAGAAGAAGATAATTGTTTGCAGGAAAACATTTACTGAACATGTACCAGTGCTCAGGGTTTTCTTCTGTGTAAATTAAAATGGGTACAACCCAGAATTTAATTCAAGCTTTTTTTTAATTTTTTTTTTAAAGGAGATGTACATTGAAGGGTGAATGTTTCTCACCCAGAAAGGGAAAGTCATATGCAGTTCACTATGAATAAAGAACACTCCATGAAAAGCATTCAAATGCAAAACAGAGCAAACAATCTGAATATAACCTAAGCAAAATTATCCTCAATTATAATTGGGGTTTTTTTGTTGGTGAGTTGGTTTTGTGGTTATATTTGTTGGCTGGTTTTTGTAGCCTACTCTCTGGTTGATGTCCTTGCTCTCTGTGGTTACTGTGAGGGACAGAGTAACACAGCTCAAGCAGAAGGCAAAATATCTTCTCCAAAGAGCAGATTTGCTTTTTGTTCATTACAACTCCTGGATTCCTATGATCTTCAAGATCATAAAGTAGTTGCACTAAGGAAATTGTCAGTAGCTATGTCATCTATGCCAGAGAAAGCAGAACTACAGACATTTACTGGCAATCAGTTGCTGTATATTATCAAAGACAGGTGTTTCATTTTCTCTGCTCTGCTTCAACTTTTGGTTGCTCTATCAGGTATTTCTTTCTCTTTTTTTCCCTCCTTTGTTCCTTTGAGGGGTTCTAGCAAGAAGGGTGGGACTCAGAATGGGAGGAGAACTGATGCTTTCAACCTTCACTGCTCTGAGCAACTTCTGAGCATTCGGTGAACTGGTTCTTCAAGCAGAATGGATAGAGCTAAATTTAATATTCCATATTCTGTGTGGAAGGAGGAAAAAATTTTGACTCCTTCTCCCTATACATCTTTCAAGTTGGTTGATTCACACTTCAATATTTTTCTTCTAACAAGTCCTAAAAATTCCTGTCTACAGATTTGAGGATAGCACGGAATGAGATCCTGCCAGTCAGAGTAGGTGGTTCAGTAAAATAGTTTGGCAGAGGGACCAACAGAGTTAAATTGCACCCATAATTAAAAGACATTTAATTTGACTCCTATGGACAAGGGATCCAAATCTAGAAATGTATATATGGAAGGACCTCCCCTCTCCCCCACCTCAAAAAACCCCAAACCAGCAAACATCTCCACACTACCACATTATTATCTAGATTTATTTTATTATCTAGATTTATTGACTGAAAAAACAGTTTTGTAAACCAATATATGAATTAATTGCTTGCAGAAATTCGTAACAGTAAAAATAGAAACATGTAAAGGGATTTTTAAAGTCATCTTGAAAAATATTCATCTGATAGAATTAATAAAATTCTTACATGCAATATTAGACGATAAACAAGAAAGTAGCATATTTATGGCAAAGATCAGATGACATATTTCATCTAAGAAATTGGTGAAATTCATACAATTCAGAACAGTAAAATTTTTAGTTCTATGGAGTGTGTCTGACAGTAAGATTTTAAAAAGATCTAAGTGTTTGACCTTTTTTTAATAAGTAGACTATTTCAAATGAGCACATCTGGTTTATGTTCCTAAACCTCTAGCCTTTAAAAGTTCTGTTCCCAATTCACACAAAATACCATTCAGCTTTGTTTGACATGGTGACCTTCCCTGTAGGTGGCTGGCTGAATAAACCGATTAAATAGATTCAGGAATTTAGCATATATACAGCAAGTTAGCACTTGTATCCTGGAACCATTGGTAAACATACTTACTGCTTCTCTATGCTTTCTGTTAGGGATATGGAATTGAACTGGGAATTTTAAAAATCCAATTTATATAAATAAAGAAAGCATTTCTTAATTTTAATGTCAAACAAGTTTTCATTATTTTGTCACATTTTCTTAGATATAAAGCAGCACATATCAGAAAAAGTCAAGTAATTACAACATTAAATGTTATTATGATTTCACTCAGATTGAGGCACTGAAGGGTGGACAGAATAGGTACAAAAATTCAAGAGGTCAGTAAATATTTAACAAACTCTTTTGTTAGTTGAAAGTTAAATAGTGTATGGACTGGAAAGGTTTCATTTTTTTCCCCATAACATTAATAGCAGGTTCATTGTTATTTGTGTAGAGTGTAATTCTTTCTGACTTTGCCTTCCATTTGCCTTGAGGACAAGCCAGTTTAAAATTGTTCAGCACACTGCACCATGCATAACAGGTAATCTGTCTAATTAAGGCCTGTAAGGATGTTCAAAGTAAAATATTGAAGAGCTTCCATAACCTCACTTTCACCCTCCCTGTGTACCACAGCTTCTGAGACTCAGAGATGCCCTAGCCATTAACTCAAGTGTTTACACTCTAAACTCAAATTCTTCTTTGCCAGAATGGTTCATTTCACATTTTACAAGTCTGTTTTCTCATTTACAGGCAGAAAGCAATTTATCAAATTTTTATATTACATTTCTCAGCTTGTTTCAATATTGGATGATATAATATATGCCTGGAAATTCAAAATGCAAAGGCATACTGTGACTTTATCCAGGGACCTAATAAGATTTATATCCACCTTTTTTGTGTGCGTGTTCATTTGATGCATTTCAATGAATTATTAATGATGACCAACAATAAAATATTATTTTGGTCTGATGCACAGGAAAAGGAAAGATACCCAAGAGAAAACCATCTGACAGCTCAAAGTAGACATGGCCAAAGGATGCTCACAAGTTTCTCATCAAGTATTGCATGACATGCATCTGCCCATCAAATGAACCAGACTGGCTGAGCCTTTCTGAACATACAGATGTAATCTTTGGGGAGGTAAAGTCAAGATTTATTACATATTGGGAGGCATTGATTTGATTTTTTTTATAGACAGCCAAAGATATGATAGTGAACATCAAAAGATTTCATTCTATTTTCCAAACCTATTTTTAAAGGTTGACATATGGATGGAAATATATGTAAGGCTGCATGTTCTGAAGCTGACAGAAGTCAGATTCAAAGCTGCACGTAATAACTTTTTCCTTAAGATATTTAAATCATACTTAAATGTAGCATTATGTAACTGCTATAAATATGTTATAATCTGCTGAGGAATTTGTTTTCATTTTGCTTTTATTGCATTTTCTTAACTGATCTTTGCTCTGATACAAGCTTTCAGAATATTCTCCATACATATACCACACCTTATTGTCATTTAAGCTACATAGCTTCATTTTTAACATAACGAAAAAATACAGTTCTTTACATAATTCAGCAACATACTATTAGCATTCTTTCTGCATTACTTACTAATGAATGTCACATAGCAAAAAACCTTCACAACTTCCTTTACTTTCAAGGTCATTATAAGAAGTGTTTTTTAAACTGCAATGAACAAATGTGAAAAGCAAATGAAGTTTTTCTCCCTTACAGCTATCTAGAGAGTTAAAGAACATATAAAATATTCAGAGAAGATGTCAAGTTAAAACACTTTGGGTCTGAAAGCAATAAAGTAGGACTAACATTATTTCTGATTTCCTTTTAAATAGAGCATTCAGATTTGTTTTGGTCTTTGTCATGCTATAAACAAGAAACTTTCACAAGATAACATTGTGCCCCACACATTAAGCTGCACTTTCAAGATGAATATTTTTTCTTTGTAGACTCTTCAATTTAATTTTAAGCCTATCAGAAATATATTCAATGTGCTAAACAGACCTAATTGAAGAATATAGCATACCTTTCACAAATTCCTGAAAAATCACTCTTTAGCACATAAGGAATGAAATGTTTCATGCTTATAAAGGATTACTAAGAATGGTAAGAAATCTACATTGAAAAAATCATACCAAAAGCTGGCTTAATGCTTATTTGAAGGAAAAGTGAGTGCTAATGGATTTTGACAGGCTGATCCTGCCTATAATAGCATCAAGCATACCAAATTCTTTTTCACACCACACTGTCCCCAAGGGATCATCAACCTATAGATTAAAAGCCCTGACCTTTGACCTTTCTATAGTTAACTATCTGTCAGCTGATTGTTGGCAAAGCTACCAGCAGGCATCGCTTCTCTGTTTATATTAATTACAAATACCAGTTTTAGGTAAGACCAATTCACAACATTCATCCTCTAAGTCTTGAAGCCTCTCTTGCAATTTTTTTTTCAGCTGCTACTGTCTATTAAAAAATAAGGATCTGATCTGAGATGCTATCTGCTCTTTCTCCTGTTATGTCTTTCCACTTTCTTCATTAATGATTAACTTTTTAAATAAAGTTGAGTTTCACGACACTTCTCCCTGCTAAACCTTGAGTAGTTCACAGGGATTCTTTATGAAAAACAATTCCATTTTAATTTTTTTATTTTATTTTATTTTAAGGGATCATGGCCAAGTTGATACTCTCAAGTGGTAACTGGAGGTAAGTGTTCATCTATATCCTCCTTGTTCTTTGAACAACTTGAATTAGATAATTAATCATGAACAGCTCAACTATATCTCATGCTTACATGTTTTGTAGGCACTTACAGATTTAATACAAAATATTTCTTCTGGAAAGCAGGGAGTAAAGTCCTGCCATGTAACTTGAGTACCTCACAGTTGTCTGCTACCTTCAAAGCTCAAGCCCAGGTGGCTTTGCAGAGTACTGACACCCTTTTGCTTAGGGAGTTGTTGTGGGTTTCCTGCGTGGCAGGAGAGCAAACCCCTACATGAGTGTCATGTACCCCTCTCCTCCCCAGAGCCCAAACCCTCACTGCTCAGGGGCCCTGTGCTTACAGACACATTGTGCTGCCCCTCTGCAGCCTCAGGGACGGAGGGGAGCTGCTGGCTCCTGCACCAGTGAGTGCAAAAGGTTAGCTGGAGAAGTCACAGGAAAAGGCAGACCTATGCCTCTGCTCTGTCCTTCATGGAAGCGATGGGAAAGGAATAATTACAGCAGCAGGCAGTGGGATGCTGCACAGGTGAGGTTTCTCACTGCCTCTCATGTGCCTGTGTTGAGTCAGGCACAAACTGTTTGATTCTTGGTGAGACTAGATAGATTTCCCATTCCACTGAAACTTGAAAAAAGAAGACTAACTTATAGTAGACACTGTCAATATACGCAGAACCTGCCCCATAGAAAACAGTAAGCTCAAAAAGAAATAAACCTTTTATCCCTATTATCGACTCAGAAGTCATAACCAAGATTTCCATATCCATGTTAAGAATTTCCTATGTTTCCTCTTGCTTTCCAGGGAGAAAATGCTCAGAAGAAATGACCTTCTATTATGGTAAATTGAGATCTAGTGGCTAATTGTTTTTGCAATTCTTGACCTGATCTGTAGTGCTGGAAACCAAATCTCAGACTCCAGAGTGTAACCAGATATACCAGACAGCCCCAGAGTTTATATAGCCAGTGTATTAACAACTGAGCAACTTCAAAATTGTTGCCTTAATGAACAACCTCAGATCTAATAAATTCCAGTGCTAAAACTAGGTGAGGACTCAATTGTTTTCATTTGAACTGACAGAATTGAAAATAAGACATTTCTCCTCTATTAGTTTATTCAGGGTAAAGAATAGCATTAGAAAATTAGAGGAAAGCTTCTCATTGGTTATTTTTTCAACAGCTTCAAGCTGTTAACAGTTACATTGTCCCCAGGTATGGGGTGGTTCATGTTATGGCTAAATGATTAGTTTAGAGGCTCTTGACATACAGACTTTTTCTGTTCCCCAGTATCAGCTGTGAAAATGTATTTCCAAGCAATTAAACGTCATCTCCTGCTGGCTTGGGAGCCAGGAACCTTCAAATTTCAATTCAAATTCTTCAACACCTACCACTGCTGAAAAAAATATAACTCCGTTAGTTACAGTCACAAAGAAATCTATTGATATATGTTTGAGTGTCTTTTAAATGGGAAAATGGAAGCCCTGGGAAGAAAAGTTGCTAACATTGTAAGTAAAGCAAATGACAAAACAAATTCACTTTTATTTGTGCCGTTTCGGACCTTGCAGCACACATACACATCAGCATTCACAACCAAAAGAAAGGGGTTGCAGTACTCCATGGTAGGAAGGATGAATTAATCTCTGACTCTCCTCTCCTTACCTTCAGTCTTAAAGAAGACTCTCTGACTATATAATTTTTTAAAAAGTACCACTGTATGCAAATTTTGCTTAGCAGCTCAGATGCAAAATGCAGAATTAACCACAGGATTATTGTGTGGCATGGATCACCTGAGAGTGACCTAAATGACAGCTTGGTTTGTCTGTGGGGAGTGTCAGACTGCTCAAAGGGAGGAGAAAAGCATTGCTTTCACCAAAGATTGCCAGCTCTTCCATGTAGATGCTGAAGAACTGAATACTGAAGTTCAAGTTAATTTTTAACTATATTTAAAGCATATTCATGGCCCATTGTGAAGGTCAGATTGTAGGAACAAAAATGAGAATAAGGATATGCCAGCAATATCTTTCTATATTATGTTTTTTTGCTACTGGATCTATTGACTGATGCTTTGCAATGTGTTTTAATTCTAGCTTGTGTTTCTTCTGTATTCCCATGCCTTTTATACCAGAGATACAAACAAATGGAAGAAAGAGGAAAAAACCCCTTGCTTATGTTTGCTGTACAGGACAGAAAAAATGGCAAGAGCTTTCCATCGGATATTGTCACAGCAAGGACAAAGTGTTTGCTTTGGGCAGATGCAGCTGCTGCCTCCAATATTCTCTTTATTGTTGCTTGTAACATGTAGTTATAGTTTTCAGCTTGCATAAAGCATAATCAATCATGTTGACCAATATTTAGCCCAAGTGTGATATAATTCAGGGCAGTTTGGTGTGGAGATGTTTAATCATTTATATTGTAAGGTACAAGCTACTCGAATAAATGAAATACAATAAAAAAAAGTTAATGTAGTTCATGTGTGTTTTGTAAGAACTCAGCTTAAGCCAGATGAGTACTGAATTCTGGGGTGGATGTTTTGGTTAGAATGAAGGTCCTTGTTTTTTCTCTTTCATTGAGAAGGAAGGAGGCAACTTTGTGATTCTACCCCAATATTAACAAAAATTACTAGATATTTATTGCTTCCCAGCATTTTTGGCTCTGATGGAAGTACCAAAACCCACTAATTATATAACTAGCTCATATTGCAATGCCTCATTGATGCAATAAAGCATTGAAAAGTAATGTTAAAGAAGTAGCCTTAAAGGTTGGGTCACAAAAGTGCCCTCCCAGCTGGGTGGTCGCTGCGCTGCTGCAGGATCTTTGGGCTCAGGGTCAGGAAGGGGCTGGATGTCTTTTTGTCAGCCATAGGCATCTTACTTGCTAGATTCATCAGCAAGACTTAGTAATGTGAAATAAAAGCCTTTTAATTAACATTTCTTCTCTCATTAAAATCACTGAAAACTTGGACTTCCTACATGGAACTGATATCAGGCTTTAATTGCAATTAACATATTAGTACCCCCCTTATGTGTTCTTAAACTGCAATAATTTCCATACTTTTATCATACTAATAAGCTGGCCAATGGCTTCCTACAATATAATTGGATTGAATATTTGTAGCTAAAGTTTTATATAGTTTCTAAGGGTGTAACTTGATAGCAAGCTCAGACTTGATAACTTGATACTAGTTCTTCAGACTCTATTTTAATACTTTATCTGATTTTCACAGATGTCAAAAGTAAGTAATAATTAGAATTGGATTAATACAGCAAACATTTATATGAATATTCTTCTGATTTTAAAATAATTAATTTAAATTGTGTACACACTGCTTTTGTGATTACTTTCACAAATATTATAGTTAATGAATTTGTGGAAAAGAATATACAGAAAATGAGGTACTTAAATACGCTGATTGTACAAATATTTTTTTCATTTAAAGTGTAAGTATTTGGCTCTAAAGTTGCATAGATAATTTTATCTTACCAGGGAATAGGAGCATACTTTGACCTTCATGACAAATCTCATTGTGGTAGATGTATGCTGGCTGCTCTCAATCAACCTTTTCTGATTTTTGCCTAGAAGACAGAAGTAGAGTTTCTCGGTTATTTTTCTAGGTACAAACTTTCAGGGAAGATAGGCAAAACAGAAATCTTTTGTGTGAGGAAAAAGAATATTAAATAGAGTTTTGAAAGCAGATTACTCTCTTCCATAATCCTCTAATTGTTTTCTTCTTCTGCAGTGGCTTACAGGCACTAAACTCCTGAGGATCTCCTATGGGTCTTCAGGAGAAGAGTTTTCCTGCCTGGTGTTCCCTGGCTGTCATTCACACTCTTTCCAGAAGCTTCTCCCATTCAAACAAACTGGGCATCTCTCAGGTGAGGTAGAGTTTCTGCCTCCAGCAAGATATTTGGAGTGCAACTGCCGGATTGACACGAGCCGATGACCTTTCTCATCTGTGCTTAATTCTCTTTGTTTTTAATAAGACTGATGACATGCAATAATCAGGCAGCAAGTGAAAGCAAATGATTTAGATGACTCTACCATCCATCACCATAACACATCAACAGGAGTTCAATTCTTCTGGCAAGCAAGTGGATTATTTCTTTCAGGCGTGCTCTGTTACCCTATTTGGAAGGGAAGAGCTGCTCACTTCTTGGTGGCCCATCTTTCACAACCTTTGCCATTTTCTTTGTTTCATTCCATGTTGTTTTGACAACTCTTTAGACAGCTTCTGCTGCCAGTCTTTATAATGTCTTATGTTTGTTATGAACCCCATGGCCTTGAGGAGACCAGCCTGATGGCTCTTACATTCCTTGTGATTTTTCTTTATTTATTTTTTTCCAGCCATCTTTTCTTTTTTCTTTTAGTTTGCCTGTCTTCTTTCCTGTCTTTCTCTTTACAGACTGTTCTAAGATGATTTTTTTTTCCTTTGGCAAAGCCAATTATTTTCTGCAGATGGGTGTTTACATAAATTTTATGTTTAAACAAGGGAGTTTTGATGTCATATAGAAAAATTTTAGATAAGTGGTAAATATAGATAATTTAGCTTTCTAAACAAGCTATTTCTCTAAGTTGAATACTACAAAATCATGCCCAGCTTTCAGTTTTCTGGCTTGCAGGTGACTCTTGTTTTGCTAATGATGCTGCCAAAATGCATAAAGTATCAAACATTTTTAACATCTTTTCCAAACTCTGGATTTGGCATGACTGATGATATACATTCAAGGGGCTAGAATTTTCTAAAATTGACTATCTCATATATCTCTGAGACAGCCATAGTGACAATTTAACATCACACAATAGGAAAGTTTCAATAGGGAAATAATGCATTCAGATTCATTAAAGAAAGCCTAATATTGACTAAGAGTTTATAGTTTGACTATAATCTGCTGTATTCCTTCTGCTGGCTGAAAAAGAAACAAGGAATGAAAGGGATAGGGAATAAGAAACAGTCACAAGGACAATCCTGAGAAATAATTATTTTCATTACATTTAATTAAAACTGCAGAAATACATTTAGCAATGAAAATTTTTAAATATAAGATGAAATGAAACACATTAACCTAATGTTGAAGAAGACTGACAGTCTGGAAATATGTTCTTACTGAGAGAGAATGAAATTGGGTCAAATCTTCTCTAACCAATTAGGTCCACGGCTTTCATTCAAGCTGCTCTGTAGAAAAAAAATAATAGCTAATTTTTGTGAGTAGTGTTAATGCCTACATCTTGCATTTATATCATGGTGTATGAGTGACCCATGAACTAAAAGGTAGCACAGAAGTAGGTGTTCAGATTTACACTGTCAGCAGGAATTGAAATAGTTACAGTACCTTGGATTTGCCTAGGCACTCATTTATGGTTCACTCAAAACCTAACTCAAATACAGCCGATTGCAGCTTTTCAACTCGATGGAAATGAAGGATGCACTTGGAATGTAGCTGCTTGAATTCCTGATCTACATTCAGTCCTCACTCCAGTGATGTAGTCTGCATAAACTAAAATGTGAATTTCCATAATAAGTCCTCAGTATGCCTTCAGTTATGAGGGAGGAAGACAAGTAGATTAACAATTATTTCAAAGCTGCATTATAGTGAATTATAACAATGTAAGTTTGTGGTTTGTGACCCATACTGAATTCTTCCTACTCTTTGAAAAGTCATGTAAAGGAAACGGTTTTCATCAGCAGATATTACTCACACTGAGCAGTGCATTTCTCTTTGACTTGCCAGAGGATACAGCACTGAGAGTGTCTTCATGTGCAGTAACTTATTACATCTCAAAAATAGAACAAGCACCTTAACTTCAGCTATACTCTGTGCATTTGTGAGCTACTGCTGATTAGCAAGTGTGCTATAAATTCACATTTCCCTTAACCAGCTGCACTCTAACTGTTGCATACAGACAAGCATTGAGATGTTACCATGTATTCTGTGAGGACCTGGAAAATCTTCATAACTCCTTTAAGGCTTTTTTGCCATTTTATCATGTAACATTTAACAATAATTGCTTAATCATTCCTAACTCCTTGATATTTATTGCAGGAATATTAATTCTCACAGACTCATTTGATGTTAATATGGCTGCAATAGAACTTCAGTAGATTTTCCACTGAAATTCAGAATTAATTACCTGGTCCATAACTTTGGAGCTACTACTCTGTTATATAGAACCTGTTATTATAGCTTTTATCTGAAGACAACTGAATGAACTTCCATAGGTAAATAAGTCACATTCATATTGGCCCCAGGTAGGTGAAAGTGGCAGAAAGTGACCCAATGAGCAGTGAAAATGCAACTTCTAAGGCAATTATAAATTATTCCAGTTTCTGAAGTCAGCTCCCCGAAGAATGTGCTACTTTTCAGGTGCTGTGGTCATTTGTAACTACGCTCAAGAGGAAGGAGAGAAGTATAGACAAAGTGAAGTCATTTATCTAATAGAGGAGGGATTATTATTTGAGGTGGTGTCCTTTTTTCACATAAAAAATCTTTATTGCACTTTAAATTTAACTACAGCCAAAAGATGCAAAGTTATTAAATAAAAGGTTACCAATCAGTGCTTCAAATCCCCATGGAACAAACAAAAATATCTAAAGACCACAGCAAGTGTCTACTTATTCAGACACTGTCTGCTGACCTTCTTAACAGACTAAAAACTCCCAGATATTGATTACTGCTTTAAGAAAAGTGCCTAAAAATCCTTTTGTATTTTAAAACATTTGTTGTCTTGAGCTGCATTCAAAATATTATGAATGGACAGTGGCTAGTTTTGGAATACACTTTTTATTGTATTATTCTGCAGTGCTTTTTAGCTTCTTAATAAAGTTATTTAATCTGCATTTAGAGTTCCAGAGTCTGTCCATTATTTTTTAAAATAGGCAGGGGTTATAAGTGATTTATGTAATCATATTTCCAGGAACAGAACCATATCATAGATCTTTACAAGGTATGAATTGATACATTACTTGGGGGTCTCTGTATAATGGAGTGTGAATTCTTTTTCCTCCAATGAATGTCTTGCATGCAGTAACTCATCCTCTGAGTCAGTACACTGAATGAAGAAAATGTCTATTTTCATAAATTAGGACCAATAATATAGTCCCTGTTTTACTGGACACTGACAAATGTATTTTAGATACAGCAAACAGGACTGGATTAAAGGATGAAGAAGAGGGTTATTTGAAGTATATTCTGGAACACCTGATGAGTGTTCTTATGTCCTGCAAAACAAGTAGACTATTCTTGCAATTTCTAACAAGACAATTTGAGTTTGCAGATGTGAATAAGTCTTCAGAGTAAGAGAAAGATCTCATCTTGGAGCTGTTTCAGAGAAGAAAATTTTCAGCTTTGAAAAAAATCAATAGTTCTCAGTAAATTAGACTAAAAATTCAGATGGGAATTAAAGAAGTATAGAACAAAATTTAGCAAAACACAGGAAAAGCACAGAGATTCTATATATTTGGAGTTTAAATATGTCTAAAGCATGATTTTTTTTCCAAAACTAAATTTCTTATCTAGTCAAAATCTAGTTTTCATTTTAAAATAAGTCTGAATTGAAATTCCTTTAGCAGACTTCAGATTTGTGCCTATATACATCCATAGAATGAAAATTTAGACATTAAGCTTTGAAGATCAGGAGGAAGGTTTTTGTTTTGCCACAAATCTCAATGGGCTTTCATATAGCTTAGACTATATCTCTTTCTTGAAATTAATCTTTATGGATACTGGAAAAGAATGCTGTCTCATAAACAGCAAAAATACTCAGTGTTTTCTCATTCTGGTATGATACAGATGTACTTTTATCAATAATTAATCAAAACCTTAAAGGACAGCAGCTGTTTTTTACGAAGATGATTGCTGAGATGGCTTGTAAATAAAGAGTGTGAGTCAGTTGATTCTCTGTAGGATAATCTTGACATCCAGATAAGATTTCTTTAAAAAGCCTGCATTAATCAAGATCTACCATAACAGTAAAAGCATCATGGCACATTACAGTACTTCTCCCACAGTTTGATGAGTATGGCTTACAATTTTCAAAGAATTTTAGAATTGCTGAATGAGTGTGTACCTCAGTGTATGTGAAGCTTTTTAGGGCTATTTATCCATCTCCCTGACAAGAGATGGTGAAGGATTGTTAAAGTGTGATGATGACCATTACTCAGGCAGGTGCATTCAAAGGAGAGTGTGTTCACAGGATATTGAAAAGCAAAATATTCATAAATAGGAGAGCAAAACAAACATACACAAATTATTTGTGAATGTAAGAACCTGAGAATTCTAAGATCCTAAGAAATATGGTCAAAGTGGAACAAAAAAGTTTCAGAGTAACTGACAGAGGCAATGGATGACATAGAGTGGGGCAGTGCTGCTTCTTGAACAGAGAGACCCTCCCAGATCACGTGAGGGGCTGGAGAAAGTTTGGATTTGGTGCCAAAAGGCAGTGAAGGACACAAGAGGACAAGCTTCTACAATTTGTAGAGTACTTTTGTTAAGAATACCTAAAAATGCTATGAAAATCCAGATGGATATTTAGGCAGGATATTTAAATTGCAAAAAGATCACTTATGATGTGTTAGGGGACAACATGTTACAGGTTGTAGCAAGCTGGTCTGGGCAAATTTCCAGTGAAGGTGGAAGAATGCAGACTATCACTGCTTCACTGAGTAATTAAAAAGTAGGTGTAGCTCACTGGGTGACTCTGTTTCCCTGTCATAAAACAGATTCTAATAATTCCAGCCATCTTAATGAAATACTTTGTAATTTATGAACAAAGATAGCTATCAAAGAGCTAAGTATCATTAAGAATCATGACCTCAGCTAAAAATAATTTTTGGTTTAATAATTTATTTCAAACATTGAAATAAATGCTTTGCATTTCATCAATAGACAAAACATGTCATGCTGTGTTCATAAATCAAGTGCTGTGTTTAGGTTTTCTAAAAGCTCTAGTTAAGTGAGGACAGAGTTTGTGTGCTCTGCAGATGTATATGATCATAATATTTACTGGTGATATAAGCTTGGCTTTGATCCTCTGCATTAACTTTATCAATGCAAGATAACAAATGACTGGATGTGACTGAAAGCTCAGCTTGGAAAGGCAGTGTTGGGTGTGTGCCTTCTCACTGACCTCATAAACAGTCGGCGTTTCTCCCGGTCGAAGCGTTCTCTGAGGCTGCTAATCATCACAAAAGAATTACTATACTTTCCTTTCCAACTCAGACAGTCCATAAATTAAGGCAGAACAGATTCTCACACCATCAATGGATATAAAAGCAGTTTAAAGAATGTATGTTCACTACCTGAGTGCCCCATCGTCTTGTGTGGCAGTTTAGTCCACCCACCTGCACCAGTGGGAATGTGTTCGTTAGTTAATATAGATTAGATCTCCTATTTTCTGAGGAAAGATATAAAACTCTTTCCTGTTCCTTTTTAGTAGTCCCAGAGGCATCTGTGCAGAAAGTACTCATCAGCTCAGGCACGGCTGGGGCAGTGCTGACAGATAGCTGGGAGCAGCGAGGAGCTTTGGGAGCAGCGCAGGGCCCGGAGCTCCTGAGGCCAGAGGGGCCAGATATTTGGCAGCTGGAGAGAGAATTTACTGTGGTCTGGGTGACCACAGTCTCCCCTCTGTGCCATCAGCAGAGTGACATGGGATAAAGTCCATCAAGAACACCCCTTGGGTTTCCCTCTGCTCCTGAGGCGTTTTTAGCCTGTGCTAGAGGTCTATGAGCATCAGGCAGTCTCCCCAGTCTGTTCACATGTGTTGTATGGCTTGGTCTTTATGAAAGTTATACAGACAGAGAGTAGCTGTCCTTGAGATCTCTCAGATTTTAAATACACCCATTCCTTTCAATAATCAATTAGGATAAATTTTATCAAGACATAGCAGGAAGGAGTTAAGCAAATTAGAAGTATTCCCAAGATTTTACTTCTGTTCAACTCTAATTAAAATCAAACAATACTGCAAAAGTAGTTCGGGAATATCATACAATGTAGCTCTAAAAAATCCCAGGAGGAAGTTATAAATGCTTCCTGCAAACAAAATAAAAGGAAACATTAGTCAGTTGCAAGCCTCATTTCCTCAACGATGGGAAGTAACAATGCCATAAATCAAGAGTTACCTGAAGTCATAGGAGCTCTTCTGCCATGGGCCTTTTGATAATCTTTACATTTACCATCACGGGAATATTTGTTGAATAAATATTTACCAGACCAAACACACTATTTCTGTACAACAGACATTTTTTGTAAACAGCACTGAAAAATGACACATGCTAGACTTTCAGCTATCCCTTATTATCAGACTTACTGAATGATCCTTTAAAAAAGGAAATATACCTCCTAGTAAGACAAGAAGGTCATTACAATGACTCAAAATTCAACTCATTGCTTTGAATTGGAAATACGTGTCATGTTTGTATAGCTTGTTTTGGTCTGTACTGAAGCTGACGAAAAAGGGAAGGAGGGCACTGAATGTGAGCCCCAGCCAGCCCAGGCTTCACCTTGCACAGCACTGGAGTACTTTGGTCAGAAAAGGTAACAAGGACAGGACTGCAGTGTTGGATGCACTTTGCAAGCCTTGGGATCAAGTAATTTTGTTCTGACACTAATATACTTAATACTGTTTCAGTCTAGGTATAAATATCCACAATTGTTTGCACTTTCTTAAATCCCACAGAACTTGCTCGATGTGGGCGAGCTTTTCTAAGTTCTGTTTTGAAGGAAAACCAACTACAACAGCAGTGTCAGGTTTATGTGGATAAGGAGTTCTGGACTGGAGTAATGGTAATAATTACGAGCAATTTTTATAGGTTTCTTTTATGCCAAATAATTCACTTTATATTTTATGCCCACTTGCCAATACAAACAGAAGCAGAATAATTCCTAGGGTGAAAAAAATTGCTATTCTATGGAAAACAGCTTTCATTGCTATGTGAAAAACTGAAAGGCAAAGACTAGAATGAGAAAATATTTGGCTCTCTGCAAGGCTGGTGCTTAAAATGTGACTATCCATTACTTCTGAAGGTAATGGGAATTTCTCTGAGTTTGACTTCAGGGTTACTATATTAACTCTGAGTGTGGGGAAGCAGAAGAAGCAGGTGACATGGGCTCAGGGTTCCCTCCACAGCAGCCCACAACACCAGGCAGCAGCAGCCTGATCCCAGCACATGGGGAGAACCTGCTGGGGGCAAAACAGTGACCTCAACATGTCTGAGGTGCTCAGGGACACCGGTTTGGGGACCAGTCCTGCCATTCAGGGCTAGTTTCCCTTAGGTTATTGGAACAATATCTGAGTCTTAAGCCCATTTTAAAAATCGAGAGATATTAATCAGAAGGTATATGCTATATGGCATCAATAAATAAAATTTTCACAGACACTGCTAATGAATAAATAAAATAAATTAGTGGGTTAAAATCAGCTCAGATAAATCCACAGTCAAAATGCCTTTTGGGGGGTGATTGATTTTATTCCTGCATTTTCCACCTGGAGCTGTGTGACTCATAGACCTGAAAAAAAGTTGGAGTAAAAAATTAGTTTGTTTTCATTTAGAGGATATTACAAAATATGTTTTGGGACATTTCTCTAGTATTTCAAAATGGCAATCTTTAAAATGTCATTCTTCAGCATGACCTATAGATGGAGAATTCTGTGATATTTTGGGGTTCTGTTGGATCCAAAATTTTGTCATATATATATACATACACACATAAACACTGTTCATTCCGTGTTTCATTCTGACTTGCCCAAGGGATCTATTAACAAGAACCTCAGTAACCCCACCTTTGGGGTGAGATGTAACAGAAGTAATAATTTTTATAGGTGACAAACTAAGTTAATGTCATGAGAAGAGTCATAATTAGCAAGCAAATATTTCTCATACATTGAAACTGTATAAGCTGAACTGCAGAACTATCTAAACTGTAACTAGGTCAGATATTTGCAAAATTTCAGTGAAATAAAGCAAGTGATTTTTAAAATTTTCTAGGTAACAGTGAGGAGCATATGATTTTTTTATAAATGGACCCTTTTTGAAAGATTCAAACGACAGAGACACCTCAAAACCAAGCAGAACTAAAGCAAAGCATTAATGAATATGAAAAAAACACTTCGTAATGTGAGAGTTCAGGATTTGACAGAAAGTAGATAAAATCTATCAGAGATTAAAACAGACACAGAGCTGAAATACCAGATTGCCTGTGGCAAACTGGAAGCAGGCTTGTTCACATGGAATGGGAATATGACATGAAGGTATGACAGGCCATGTTTTACTGGGCCATTAACACATGCCTCAGGAATGTTTTCAGGCAGGAGGCCACAGGCTACTAATTGATATACTTTGCAGTGTTTAAGCCCTGAAACACCAAAAGCTATTCTGTGATCAATTAGAGAAAATCAATCACAAAATTTCCATTTTAGGGAGATTCAACATATTCTAAAACACAAAATAAATAACAAGAAACAGAGAGAGAGGACCGTGTGATTTCTTTTGCCTGAGGAATTATTAAGGACTCTCATAAAGCTGGAGTTCCTCAAATACAATAAGCCATGCAGGAAATAAGATAAAATAAAGATATATAAATCAAACTTTTCTTGATCTACATTTTATTAAGTTCAGGTAATCTGCAAAGATCCAGGCTGAGTTTAGGTAACTTCATTATATTCTTTATTTTGCTTGAAAATTTTACTAATACTGCCTGTATACTGATGTCTGAAATGCAAAATTGCAAAGCTACTATATCCACAAAATTCTGGGGTTTTGTACTTGTAGTGAGAACAGTGTCTTGTAATTTATAGAAGCAATCTATCACAATACAGTTGAAAAATAATTATGAAGGCTGTGCCATGTTATGTGGGAAAATCAGCTGCAGTTTTCATAAAAAGGAACAACATCCCTTGCCCAGCAATCCCACTTGCCAGAGTCAGGGTTGGCTAAGGAAGTTTTTGCCTGAGTAGCTGCCTGTTGAACCCCCACATCAATAAATGAATGCCTTGGTAGATCCAGATGGTAATGCCAGATCTGTTTCCTGTTTTATTCTTCTGCTAAGAATTTTCACCTTAGAACATTTAATTTTGCATATTTTTCCTTCATTATGGTTCAGAGGCTTTGTTTTCCTTCCACACAAATGAGAAATTGCTTTCTTCTCTTTGCCCTAGTGTCTTTTCTCTATGAAATTCAAATAAAATGATTGTTCTGCTTGCAACATTTGTGGCTTACAGGACCATCCTAAAGTTCAAAGGCTTTACATAAGAACCATCTCTAAAGAGTAAAATCCTTTCAAGGGATTGAAAATGTTATTCTGAGGATACAAGAATAAGGGAAAAGGCTCAGAGGTTCAGGGTGAAAGTAGAAAAGGAAAAGATGATGAAACTACTACGGACAGCATTAGATAAGAAACTTTACAAAAGATGTAGCAAACATGAGCAATAAGTAGGAAAGATCTGGTTAGCAGGAGCTGCCCAAGGAGAAGAGTGTAAATAGAGCAGATTCTCCGGGGGGAATAAAATGAGGGAAAAAATAATTCTACAGATTAAGGGAGTAAAAGAACCCTTAATAAAATGCAAAACTTGAAAGATGGTCTCCAATCCTGTGACCAGCCACACTGCTCTTGGTTAGCTCATAGTCTGTGAAAGTAAAAGCTGGAGCAACAAAAAGATCTTTGAAAATCCTCTGGAGACCATAAACCCTTATGAGTATGTCTGTCCATAGCAGTTGTCACTCGCACTGGAGAGAACCATTGTTCAAGTGCATCCTTTGTTTGCATTTCCATATAGCTGTGTTCTTAGCTCTACATGCTTTCTAAGGTTTTTCTTCTTCCCCTTTAAACCACTATTTCAATCATGTTTTCTCTTCTAAATGTATTGTGGCATGTATTCTTCTCAGGTTAATGATTTTCTATAGACTTCTTTCCTATATATAAAATGTATCATGATTCACCTTTCTATTTTTCCCTCTGTCCTTATGGGTGTTTGTATTTTAGTGTCTTTTAACATAAAGCAGAAAAGCCATTTATATACCACATATTTATTCTTTCAGACCTTTAAAGAAGTTAGTTAAGGTAGGAGTCACTACCTATTTTCACAGTTCCAACTAAGCATTTCCTTTCAATTCATCATCTCGCATTCATTCAATTATAGCTCTTTGTTTAGTTCTTCACTCCATTTAAAATTAATGCATATCTTTCAACCAAGATAGTTTAGATTAATTTTGAATGTAGAAATTTGTAAAACACTGTATTCCATTATTTACATTATGTTTGCAATGTTTCCCTCAGTCTCCAATCTGGAATTCTTATCTATTCCAGAAATCAGATTTCTCAGGCAAGTACCTTCTATATTCACAGTTTGCATGAGCTCATTTTCCCTTTTTCCTGCCCTTTCCACCAGCCATCATTTTAATTTGATTGTCTTCCTTTGACAAAGGTATATAATTTCTGGAGCACCTATTGTCTATATAATTTAGTAATTATATCTGGAACAAAATATTTTTGGTTTTCATTTTCTTGCAGTCCCAAACTGAAATTTGTTTTTTGTTATTTCTTTTAGTGTTCAGTTCTTGAAACCTAACCTAATATAATACTTCATTGAATAGAAGCTCTCTGGCATTGTAAATACTTCTGGTTTATAAAAATTCAACTACATTACAAATTCATGTATTTACTTATTTATTTCCTGCAGAAAAGATCAAACTATCTTTTCTTTTATTGTTCAGTGAAATTAAAAGGCAAAATTAAATGGTTCCATTTAGCTTTAAATTATTTTACTTTGGTTAATTTTTTAAAAGAAAAATTATTTAATCAAACTTTCATTGAATGTTTTTCATGCTTTTAAATCCTTAAACAGTTGCTAACTTTATTGCCCCAAAACTAATAAATTAGTAGTGCACACTCAATTTATTTCTTAATTTCATATTTTAGCTTGTAAATTTTCTTGTATTTTATATGATGGAAATATTCAAAGCTTAACTCCTGCAGAAGTTTGACACACTATTCATTTAAATACTCGAAAATATTTGAGACAAATATTAATTCAATAAATGAAAGTCTTATCGGTACCTTTGCCAATATATAATATATAAGATGAAATGCATACAAAGATTAGATGACAAAAGAAAATGTGAATCTGCATTAAGGGCTATGACACAAATCAGAATGAGAAATTTACTATTAAAAAAGAAATACCTCTTTTTCTAAGTGATGTCTTTTCACTGCATGATACAAAGAATTTTCTTGTTTGATGTATTGTATGTTTTTTCCCTTGCTTGAACTGATAGTTGTTACTACATTCTGTTTTAAGCTGTGATATTATTTCCCAGTATAGCCTAGTAATGTTTCTTCTTCAGAATATGCCATTCCCTCATGGTTGCATTGGTAAATAGATTTCTAATCACTTTTAAATAGCAAAAGATTATTTAGAAAACATAAAATCGATTTATGTCATACAAAGGAGTTATCCTTGAAATAATTGCAAGAAAAGTAATTATTAGTAATCTGATGGCTTAGTTGCCACATATAGCTTATTGTGATCTTAAAACAACAAAATTAGATCAACAGAAGCCCCCTACTGATTTTGCCAACTATTTTACTGGGTTCTATATGATGACTGAAAATTGAATGTCTATTATGCCCTGGCAAGACAGCGTTTAAAATTTCAAAGAATAAATGTAATATCCTCATGGTCATCACAAAACAACAGGTTCTATACAGCTCAAACAGGAAACACCTCAACAACTCTGTATTAGTGAGGTGCATCACAAAGGCATTAAACAAGACAGCTTTATGGGTTTGAGAGAAACTTTTCTTCCAAAGTCATTAATTATACTGAAGGCTTATACAAGTATCATTTCAACTCGAAATATCTTTGAGCTTTCCAGTATCTTCCATTATCACCTTGATTTTAGGCTAGTTTGTTTATTGTTTTAACGTGTATTGAGAGAATGTTGGTGGAAAAACTGTCAGCACAGATATACTTTCTAAAAGTAAGAGCTGCAGCAGATTACTGAAGCACATTTTAAGCCCTTGATCTAGCCAAAGTGACATTCAACAGCTGTTAGGTTGCAGATGTTCCACTTACATTTCCTGGTCAGCAGATAAAAAGATTGTTCTCCATTCCAGGGAAGAAGCACCACCTTCCTAACACCTGTTACAGTAAAGCTTATTATGTCTCAATACCTCCTCAGAGTAGCTCAAGGACATACATTGCAGCAAACTGTGTGATCCAGATAATTAAGGATAACTTGGCAGCAGTTCATCTCCTGGAGGGTGGACTGCGAAATATCTGTGTTGTGAGAGCTCCTAGCAATTAAGGAGTTTAGGATTTAAAGTCTCGCACAGATAACCTCATTCTTTTCACTTTATTCCACCCTGCATGGATACTTCTGATCTTGAGCCCTTCTTTGCCGTTGGTTTGGTCATTTAGTCAATGCAGGGCAGAATTTGGTGTCAAATACAGGCAAATAAGAAAAGCAGCCTTGCTCTGCTGGCTGGTGTGCACTGTAGGGCAAGGGAGAAGTTTTTCCTCTATCTCTTATTATGAGTGGTAGCTCTATTTTTCTGACTGTAGCCTGACCACCCAGGGAAGCTTTGATTAATAGTGTTTCTGTATATAGTTGTATCTGGAAAACTAAATAGACTCCTTTTAAACCATCCAAATGTCCAACCAGCTACAGACCATGAACAAAGCAGGTTTTTAAAGAGAGCTGTTTTTCTTTAGTGACAAACTTGAGATCACTCTGCTAACCTATAAGCCTTAAGGTGTATAATAAAAATGCTAGCTCATTTTGTACAGTATCAATCAGGAATCCCAAACATATTTTCCCTTTGTTGTGACTATTACTAAATTAAACAGACTACTTAAAGCAATTGTACTATCTGAAGTTCAAGTACTTGTTTGGAAGTGATGCTGTGTGAATAATTAAGTATAAATTAAAAATAAGTTGTATGGAAACTACTTTTCAGAACTAGATTGAAGTGATAATTTAATAAACAACTCTGGATCACCCCCAAAACCCCAGCTGATGCATGAGACAGAGCTCAGGTGAGGCTCATGTGTACAGAGATGCAGAGATGTGGCAGCCAAACAGACTTCTTATCAGTTCCTGATGTTGATGAGAGAATCCTTCGGAGTAGTAGCAATCTGATATAAAAAGGATTCATTCACAAGGGGATGACACAGGATTTTTGAATGGAGATACTCTAATTTCTGAGAGATGTTGACCAGTACGTCTCCCTGAGGTGAAATGTTTCAATACACCAGAAACTTAGTAAAATCTATGAACATATTTATTAAACAGCATTTAAGCTTTCTACTGTTAGCTCATCTTTGGCTTGTAACTGTTATGTAGTGCATCTATTTATTTTTATGATCAAAATAAAGATACTTGAGAAGCTCAGTGCAGCTGCAGAGATCTTTTATTAAGCTTAAACTTGCAACACAAAAATTACATTAAACTCCTTAAATCCAATGCCATATGCCCATACAATCACATCATAATCCAACTTCAATTTAATTATATTCTATTAACTATTTCCATCCAACTCTTATTTTGTCCAAGATGTCACATGTACCCTCAATAATAGCTGCAGTAACTCAAAACAGATATGAAGATATCTGACCATCAGAGAAAAAAGGATGTTGAGATAAAAGCTGCTCCCAGTAAGAAGAAGTGAAGGAAATTGATAATGATATTTCCACCCTTGGACATCAGGTTTATTTCACTACTCACAGTTTCCCACTAAAAACTTCTGTTTCCAAATGTCATGCTGCTTTAATATGATATAAATCATTCACTGGCTGTTCTCTGTTCTCCAGACCTTGCTATTATTATCAGAACACCTTTTGGAAGATGCTAATGTTGTAAATAGTCAATACACATATATAAACATATGCACTGAGAAACACACACCTTTTGGAGGATATGCTTTCACAGGACCACAGAATGGGTCAGGTTGGAAGGGACCACAGTGGGTCATATGGCCCTACCTCTTGCTCAGACAGGGTCATCCCAGAGCACATGGCACAGGATTGCATCCAGATGGTCCTGGGATTTTTCCAGTGAGGGAGATTCCTCAACCTCTCTGGGCCACCTGTTCCAGTGCTCAGTCCAGCACAAGCCCTGTGCACAGTGTTTTTCTTTGGCAGTAGTGGAGTGGTGCGGTGCAACACAAATGAGTAGTGGATACTTGTAATCAGTCAGTGAATTAACACAGCAGCTCAGTTCTCCTGGACTTAATCTATTCTCCCTTTAAAAAAAAAAAAAACAACCCAAACCCCCACACCAAAACAAACCAGGAAAGCAAGCCCTGCCCAAGAGTCAAACTATTTTTTCCCATCAGAAGTCTGCTTAACTCTTCTAGTTGCAATGTGTCACTTACATTCAACACTAGAGTTATCTAAACAACAGGCTACTAAAGTATCAATAATTTCAGCAATATAAATTATTTTGAAGAAAGAATTAAATATTTCTCTAGATCCCTGATTATTTCAAAGAAACTGTGACTATGCAAGTGACACAAGCTTTGCTAATAATCCCTTTGCAACGGAGTAGAATGACTATAAACATACAAACATAATAATTCAGAAAGCACTATATAACCACATTAAACAACTCATCCAATTTGGATGGGCAAAGTTAATTTAAGCTAAGGAACATAAAGCACTTGTAAGTATCTAAAAGAGAGAATTGATCAGCAGACCTGAACACATTTCACATTTATCAATAGCACATTGCTTTCTGAGGTTGAATGTTTAGGAAATGGAGTAGTCATTTTATTAATTAGATCCTGTTCCTCTTCATGGCCATTGATTATCCTTTACTTAGAAAGAGAAAACACTAGGTTGTTACAAAAGAAATTCAGCAAGCAAATATCTCAATTTTATATATATAATCAATTACTCTGCTTACTTTTCCCCTTGGACCTTTCACTTAATCTTATTTATGCTCTAGTGGTGTTGTGTCTTCCTCTCTGATACCACACAATCAGATTTCAGCATATATTTACCAACAAACCTTTCTTTAATCAAATTTGTCATGTGCACAAGTCCTCATAAGAATAAGTAATAAGAACCAGTAATAAATGCTGTTCTTCCAGTTAGATTAGTTTTGTACAGTATGTAATAAGCTGGTTTTATTGTGACTAGAAAAGTAGCTTTACCAGAGTTTTCAGTTTCGATGTCTTATCTCGTTCATCAAACTCTTACTGACAAAAGAAGAGGGGGAAAAGTAATCAGGAATCTTGAGGAACTTTCGTTGTCACATGTTTCTGTCAATCAAGGTAATCCTGTAGATAAGCAGGACAATAATAGACATAACTTCTTTGTTCACTACTACTATCTGCATTTTAGACAGACCTCAGCACAGGTGGTACCATGTCAATTTTTGATTCCAGTGATGCCTCAGGTTTTAGCTTTTATATTTTTCAGATTCTGTACTGCTTTAGTGTGTAGTTCTGAACTTTGTATTAGGGGATGGTAAGGTCTCTTCACAGAGTAGGTAAAGTGATCCAAATCTCAGGCCCAAGAGCATAAACAACAGCGGAATGAAGAGAGAAAAACAAGAAGGATGGGACTTCTTAACCTAAAGCTATAATTGGACAATTAACTCCAATATGCTAATGGACCAGAACTTATAAAAGTGAGAGACCACGTGACCGTTCATCCATTCTGTGACAATTTTGGGTTCATCTTGGGTGTACCCCTGGCTGGGCCCAAGGTGTGTCCATTGAGGCCTTTTAATAAATCCCTACTTTATTCTTTAACTCCGCCCACCCGCTGCTCTGGGTCAGCCTTCACAAGGCATCACCAGTCCCCACATGAACAACATAATTGTGATGGCTTTTCTACTTCCATTTTTTTCATAGTTTTATCTATCATTCTAACATGGGCAGTCAACATAAATACAATGGACGATGGGTGTGGGAACCAAGTATGGTTTCTCTTGTTAAGAGTTTATTTTTTCTTGTTATTTCCCTATGCAGGCACTATTAAAAATATTTATGTGCCTTCATGTACCCACCCATGCTAGAAAATATGCAATATCTTTGTTTTTAAAATGGTTTCTATTAATGGTTTTAAAATGGTCTCTATTTCGNAATATCTTTGTTTTTAAAATGGTTGTCTCTATTTCACTGAAGCACTCTCTACAGTTAACAGCAACAAAACCCTCTTTTCCATAAACAGAAAGGTCTTTTTCTATCATTTGCTAACACTAGCCTTTTGTAAGGAGTAGGAATATTCTTTGACATCCCAGTTCAAGTGGTGAATTTAAAAATCACTAGCAGCTTCAAACAAGTTAAAACTTTAATAGATAGAGAGAACTAGAGAAACTATGAGGACAGAATGAAAGCAAACAGAAAATATGTCTTGCTTAGATACTTTTATTCTGCTATACAACTTATAGATTTGCTCAAGTTGAAAAACTGATACAAGCTTCCCTGAACAGAGAGATGTCTATATAAAACTCACTTCTTGTAACATCTATTCAAAAGTTTTAAACACGAGATTTTCATTTTTTAACAGATGTTTTACTGAAAATATATTACATCTATTATATTTACAGAAAACCAAATATTTTAAAATCAATATTTATAACACTTTTAATATTTATGGTACCAAGAGTTTGTGAGCTGAAAGTCAAACAACATAAATTATATTCAGTCTTGAAATATTAAATATATAAGAAGATTTGTAGTGAGGTTTCAGTTCTTTATGCATAGTTCAAGTATGAAATTGATGTAAAATCAGTGTGATGATTGACATTTGCTGTAGATTTGTTCCACAGCATTTAGCTATCTTTCATCTTATTTTGGTGTTAAACCTGAACATAAGTCTGAGAAGCATGCAGAGGATATTAAATGGTGACTACCGCTCCTGTCAGTGGAGAAATATTAAATGAAAGAAAAAGAGAAAAAGAAAGTAAATAAAATCATTTTGGAACCCATTAAAATTAAATAATTATAATTTTCTCTCCTTGGTGCTTTCTGAATGAAATATAATTCAAAGATGATAGGTCATGAAATTTCATAAAATGCTTTGATTTTATTCCATGTGGCTGTTGGTTAGAATCCATAAACCCAAATCAAGAAGCACCATCCTCTTTGCTTCCAGTCTCAGCAAAGACAATTTCTAAGTAATCTCTTAAATCAGATTGAGACATTGCAAAGTATTTTTTTCTTCTTCCATTCCTACAGTTCTTTTGTAGACAAACAAAGATCTTCTTTCTCTTCAGATATCAATATAGCATCTTTCAGGGTGATTAAATTTTATTAAAAAGTAATTAAAATAAAAAACAGCAAACTGCATGCTTACTGAAGTACAGAATAAATGTTTTAATGATGATTTACCTTTTTCATGTACATTTTAGCTAGAATAATCCCAAAGTAGTTAAAACTATGCTTTTTAACATACTGGGATTTGCACACTAATGCATTGATTATCATTCCATATCTGAAGGCTAGAATTTATCCTCTTCCTTATGTATTAATTATATTGTGTGTCATCCTTAATCTTGCAGAATTTATTGTTAGACTAGAGAATGAGACAATGTATTTGAAATGGATTTTTCTGGATATTTTTGTGAACCTCAGCCTTTTCCATTATTGTCAGTAATAGATTTTTAAAAAAAAAAAATTCAATTAATCTAAGCTATTAAAGTGATTGTTGTTTTTGTTTGGTTTTTTTTGTTGTTGTTGTTGTTGTTGTTTTTTTGTTATGCTTGTGTTTAGGACAGGGCAGTTCTCCAAGACATTGTGATATCAGAAGGCTGACCTTGTGATATCAGAAGATGCTTTTTCATTCTAATTTCATGCTACAGTATTAGAGTAGAATTGAATCAATGTAGGGAAGATTTCTTACTGTTTGAGTACAACAATTAAAAAAACATTTACCATTAGGAAGTTTTCCCTGACATCTAACTTAAATGTACATTGCTGCAGTTCAAGTCCATTACTTTCCATCTTATTGTCTAAGAAGTGGAACAGTTTATTCCTTTTCTTTTGCACAATGGCTTTTTCTGTGCCTGAGGGCCATTGTGTCCATCCTTTTGCAAAGTTTTCCAGCTATTCGTAAGGACTCTGGCTTTTTTTGTTTCTCTCTTCTTCAGTTCCTTGGACTGGCCACACAGTACTCCAGCTGAGGTGATCCTGTTTGTGAGTACAGCTGGTGCACTACCTTGAGCATCCTGCAGGTAAAGTCCCAGTTAACAACTCTGCTGAAAACTTCATTGATTGGTTTGGTTTGGTTTGGTTTGGTTTGGTTTGGTTTGGTTTGGTTTGGTTTGGTTTGGTTTGGTTTGGTTCAGCAGAACTATTTGTTAAAATCTCTGTCTAGTTCCACCTGGCTGTAAGGATTAGAGGCATGAGGAATAAAAGATGGACAATGGGAAGAGCAGTCACCATGTTAAAAAAAAAAAGTCAAACTTGATTTAAAATAGTGCATGCAACTTGCACATCTCTTTGAGAAAAGATAAAAACATAAATTGATTTGGCATCTGCTGCTATTTTTAAATCCCTGGTATGAGATATCATCTTTGATAAAGTATGATATTTTGTCTGATATTCAACAGTGATAAATTATTAACCTCAGTGGTTTTTCCTGCATGTATTTTTCATACTTCATTGTTCTCCATTGTTGCCCAAGTTTACAGTGCTGCGCCTGTCCCCAGTGCTCTTCTGTTTCATTTCTTTCAGACCATTTTTGCAACGTGTCTACGTAGGTTTGAATTTTGAACATCACATATTTTAATTTATTTCAATGCCACTAGGTAGCTGCAATCTCCTGTGTCCTAAATGAAAATATTGAACAAAACTACACATCTGCTTTGTAAGTGAACCATTGATAACTGGACCTTTAACCCGTTTCTTCAGTCTAGCAACAAAAAAAATATGACTGAAACATATGACTGAAACATATGACTGAAAACATATGAAAAAATGGTTCATTTAGATACACTAGGCCTATTTGGTTAAAAAGTTTACATTACATACCTGATTACCAGTTTCCAAGGTCTTTAGCCAAACCTTTGGCACAGCTAAACGTGGCAGTTACACAATGTGATTATGGTTTTATTTGAGAATACAGGAACAGGTTTCAGTTCTAACATAATAGTACATCAGCTCTTCTTGCAGGACAAGATGCCTTTTCTCCAGCAGTGAATCAGTACTATCTACACATTTAGGGATGGGAGAAGAAAAAAAGAAAATTTCAGCATGTATCTTGATATATTATTTAAAAAGTGAGGGTGAAAACATCCTCTATACTGTTGTGAAGTACAAGTATCCAGTGTTTCAATCCATCAGCTTGATGTTTTCTGTTTCTTGTTCTTTTGTCTGCCTCAGTTTCTCTCACACACCCTCACACGCTCTTACATACTCACGCTCTTGTACACACTCTGACACACTCTCTTACAGACTCACTTTTACACACTCACACTCTCACACTCTCAGACACACTCAGATGCACACACACAGTTACACGTGTGTGTGTGTGCACTTGCTTTTCATTGCTGACATTCCTTTTGACTATCCTTTATGTTGAATAATTCATTGCATATGACATCCCAATTAGTAAACAATAAATTCAGTCCAAGAGAGAAAAGTAAATTACATTTTCTGTACCATTCACATCTCTCTGGAAACCAGCAATAAGTCATCACTTAAGACACTGCTCTGGAAAAGATGCTGTAGGATGATGGATCACATTGCTAATCTGAGAGAGCAAATGGCAGTCACCTCTTTCATACGTGGAATCCAACTTTGCACAAAACTCACACTTTTGAATTAGTGACTGACAGAATGAATGCAAAGGCATAGAATACCTTACAAAGAGGTGTTTTTCTAAATTCAGTTGAATTATGTGGTAAATTACATCTGAGAAGCTGGCTGGATAAACAGATCGCAAATCCAAGTCAGTATGTTTCAATTATTAAAGCAGTTTGCAACTTTCCAAGATCATTCTAGACCTTTTAATAAACTTTCTAGGTACAACAAAAAGTTATTTCACCTCCTAAACCAGATTTGGTTCTATCATAGGTTTAATCTGAAAATGTATTTTTTTCAAAATATTACATTTTAGACTATCTGTGTGTACTAAAATAAGGCATTCGTCTAAGTTCTTAGCTATTACAGTTGCAAATAACATAATTTTCTGCCACATTTGTATTTGTAATGATAAGACTGATCCAAATGGGAACAAATGCACTACCTGCATATCTTTCCAAAGAAGGAACAAGGAAAAAATAGAATGGACCATGCAGAAGGAAGAGATCCCACTATCCTCACACATGAATGACATTTCTGCCTTTAAATTCTCTTTCCTACTGCTCCTTGTTCCTCTAGACCAACCAATCTATAGTTTCATTTTATTTCATCATTTCCCTGCCAGGTAAGCCTTAGGGGAAATAATTGTTGCCTTTTTTTGTGCGCCCTCTTTGCAGTGCACTCACTGCCTTTGAATATAAGGAGGGAATGCACTGAAAACAGGGTAAGACAAACTCCCTTCATTTACCTTGAAAAAGCTTGTCTTCAGCCATCAGACACAGAGTGCTGTGGATGAAATTGTTCTGACAACTTGAAACATTGACCTGTGTTTCTATAGTCAAAACAATTTGGAAAACCAAAATCACATATTCCTTAGTTCAGTGCAATAAGGGTATCTCCTCATTTCAGGCTAATTACTAAAATCTTACCATCTTAAAAAAGAATACCATTTTTTTCTTCATATAGGTGAGGCTACATACCTTTGGACCTTTGCAAGTAAATGAATTTCTTTTAATTTTGGCTGAAAAACTGTCTGTCTGGATATGGACTGTATTCAAAGCCACCACAAAGCCTTAAAGTGCTCTCTCTCATACCACGGCCCAGCATGGCTCTGCTGCTCCTGGGTCTCACCAGGCTCTGCAACTTGAATTACCTCCCTGACAGCACACTCTTAAGGGGCTGGACACTGGTATTTTGTTCTCCTCATTCATTTCCCCTTCATCTAATGTAAGATGACTTTTTTCCAGTCTCTTTTACAGCAAAATGTATAGAAAATGTCTGGAAAATGGCAGTTCCAGACCTGCACTGCACTGGAGCCAGAGGCACGGGACATTAAAACCTGGCCTATGTGGAAGACAGTGCTTTCCTCAGTCATGCCACTGCTTCTGACCAGGCCAGCACCTACTGGAGAAATGATTTCCTAACATTACCAAGACACTAGGAAGTGCCACTTTCTATTAAGTAATTCATTTTACTTAGCCTGAATTGAAACATCAGTTTTCCAGTAAGTTCTGTGTTGTTAGAGGCACTGAAAGATTTAATTTTCCCAAGCAGAAATAAAAGAGACTCTAGTGAACTGTTTTCTATGCTAATTTGGAATTAAAAGGTAGAAGTTATCCCCTACACAGTCACAGCTCTGCCCTGAGTGTATTCCCTGCTCTTTCTCTTGTTATTCCCTACTGAATTGGATACAATACTGCAGTTGAGAAGTTGGTAAAATAAAAAGATAAGAAATGTGTAAAAATCAATAGCCACCTTAGTTAAACTTTATATGAACTAATTTTATTTAAAAGTTGCCTTTTCATTTATTTTTTCACATCATTTAATTTGGCATTATAGCAAACTTCTTTTGAATGCAAATTAGGTGAAAAATGCTTTCTGCTTTAACTTGAAATCCCTTGACTCTGCTCATCTTCATCATGACTTTATCCTGTTAAAAAAAGCTCTGCACACTACATTATTGCTTAATTATCCCACATCGCATTTTCATTGACAATCAAAAACTCAAAAGTGCTGACATTAACTTACTAATAAACACAAAACCTCTTCTGTCCTTTACATGTGGAACAAAATTCAAATCATATGGGCAGCATTGCTTGGATATTGTGGTCATATTTTAACACTGGAAAAACAACACAAAAAATGAAAACCCAAACTTTAAAATTTAGTCATTACCTGGTCTTGCACTTTCCAGAAAAAAAAAAGAAGATGCCATCAAATACTGGAATCAAAAGTAACTGTGGGTCCAGCTGAAGCCACAGAACTATCAAGAATAGAATACCTAAAAGTCAATCCTCTCAACAAACACACTAACCATAAACATGGAGTATTTTTAAAGGATTAGAGGACAGACCTGCAATATAAAAATTTGTACTTCCTCACAAATTATATGTGCATGTGTACTTATATATATAGGTATTTCTGACCAGAAAAAAAAATATTTTAAGCATCTCAGTTTATTAGACAGTGTCTATAAACATCTTGTGGTTTAGTTTTTAAAAATATTAATTTATTATATGATCAAGCATAAATCTGAGCTATGCTGTTGACTTACCTAAAAGTAAGTTAGTTTGGTTATGATTTTTCAATTCTGACATAAATTTAAAAGCATAGCTTTCAAAACTAATCTTGGTTAAGATTTGGTGTCCTAAACCTGTCCATATACAGGTCTAAAGGAGGCATTGTATTTCTTATGGGTAATAAGGACTTTCTTATGAATCACCAGGCTGAAAATATGGCTCACAACAGCTTAAAAAGGTTTCAAATAAATTTCATTGTTGCTGTATCCTACTGTTTGTCCCTTTCATAACTTATATTCAACAAGAACAAAAAATAGTTTGAATTTTGCCATGATTAAATGTTTTACTAAATTAACTATAATGAAAAAAGGGCATCCAGGATTTCCCTCCCCTTCAAATTATCACTAATAATAATTTCTGTAGTGGGAAAATCTGTTGAATCTGTGGAAGTCTAATAGAATTGCTGCAGAATGACCAGAAGCATGAATCACCTACTTTATGCAGTCAAATGTTAGAGACATTGTTTAGGGATCAGAAATGAACCCATATTGTGTAGAATGTTGTACAGCCCGTAAGAATGAATCCTTTATTTTTTTATTTTCTTTTTTTAATTGAGCATTTGCAGATAGTTTTCTATTATTTGCTTTAACTGAGCACTTGCAAGTGCTGCAGATACAGCCACAGTAAAACATGAATTTTGGAATTATAGATTTTGTCATTGAGGTATTTTTGCTATTTGCACCTAATTAATTAGTAATGGACGTGGAAGCAGCATTCTGACCTAGTTATAAATCTCCGTAGGTACATGTATATTTATAGAATTCCTCGTTGGACTAGATCATTAGACAGTGAGCAATAAATGAACTTAAAATGATTTAGTGGTGTTAGTTTCCTGTCAACTTTCACAAATACCTCTGCTGAGCAGAAATATTTATAACACAAGAACAAAAAGTTAAGTAGAACTATCCTACATGTCCTGATTTTAAATTTTGCACACCTTATTGACATTTTGAACTTGTGGCTCAATATGCAATCTAGTGAACTTTTACCTGTGATGAGACCACTATTGATCCACACAACATCTAAAGCTGTTCTGATCTTTAAAAAGTCTTTTTTTTTGTATTTAGTTTTACTTCCTTAACACATATTGAATCCTTTTGTATTGTCTGATGCACTAAACTCACCTAACTGTAATTCCAGTCTTAGGACAGAGAATGCTTTTCAGATATCCTAACTGTTTAAATTTATGAGCACAGCTGGTGTTCCTTCCTTATTGCTTTACAGTACTTTCTTGTGGATTTTTCCCTGATAATATCTCATTCTTACATATCAGAAAGAAACCTGAGCATTAATCAGAAGGCTACAGAGAAAGACGCCTCCGTGCTAGAAGCTCATGACTTCTTACAAAGGTAAATCTCTTCAGCTGAATTGTATATGTACATGCATAGCTATACAATTTTCTCTTGGAAACACCTGCAAACAGTTGAGTTTAATTAAACTGCAGCTGTTGCTGACTGAGAACAGACATTTACCAACAAATATGCTAACCTTACGTTGTCTTTCTCTGTGCATATTTTTTTACTCCCAATTATCTGTTAACATTTTTCTTTAATGGTAGAAACAATTTGAAATTTATGCTGTGTAATTAAAGTCTAAAAATCAAAGTTCTGTCTAAAGTGGTGGGCATGTGATGCAAGTAATGGTGCTCCCTAGATGAGGAGCTTAGAGACTAATGTATATGCAAATAATATCAGTTTACTGAGCACCTTAAAAGCCAAATTGCTCATCAGAAGACGTTTGGGGAAATGAAGAATATTCATAGATAATGTAATTCAAGCCCCTGAGTTATATGCCATCTTGGAATAGGATAAACTAGTAATTAGGCCATTTCCTAATAAGAGGAAGGATAAAAAAAGAAGAACCAGAACTAAGAACAGAAATAGACAATACTGAGGCTGGAGACAAAATGTGGCAGAAATTTATTCACTTTTGTATTGTGCAAAAAAAGTTAAAGCCAGCTTGTCTGTACTGACAGTCAGGGACCATCAATAACCAAGGAAATGTAAAGCTGCTTCCAACCACTTGTGATCTGTAGTTACCTCTCTGGGAAGCCTGATTGCTGGTAAACTAAGGAAAAGAAAATTCCCCATCAGCTGTTACATTTAATTGGCAGTAATCAAAAACTATTTTATACCCTACATTTCCAAATTATCTCTCATGGAAATCACCACATTGTTGCAATTGCAGCCCAGATGCATTTTTTCATCAATTTTGATAAATCATAATTCTTCAAATATTGACTAGTAACATATATAATGGAGATGTATAACATCCAAAGCAATCAGGAACTGCTAATACATGAAGTGGGAAGATACAGAGAACCTGAGAAGCAGTGCAATTCAGAATCTCAAAATTATTTTTTTTTAATAGGGAACTCTGTTTAAGTTTCTGAGACTTTTCAATAGATATGGATATATAACAAGTTGACATATGAAAATATATAACTACTTTAGGAGATTCATAAAAAACCACAAATTTTTAAAAAATAGTATGATTTATTGCAAGACCAAAAAACTACTTTTCTCACTATATTTTAGCTATCAGAATTATTTGTCAGTGGATCATATGAGAAAATAAAGAAATACTTTATGTTCAGTTATTTCTGTGTCAGGCCACTTTATAAAGATGTACTACTGCTTCACTGACAGATCTATAAAAGGAGACTCTGTGATTAGTACCTTCCAATGAGTCCTCCATATCAATTCATACCATCTACCATGGGGTGCATTCTCATCAAACTATGTATGTATCTCTCTGGTACTGAGAGAAAAGAACACCTTTGTAATTTGCATCAGATAAAAGGAGCCTATTCTAGAAAGCAATGGTAGACCAGCATATCTGTTATATCTAAAACAATATTTATGACTGCTGCAAGAGCTCCTGGTTAACATAAATTAATGTTTTCTGTTTCTTCCAGCAATCTGTCAGATGCAGAAGTCAGATACACAGGCTGCCTGAGGAAGAGCACGGGAACGTTTCCTAATCCCCGTAACACCCCTGTCACTCCCTTCACTGAAATGTAGCAGGAGAAGAAATTTCAGCCAGTGTGATGGAGCAAGATTGTTTCCAGGGAGTTTTCTAAACTTGTAAAATTTCTCAAGCTCATATGGGGATCCTGCAAAAACATCCTACTTCTAGGCTAGAGGGTAAGCTCCTTGTGGGCGTTCAGACGTGGTTGGTATTTCCAGGAGGAGCAGGAACCTCACAAAGTGCATCTGAAGGTCTCCTCTACTAAAACATTAGCCTGAACTAGTGTTGTACACATACAAAACACCCTATTTCTATACTTGTTTTTCCCTGAAGTCTTACAAAATCATGGGATTTTTTTGTCTCTCTGAGGAGTGTCATAACCACTGGCCTACAGGCAGGTGGACAGACTTATCTAGTTGGCATCTGCCTACACCACTGTGCTTAAGAGATTTTGAGATTTGCTACTTCACATTCATGGCAAGACAGTCTAATTTAGAAGCTGCATCACTCCCTGGAGGGGTTCTGGTCCCAGAGCTGTAATGTGAAATATATAATCAGCCCAATTAAGGCACAGTCCCCAAGAAAGGGCAGAGGAAAATTTAACCTTCATAATGAGAAAGGAACTAAACAAAATTCTTCTCCATAGTCAGAGCCAGTTTGCATGACAAGACTACTGGATGGTAGAGGAGTGTACAGCACAAGTTATGAGCTGCAGAATGATCAGTACATCTGAATATATGAAGACATCACTAAAATCCTTTAAAAGAAGAAAATTTTTATTTTGGATCTTTGAATAAATACTTCAGATAGAACAAACAGAAGCATGTGGAGGACGCAAATATTTATAAGATAAACATGAATAAGTTACAACTTCCCAGTGCCTTCCTCTTCATTCTGGGTGTCTATGATGGACTGAAATCAATTTTAATGCGTCAAAGTCTCTCTTTGGTGGTGGTCCCAACCATACTTTAAAAGAACTTAACAGTACTGTACTAGTTTGTACAGTTACACTCCTTTACATGTCATAATTTACAATTAACTGCAACATTAATTTTATAATTAATTTAGTATAGAAATTTAAAAATACCTAGAAATGTCAACATTTACACACAGAGCTACGTTTCTGTAACTTTGCTCAGAACTTTGCTGTGAATTATAATCATAGCATCTCTGGAGCTGGAAGGGACCCATAAGGATCACCAAAGTCTGATTCCTGGCCCTGAAAGGACAGCCCCAAGAGTCACACTATTTTCCTGAGAACACTGTCCAAACTCTGCTTGAGTCATGTTGGTGCTGTGGCCACTGCCCTGGGACACTGTCCCAGTGCCCAGCCACCCTCTGGGTGAAGAGACTTCTCCTGATATCCAACCTAAACCTCCCCTGACTCAGCTTCAGCCATTCCCTCGGGGCCTGTCCCTGGTCACTGAGCAGAGATCAGCGCCTGCCGCTCCTCTTCCCCTCACGGGGAATTGTGACTGCAGTGAGGTCTGCCCTCAGTCTCCTCCAGGCTGAACAGACCCAGGGCCCTCAGCTGCTCCTCTTATGCCTTCCTCTCCAGATCATTCATCTTCATAGCCCTCCTTTGCACACTTTCTAATAGCTTCATATGTTTCTTATATTGTGGTGTCCAAAACTGCCCCTGGGATTTGAGGTGAGGCCACACCAAACCATTTAAGCACCCGACTGTCTTTAAGCACCAGACTGCTTAATTCTCACTGAATCAAGTAGATGCTCTGCACAGATACTTTGTAGAACAGCTCTGAGATTATATAATTCCTTTAGCACTTTGAAAAATTAGGGACTCAAAATAATGATCACCTTAGTGTTCAGAGTAGCAGAGGGGGTAAGACATCACTGTTCCTACAAGCACTTTGTCCTTTGAGGGTCTCTCTTGCACTTGACAGGGTCTGAGCTCTCTGGTGCAGTTCTTATTAGAATCCCATTTCCCTTTGTCTCAGGGATGAACTCTCAAAGGAAAGATGTTTTTTTTTGTTTGTTTGTTTGGTTTTTTTTAGCCCAAATACACCAAATCAGGACTATTCACTTAGCTTAAGCTTGATTTGGACAAAAAAAAATAGATTGAATTGGTTCTGCATAATGATTATGTTCTTTGACACATTGAGGGGTCATACTGAGGTTTTTATGTATGTTAATCCAACACACATTTTCAATGAAGTAACTCTCAATTTTCAAATTGTACTAACCAAATACTTTAATAACAGTAGACCATGAAACAACATTAGAAAATAGATTTGTTGGTCAGATTCTCAGATTTTGACACGTGGTTTTACCTTTTCCTTCTTTGATCTATTATAATTTACCTAATAAACCAAATTCCCGCAGTATTTTTTTTCAGAAACACTAGATGTTTCAAGTTTTACATATTTTACATCTAGCTTCAGCTAGCTAGAGAGCTCATTAGCAGTTATTTCTTGTGGTGAATAAAATGCCACCTGAGAGTATAAGACCTCCCTAATTCACAAGTTCACATTCTTTTAAGAGGTTGCTTAACCTTTAAGTCAACTGCAGCATATTAAAATTAAGCTGTTTTCAGCAGATAACAGATTATTCAGCTGTATTGGAATTTCCAGGTTATGTAGTTTCATTGCAATGCAACTGTTTAAAATATTGCCAGACATGAAATTCCAATAGTTAAAAATCTGTGCAAATGCTTGAAAATATAAGAGTTAAATGTGTTTTGAATGAGATGCAATCTTTGAAGGGAAATACCTCATCATTGTTTTGACTACTGTAATGCAAATAATCAGCATAATATCTGGAATTAATAATAGTATTCCAGACAGCAAAAGAAATGAGCAGGAATTGCTTTTGTTTTTAATTCACAGATGTAATTTGTGAAAGGTGGCAGACTGACAAGTCTGGGAACGTAAGAGCAGAACAGCTAATGGAAATGCAAGTTCTCCAAATCACTGAATATATCTTTGTGAAAAATTTCTTTGGCAGGCAAAAATCTCAAGGTTTGAAGTTTTCCTGCATCTTAGAAATGATTGATAATACTTGGTTTGAGTTTTTCACAGAAATATTTGGCAAACTTTTTCTCTTAATGTGTAAATTTCTGTCTATGAAAAAGTTCTGTATACCAGTTACTTGAATTATTTTGTTTTCTGGGAATCTATATGATAGAAAAACTTCTATTTCCTTGACTGGTCTTCTGACACCTAATAGAAGGATTTTCTATTTTATTTGTTAAAAATATTGCCACTAGAGTTTAGCTAAGCTTTCACTCTTGCTGAGTATTTTGTCTTTTCTTTAAGCCAGTGGAAAGAGTCCTACTATCCTCATGTATTTGAAGATGAGTTACATGATTGCATGAATTTTTGTGTAGTTGATTTTTTAAAATTATATTACTTGTGGTTACTTAGCTATTTTCCAAAATGGATCTGTGTAGTCACATTGTTTGTCTTGCAAGTGAAGTGAAACTCCTGCGCTTGAAAAGAGAATTCAATAACTCTGATATAAACCCACACAGAGAGATTTAAACCATCACATACACATTTGTCTTTCCATTTCAAAATTTTACTACTGATAAACATTAAATTTAAAATTAGTGCTCTTCAGAACCCTTGTACGGTGGCCATTTCCACAATGGTTCCAAACCTGTTTAGTTTACACTTTTATCACATTCATGCCAGCTACACTGGTGAGTTGCAATGTCAAAACCTTCTCTTCTGAGAAGCTGTGCAGGTAACATTTACAGCAGATATCACAAGATTCTTAGACAAAAGGGAATAAATATATCTATCCTTTGTGAACACCATATTTCTAGTGTGAAAATCTATGATGGAATCCAGAAATAGATGGAATTAATAAATTTGGACTGTGGTGCAATTTTAAACAAAGTATGAAATAATATTAATACCTTTTTTCTTTCAAAATTTTTATTGCATCAGACGGGTAAAACAGCAATTAAGGGTGGTGATCAATTCTTTTGTCCTGTATTTCTTTTTAAATAATGGCATAGCACAGCAACAGAAGTGAACTTGCCCTGAGACTGGTTTTGCTCATGTTGTCTGAAAATTTCTGGTTTTTTTCTGAAATAAAAACTAAGCTATTGACAATAACACTAAAAGCCTTATTTCTGAATCACTTTTCATTCAGAGAAATTCAACAATAAATGTAAATATCTGTCACTGCATAAGTCTTGTGAGAAAAATTTGACTCAGATTTAGCAACCATAAATTTGGTGTCATTGCTCCCTTCAGAACAAATTCAATATTTTGCTAATGAAAAACATTAAAATAATAAAACATTATTTAGTGCACCTGTTAACCTTTTTTACAAAAAAAATGCAAATTCATTTTAAAGTGAAATGAAATTTTTTTCACTTAATATTTTTAATACTTAGAGCTTTACATTATTATGCACTTGAAAACTGAACAAAGTGGAAGCCTTGGTGTTATTTCAGGGGAAGTAATTAAATGCAGTAAAATGCTAATAAATGACAGCATCATTACTAATTCAATTTTTGCTCACTAGTAAATATGTACATTTAGGACAAACTAGCAGATATTATGAGATTACTTCTGTATTAAGAGACTCTTTTTGTTCAGTTGAGGAAAGAGCAGTTCTGATGACTTGGTGAGAACTGAAATAGGATATGTGAGAGAGGGGGCCTCCTGGATACAAATCTCTCTGCCTCATCATTTGATGATTTTGCAAAGCAACTGGGGAACTAGAAATCAACAAATTGGCAGCCTTAGCTATACGTTTCCTTAAGCATACTGCTTCCCAATGGACTTATAAAAAGAAAACAACTAATGTAGAAATTATTCACTAGAAAATGTACTTAAACCAAGACTCTGACTGCAGTCTTAGACAGAAGGAAAGCGAGGATGCTGCGTCCCCATAGGTGTAAAAAGGGAGTGAGGAAGGAGGGAAATTTGGGGTTCCCCATCAAACTAGTCCTTTCTGAAATGAGCAGAGAGAGTGAAGTTAAGATCACTCAGATCTCATGCCTAAATTAGCATTTTATTTCAGAATTTCAATTTACCAGCTGTCTCGACTTTATCAAATTAAATGATCTGGAAGCAAACACTAGACAATATTTTTGCTCTGGAAATGAATTCAGTGTCATGTGTCCCTGCCTTGGAAAAGATTTTAATCCAGGTGCATAACATGCATAATTTTTGTTATCTGCTCTGGAAATACACCTGTGGATAAGCTGTGTGTAGTGTTTTCTGCTCCTGTGGCTCTCTCACCAATTGCAGATATAATGGAGGTGGCCTGAGAGAGCTGAAGTTTCTATCCTATAGAAAGGTATGCATATAGAGAAGCCAGGACCTTATTGTCTGCCTTAGCATAAAACTCAGGTGAAAGGATTGAAATATTTGTCAAGTGGCAGTAGCTGCTCAAAATGAACAAAAAACCCAAAACATTTTCCTTTTTGGAACTGAGCAACTTAGTTCAATGTAAGTTTTGCACACCAGACTATATTTCACTAGCTAGAACCGTAAGCACAGCACTATATAATGTTAGAATGTATTATTAACAATACTTAGATTGCTTACATATATCTTAATAACCTTGAAAAAAAATCTTTACTTCTAAAACAACTTAATTGATTTTTTACTTTTCTGTAGATAAATGTTTCACCAGTCTCAATACGTCCTATTACAATTCACTGCATATACATCATATATTTTGTTGCTCTCCTCTAGCTCAACATATATTAATTACTACCAACACATTAACAGGGTTGCTTGCAAAAAGCTCATTTTACTGTCATTATCACACATTACAGTTATGTGGATCTAGAAAGATTGCAGAATACCAAACCACTTCCAGTTGTACAAAATGTAATCTTGCAAAACTGCAGCTATGATCTTTGGAAAAGGCTCATGTTTTCCTCAGTAGAAAAGACCATCAAATATGAAATAGTAGATCTTGCTATGAAACTTTGCTGGACTTGCAGGTACGTCTAGGAATGCAGACATCTGGAAATTTGAGGGTGCTTTAGATGAGTCTCCTCACTCCTTTCCCTGGCTCGTGCAATGCCAGACTGTAATTATACTTGACCATAATGTTCTTAAACCTATTTACCCTTCAAACTATCAGTGGGGACGTGCAGCATAGACAGTGTCTGAGAATTACCATTCCATGTGTTGACAGGAAATCGCCATTCAAGATTGTCTGTTTGTTGGTTTCTCTGCCACTTATTTTTAAGTGGATCTTGGGAAGACAGATAAACTGAACAGGACTGATTTCAGTTTACACATTCCTGTCTTTTTTTCAACCATTAAAGCTTATAAAACAGTCTATAATCCTGGATAGGAAAATGCTGTAGAAGTACAAGGTAGAATACTATGTTTAGTTCAGGTGGGATTTGTGAGCTCGTGCACTTCGAGTCCTAATGTCAGCAGTTCATTTCTTCCCTGTGAAGACAACGTTCTAAGGACTTTTGATATGCAGCTGTTTGACATGCAATATACATTTCTGCTTTGGTCAAAGAAGAATGTCTATTCAGTTCCCTCGTTTAGCCTTTTCTTTTAAAAGCTTAGGTTAATACAGTATCTCCAGTATCCCTCTAAAGAAAATAAATTATCTGTCTCCAGGGTAGCCTAATGATCATCTAAAAACATCAGTTCACTTTTCTTTTTGTTTAACTTTCACTTGTCAAAGAAATTTGTGAGTTTTCAATTCAAACATACAATATTCTTTACAATGTCAGTAAATCCAGAAGAATAATAAAATATCTAAGTATTTTTGATCTACTCTAATCTGAGGATTAGGTTAGGTTTTTCTAATGAGGTAGAAGCTACTAGAAGCCATTGCAAGCACTGGTTTCCAGGGTATTTTGATTTTCAAGGAAGCAGAGATAGCATGACCATTTGTTTCTGCTCTTGGAAATCCTTGTTCTATGACAGGGACTCCCAACAACCTTTCCTGAATCTATTGCAGTTGGAATATCTATGTCCCAAGGATCTCATGTCTGCCATTGTGATCTCCTTTTACCCATATCATTCCCTAGTCCAGATCTGTCTGCACCATAAAAAAGTCCTTGTCAAAAGAGGAGTTTGTAGTCTTTTCTCTCCAATCTTACAGCAAAACATCTTCATTTACTTCTTTGTAACACAATTGCTTTGAGTTTGGCTTTTCCCTTGTTTTGGTGGTGGGTTTTTGTAGTTTATTTTTGGGTTTTGGTTTGGTTTGGTTTTCTTAAAAGGAAATTAACCCATTAAAAATCTAAATCTCATGAACGAAGATTGGCCTATTCTGTTGTGGTTTATTTCCAAGAATTTCTACCATGGCATACAACCAGGATACATTTGTTTTGCTACAAACAGGTGGGAAGTCCAAGTATGGTAGCTGAGGTGCCATAGAAAATGATCTTAAAATGCCAAGAAAGTGGATTTATGCTGGGATATTTAGTTATACTGTAATACTATTGGCTACGGTAATAGTTCTCCTTATAACTTTAATCTTCAGAATGAGACACCATAGTTAAAGCCAAAAATTTTTTACAGTGCTAGCCCAAGAAACACCATCAATTTTGAGTGTATGGAGTAGGGCTAACAGCCTTCCTTTCTTTCTTTTCTTTTTTTTTTTTTTTTTTTTTTTTTAATGTCTAACTGTCCATTGATTACTTTAAAGGTTATGGGAATTACATATGCATGAAATATTGTAAGTGGAATTATGCATAGTGAAGGAATCAGCTCGAAGAGGTCTGGGGGAGTCAGAGGAGTAGCTGGCCATCTCAAGGACACACATTTTCTGAAGGATATAAGTGCCAGAATAGCTTACAGTTATTTTTCTCAGAGTACTTGATGCATAAAAATTGTCATGTCAGTTTTCATAAAATACAAACAAATAGCTAAATAGATAAATAGGGCTATTGTCATATGAGTAACAGTCCCAAATACTTGGGGTTATGCATTACTATAACAATGCCAGGTGACCTAATGATACAGTCTCATGTGCTGAGAAATGAAATGAAGTAGTGATTGGTAAAAATGACTGAACTAGGGTTTTTTTGCGGGGAGGAGAAAGTACTCTGGAAGTCAAAAGCCAGCACAGCTTAAGGTCATATAGCATTTTTATCTTAGACAAATTAAAATGAAGACTATTTCCCAAGGACCCTTCAGAGCTTTCTCACTGGGATCTAAAATGAAGTAACTTTTCTTAGCATAAAACACAGTGTTAGAAGTGATTCAGTGAAAGAAAATTTTGATACCCAAATACTACCAAAAGGACCTCCGCCAGCGTTACTTTTGGTTGGTACTTTTTCAAATCTGCCTGGTGCTGCATATTTCAGGCTTGTGACACAGCTACCTATGATGCTTTTCAGCACAAGAAGGAAGTTAAAACCTTTTCAGATTCTATATTCACAAAGGGTTTAATGTATTACTGTAATTTTAGTGACCAAGCCAAAAATAGATCTTTATAGGCCTTTTTTGTTTCTTCCTCATCGGGAAGCATTTGTCTTCCCTAAGTGCAAAATTTTCTAAGTCACATTTGTTAGAGTTCACACTTGTGCTATACCATATAAAATCAACAATGGGTGGAAAGCATTGCTCTGCAAACTTCCTGCTGGCCAGACTGTCATTAGCTAACCTCAAACATGTTTACTCTTTTCTCTGCACTTAGATGGTTCCTGAATTAAAACATACTGGTCAAACTACTGCATAATCAGTAAAGTCCTGATGGTGAGGAGCCCTCCTAGATCACTAAAATAAACAAACATCACATGCATCAAAATCAAAGCAATTCCTCTGGTTATCTTATCTATAAGAACATCTGCCAAAGTAAACCAATAACAACCTGAAAACATCAGGCACTACTAATAAAAAAAAAAATGTAGAAGAGCTCCTATTCCACCCCTGCCAACAGCTTAATAGTTGGAAGTTAGAGTAGGTGGCTTCTGTGGACCCAAGTTCATTACCCTGCCTGTTTCAGTCTGACAAAGGGATTTAAGTCCAGTTTGTCACCCTCCTGAGAGCCTGCTGTAACCATTAGACAATAGCACAGTCCAAGGTAAATCTTTCACTCCCTCCAGCTGACATTATTCCATTTAGCATAAATAATTAAATGAAAGAGGACTTGAATTTGACTTTCCCACATGATTGCTCTAACCACCAGGCTATAGAGTCAATCTCTCTTCCCTTTTTTTTTTCACCCAGCTTAATTAAAATTTAATTGTTTACACAAAGTGAAACAGTTTTAATAGGAGAGAAATTCTGAGAGACAGAATTCCCAGTAAGCCAATACCTGGGAGACTTTCCTGAGAAATAAGAGGTCTACCACCACCTCCTAGTTTCAAATCAAGGAATAAAACCTGCCTTGTGGGGTAGGCAAGAGCCCCTTCTTATTTTGAAACATGAAGCCTTACCCTCAATATTCATTATGTTTTTGTGAGAAATGAGTAGCGTGGCTTAGATACCAAAGTGCAGGAAATGGCCATCAGTTTCAAATCTTAACTGCAGTAAAGGGGATTGAAGACTCCTGGTGGCACATCATGTCTGTTTTCAGAACTTTGTTCAGCTCATTGTCTTCTGCATACCTTATCTTAAGGCACATCATGCAGGACATGCTCATAAAGCACGCAGACACCTAAGCCAGAGTGCCTGACTGTGAGGTGGAGTGATGCTTGTGAGGCACAGAACCAGGGCAGACACAACCATTTCTGATTTATAAATACATCTTCAATATATTTGCACTTAAAAACCCTTTGAATTATAATTCCTCAAAGTGTTCCTCAAATTAAGCTTGAATCCTGGGGCAGAGGGCAATACCAGTGGGAGTAAAGCTGTTTTGTGTGATATTTTCTAATTTAGATTGATTGTTCTGTGGGACACTTTAGTAGAGCTGCTACTGTCAGCTGTTCAGGATGTTTTTGAGATATGGAAAACAAACCCCTGAAAGCTTGCAAACACTTTGTTGTTTGCCCCTTAGGCACATCTGGCAGAGACTGCTGTGGCTGACATGAACTCTCAGGTCTGATTTCACCAGGATGAAACAGTTAGGTAAATCTGATGTGAGGGATCAGGAGTCAGCTTGAAGCACAAGGAGAAATTGTCTTTTTTTTGGTGAAATATATTTGTGAAGTGAGACCAGAAAAGTAACCTCACATGGTTCAGATAGTATTTTTTACAGTAGGGACCAGTGAGCAGTCTTTTCCCCTCCCACCACTTTTATCCTTTCTTTTTTTTCTTTGACAAGGTCTGTAAAAATGTCAGCTAATCTCAGAAAGTAGCACACAGAAGACTCATTCAAAAAGGTCACAAGGTCCACACCACACTTTTGTGTTAATATTATTCACATGCTTCATTTTCTCAAGCTCTTTCCTAAATCCTCCTTTGAATGTTCTCTTTCCTCATTCTTTCTCTAAGCCAAAAGGTACACAGTAACTTGGGTATTTAAAATACAAGAAAAAAGTGCAGGATTTGGAAAGATTGTTAACCTGTGAAGTATAGTGAAGTGAGTGCTNCCCCCCCCCCCCCCCCCCCCCACCCCAAACCACAAAAGGACATATATTGTGATACTTAATCTAACTGCTGCTTTTTCTTTAGTTTAAATCTGGCCACCAATTAGTTCACAGGAGGGCATGCCCTGTACAAAGCCCTAATCCAATCATTTCAGGAAGCCTTACCTTCGTCTTCCACCTGTGACCTCAGTCCAGTTGCACAAGTTTTTTCTCAAATTTTCAGGTATTTTTGAGCCTACCAAAGAAAAACCTCAAACCATGCCAAGAATCCAACAGAAGAGAATATAATATCTCTATGAGCCCTTCTTGCTCAGTTCTTTCAGGCGTAGTTACTGAAAGAGACCAATCTACTTTTCACATAATTCCAGCAGACTTTATGGCAATTGACTGCTATTATATTCTTGTGTGAGCTTCCTCTAAACTCGGCACTCTAGTCTTGTCCAATAAATCATTCCTCATTTCAGGTGTTTTGAGGTCAAATCCTCAAAATTGGCCTCAATCTATTCTGTCATTTTACCCAGAAATCCTGACCAGAACTGCTTTACTCAAGTTTTTGACTCTCACAGACAAGATATTCAAGAATCATTTTGAGCTATTCCAAGTCTATGGAAGCTGTGTATGAATAATTTGTTGACAGGTCATCATTTTGCAGAGCCTCCCACCTGATAAAAACCAGCCCATTCATTCCAGTTAAAGAAGATTTCTGGCAATTTAGGGAGCAGAGGGCCAACATTTTCTGCCCAACCAAGTGCCCAATGTCTCACTGTATTTTGCTTTTGCTGTGTGAAAACTCATTCTTAAGAAGAGAATTGGGCCTCCAGCGAAGCAGAAAGATGCATTGCTTGACATGTCTATTGACCCAAAAACTGGAAGAAGGTGCCTGCATATCTTGCAGATTTGCCAGATTTAGCTGCAGGTTTTCTGTACAAGTCTGCTTCACCTCACCTACTTTGTTTTCTCTACAAAACCGAGGGCTTTAGGAGCAACATATCAAGATCTATAAGATGTACTTGTATCTCTTGTCCTAAATGGCACCTTATTTTTGTCTCCCTTTTTAAACTGTAGGTTAGGTGGCAGATCTCAGAGATGCTCCAGCACATTTTCAGCACTTTTCCTGAATGTCCTTGAGCTTCTGGCACAACAATACAGGGCCACTGGTGGTAACCCTGAAATACAGCCATTGCTAGCTTAGATGCTTAGAATGCTTTAAGAAAGACTCTCCCTGTCCCTTTCCAAGCTTCACCTCTCCTCAGGAATGATTGGAATCCCAGCTCCTTGGTTTAATTGCTGACCTAATCTTTTGAAAGACTACAATATCTGATGTGTCCTCCTTAGCAGTACTAACTAGCTGGACAATTCTTTCTACATTTACCTCAATGGTATGAACTGTTTCAGCCATCACAGATAAGGCTAATTATTCCTGCACAGCTTATCTTATATCACCTATCAGAGCTTTCCTCATGAGTTGCATACATACAGTAATTACTGCATACAATTACAGAAATATTGGATGGAAATATTTATTAAATCTTAGAAACCTCATCAAATTGAGAAAAAGGAAAGCATAAACCATAGGAGTCCGGAATCAAAATAAAGATGAAATTTTGATTGGTAGAAAGAGGAACAACACTGAGCTGCTATGAAAAAAAAGTCAATATCTCTAGAAATCCTCCACTAGCACAGAGGAAACAAAAAGTAATTCATTTCACAGTGCTTTTTCCCTCTCACACTTTTCTGTATCTTCCTCTTCTCACCTCAGCCCTCAAATCAATCTCTTGCCTTTCAGCACTCTACACACACACACACATACACTATACATTCCTTCAGGGCAGTGCACAATTCCCTTACCTGTTTTGACAAGAAATGCACATTGAGTCACATGCCAGAGGCCATGGTTACACGAAAGTCACAGGTCAATAAAGATCACTTACGTTTCCTATGAGCTTTTTCATCCTCTTTTTTTCCCTCTGGGAGCCAGGGCCTCAGAAAGGAAAGAAAGAAATGTCAAGGGCCCCTTTGCCAAGTGCTTTAAAAGAAACCCCAAACCCACCACTGGATGCTCCCATCCCCCCCCTCAACGTCTTGTTACCTTGCCTTAAGGAAAGTGACCTTTTTCTCTTGGTTTCCTTCACCTTGAAGGAGTTCTTCATCCCTTCAAGAAGTTGGTCACTGACTTATCTCTCTCCCTTGGTAAGGTACAAGAAAGAAGAAGAGATTAGTCAGTATTCTTTTAAAACTATCTTTTACAAGGAAGCCAATAAAATGATCTACATTGTATCACAGTTCAACATATCTGACATCTGTTCTGTAATAAAATTCACTTCATACATATGCTTCTTCAAGCTCATACATATGCTCCCCACAAGCATCCCCCAGCTGCTCTTCTGAGACATTTTGTAACATATCTATAGCACTATGCTAGAAGTATTCAAGTAGGTATTCTATCTTTTCTCTGTAATATAGTGAATACTTTAAGCAATTCCACTCGGTAAAGGGAGTACTGCAAACTTCTCTAGGGCTGCATGGATATCATCATAAGTTGCTCATTTTCTCCAGGACTGAATCTCAGGGACTGTGCTCATTGCTCTTTTAGACTTGGTTTCCACAAATGTGGAAGTAATCATGTTCCATTCACACAAATTCTTATGATAAATGGAATTATTGCTCAACAAAGTGAGTATATGATTCACCAAATCTTTAATAGAATAAAACACTAAAAACAGAAATGGGTCAAAAATTATGATTTTTGTTGAACTGTGAGGGTTATAAATTCTGAATACCAGATATCAGTAATGCAAATCATCAGAAAATGCAGGTAACACAGTATCTAACCTAATATTCATTCTGTGAACACAAAAGGTTCATCTTCATTATCGTGTTGAACTGGATCAGCAATAAATTTCTGAAGCACTCTGTCCAGGTTTTCCAGCTGTGATGCAATTTCCTCTTCAGAAGGCATATCAGGGCACATGACCTTGATTTATTGGAGAAGAAACTGCAACAGTTTCCTCTACGGGGGTATCCCCAGCGCACTCCAGCTGCAAATGAACAAAGAGGCAGCCAGATGTAAAGATACTCAAGTAGATACAGTATAAAATCCCATCTATTAAATGGTAGTTTTTTATCATTTTGGAAGGCATATCAGGAGCCCAATATAAAAAATACCAGAAAAGTACCTAATTATCACACATAAAAATTTTTGGTGAATAAAGATAGCTAGGACCAGCACAGGTTGCTTATTCCTCCTCACATCGAACTCTCAATGTGGTATAAACCAGCTTAAAGTTAACTTGAACACTTCATAACGTACCACAACATAGAACGATTAGCATGGCTGCTACATAAAAGGATTTTCTGAGAGTTCTACAGTGATGTCTTAGACCACACTTTCCATCTCCCTGAGAACAAGAATATGTGGTAGAATCATGCCATACCTGTTAGCATACATCTCTTTTTTAGCTGCCAAGTTTTCAAGACAATTCACAAAAATTTAATTTTTCTAGTATGAAATGGAGACATGTTTGATATCAAACAATTGTCTGAACCTAGAATAGGAGTCTTCTCCTGTTGGGGATCAGAACAAGGTGAACACAGAGAAATCTATGATACTTCCCAATAGCTCTTGACAGGTTCAGTAGAGCTAGCAGACGACAGCAGCCTGAGGAGACACCACTGGGAAGCCTGCTGAAGCATTCATCCAGAGAAAAATATATTCTTCCTGAAGAAAAAAACTCTCTTATTTTGAGAATGTGTATTTTTTTTGTCATTCCAGTGTGTGATCTGATAATGCAACTAAATTTATGGACAATATAGAAGGTTTTTACAAAGAAGTATACAAAATTAAAGAGGACAAGCAAACACTATCCAGCAACCTTGTATACTGACATTCAGAATGAAACAAGTTCCAGCAAGCTGGAACACGTCTCTTGAGCGCATTGGTTTTTGTTTTTTTTTTTCCTATTGACCCAGGATAATTTCTTAAGAGGGAAGAACTCTTTTTAGCTGAAAGTTGTAATTACATTTTGGAATGGTGTGTTGGCTTATGGGTTTTATGATGGTATTGTATATGGTAAACTATCTCCTAAACACTGAAATGATTTATCCTATGTCTATTAACTGCATTTCAAATTTCCTGAGATAACTGCAGTCTTGATTACACAGAAGACAGACAATCTCAGCCACATTACTGACACCAAGACTTGGGGGGGAAAAAAATTAAAAATAATAGTAATTTTAAAAAGCAGTATGCTTCAGGATTCATAGAATTATCAAGGTGCAAAGACACCTTTAAGACTATCAAGTCCAAGTGTCATCCCACTGCAACCCCTAAACCACTAAGCCTTATCAACCAGTGCCATATCCAAATGTCTTTTAAACACCTCTAGGGATGGTGATTCCACATCTTCCCTGGGCAACCTATTCCAATGCTTGACCACCCTAACAGTGAAAAAAAATTCTCATATCTAATCTGGATTTCCCCTGTCATTTCCTCTGGTCCTCTCACTGGAGGCACAGTAGATGATAACAGCCCCCACCTCACCCTGACCTCCTCTCAGGGAGTTGTGGAGAGCAATGAGCTTCCCCCTTCTCTTAAGACTAAACAAACCCAACTCCCTCAGCCTTACCTCATAAGACAGGTTTCCTACACCTTTCATGAACCTTGTTGCCGTTTGCTTGACGTGCTCCAGCACTTCAATGTCCTTTTTAAAGCAAGAGACCCAGAAATGGATACAGGACTCAAGGTGCAGCCTCACCGGTGCCCAGTGCAGGGGGACAGTCACTGCCCTGGTCCTGCTGGCCACACAATTGCTGATCCAGGCCAGAATGCCGCTGGCCTTCTTGGCCACCTGGGCATATGCTAAACTGGCTGTCAACCAGCACCCCCAAGTTCTTTTCTGCTGAACAGCTCTCAAGTCTCTCCTCTCCAAGCCTGTAACACAGCATGAGGTTGCTGCTAGCTAAGAACAGGGCCTGACACTTCATCTTGCTGAACCACCTGCAGTTGTCCTGAGCTCACCGATGGAGCCTCCCTGTAGAGCCTCCCCAGCCTTGAGCAGATCAATACTCTATGCAGCTTGGTGCTGCCTGCAAATTCACCCCTGTTCAGATCATTACTAAACACGTTAAACAGGACTGGCCCCAAAACTGAGCTGCTAGCAACCAGCTGCCAGCTGGATTTAGTTCCATTCACCACAACTCTCTGGGCCCAGCCATCCAGGCAGTTTTTTACTCAGTGAAGACTTCACCCATCCAAGTCGAGAGCAGACAGTTTTTCTAGGAGGAAAGGTTCAAGTCAAATTTTCTCTTAATTAGTAGTCTTTGTTAAGACCAAGTTCATTAAAGAAGCACATCCAGAACTGCATCACATCCAACTCTGCAAACCGGTGTCTTGGATTTCACTCAGATGCAGCATAAGAACTTGAGTGTGTCCAAAAAATTTACAGGGTCAAAAAGTTATGGAAAGCATGAATGTAGTTTACTTCCAGTAGCCTTGTAGTTTGATTAAATGTAGTTTTAATACTCACACATTGGAGATATTTATTCACTTATTTTGAAGAAAAAGGAAAGAAAAACAGAAAATAAAAGGTCTTGAAGAGACAGTGAAGATGTTTTTTTCAGGGCTGCAGGAACAGGCAGTTAAAAGCTAGGCTCTGTCTTCCAGTACCTAGGCAACCCTGCCTATTACTGTTAAATATACTCCCTGTTGTACAACCATAAATCCAGAGTAACTCAATCGATCACAGTTGTAAGCTAATGCAAGTGAGGTCAGATGTGTGACCAATAGGTCTCTAAACTATCCTTTATTTGAAAGGTAAGAAAATAATTTCTTAAATTGTTCCCATTCGGTTCTGGATCAATTGAACAAAGCCACTTAGTATTGTTTGTGCACTTTTTGACCAGGGAAAAGAAAAGTGAAGTAAGGTAATATATTTGGAGGTTGTTATTCCTAAAAAACCTTAAAATAATAATTTTTGTAGGTATCATCAGCGGTAACCACTACACAGTAAAAATCTCCAGAGTAGCGCTTCACACAAACTCAGTTTTGATTTATAGCACCTTAGTAGTTACACCTTGTTAGAAGGATTTTTACGAGAAAAATAATTTATTTTCAAGGCCTCCCTACATTAGCCCATAAGTTAGACTACCTCACAAATTTATGATTAGTCTTTTTCACAAGATCTGTGGAAAGTGGTCAGAGAGAGGTGCAAGTGACACAGCCTATTAAGACAATTCTATTTTCATTAAGAACAGCTACTGATGCACTAGAATATGGAATATAATTGTTAAATTTACATATTTAATTATATAAGGACTAGTTGCTAAGTTTGTAATTCACATAGCATAATCTTTTACAGAAATATTTAATCCCAATATATGCTTTGCCAGGATCCAGATATAGAACTGAACTACTCAGGTCAAATTGATCAATCTAATTGCTCCCTGAGAGGTACACCTGAGAAGTTGTCCTTACTTACCATTCTTAACTTTGTCTTCAAGGATTTTTGATTTAAGACCGATTGGAATAGACAAAAGTGTATTTAAGAACCCAAAGGGTTATACATTGTTTTAAATGAGAAATGTGTCAAACACTTGCAATCCCTTGATCCTATCATTTTATATTTCATAAGGAAGGGATCCCTTTTGAGAAGGATTTATGTGTCCCAACGTATTTGGAAATGTTCTTTGACAGAACAAATTCTTTGAGGACATAAATCAAAACTACAGCTGCTCCCCTAAAAGCTGTCAGTGATAATAGCATCAGAAATTGGATTAAATAAGTCCTGTCAAGAGACAGTATGTCCATTTCCACATTCAAAACACTTACAAATTGTCAGAGAAACCTTTATTCCAAGAGTGGGAAAGAGACAACGAGGAAGTATAGCAATGATTTTCAGCATACAGAAGCCCAGCTGTGGAGCTTTCCAAAAGCAGAACTCCTCTTGCTTTGTGTAAACGTGACTGAGCTTCTTCAAATAACGTAAGCATAAAATCCTAACATATTCTAAAGTGGTATGAATAAAACCTAAATGTGATTTCACCAAAGAATGGGTAGGACAAACACAATCATTTGCTCCAAAACCAGTAACCTGCAGTATGGAAAAGGAGAAAGGATTTGACACAAAAGTGATAAATACATAACTTGGGATTTCCAGGTGACAATTTGGGTTGGCTCCCTCCTGCTGTACTTTTTTTTCCCTTTTCAGGAAAGGGCTGCAGGAATCTAGCAGTGATTTGTGCTTATTTACTTTGAAAGGGAAAAATGTTGAAGCCTAAACAGACAATGCTAGATTAAGGCTAATTTTATTCTCTTTAGCTTCACAGTAGAGCTCACTGCTACATCAACTGCACTGTGAATAAACTTTACAGATATTTCTCAATATTGTTGAAAACTGCAACTGCACTCCCATGGCTGACACACATGTGGCCATTACCCATCAGTTTTACCTTTCTTCTTATCTTGAGTCATTCTATTTACAAAAGAAGCAAAATTTTTTGGGAAAAATTGTGCTCTGATTTATAGCAATGTGAGACAGTGGTTTATTTATATGATATATTGCCAAATTTCCTTATATTTCTAGTTACTTTGCCAAAGTATTATGGACCTAATAATAGAATAGATTAGTATTATAATATACTTAAAACACCAAAACCCAAACACCAACCACAGCTAAGGAATCCAGCTCCCGTGGTCTGCCTTCTGGATTAGGCCTATGTCAAATAGGTTTATAGGAGGTGTTTGGCTCTCTGCTCAGGCAGGCACCCAGGCAGGGTTGGACATGCTGATTTCATTGCACTGCAGGGACTGGGCTCCATGCCCCACACTGCTGCTGTTTCTGAGCTCCATTGTGGAGCACCCTTTGGTCCCCTCTCAGTTAGCAAAACAGCCATGCCCACGTCATGCACCAAAGTGGCTGCTCCGTCCCTTCTCCCGTCCTCTCCTCTCTCAGGAGACAGCTGTTTACATCTGGGAAGTATTCTTGCCTACGGCTGAGTGCCTCTGCACTAGAAATAATTTTGCCTGTGTTAAGGAACCTGCTCTGCTCTTCCAAGATAAAAGAAGCAAGCATCAAACACACCTGCAGAAAGTGTTTGTGATCTGTATAATATTTATAGCACAGACAACTTAGCTCTAAGTTTTGGGATTAAAAAAAGAATTAAAAGAGAGAGAATTTTACACCTTCATTTGTTTAGTATTTATCAGAATATAAAGTCAGGAGGATGAAATAGATTTTTATCCTTAGCTATGATGTATGCTTCAGGCTCAGAATCAGCCAGTTGATAAAACAGTTATTTCTGAACACATGGACTATCCAAATTCTACCTTATATCTTCAGGGTCACAAACCAAATGCACATTTGTTACACAAATAGAGATTCATTATTCTGACTGAAACAAACAGGATTACTTGTTTACCAATTCAAAAGTAATCTGTTTTTTTATTTACCAATATATTACATTGCTGAGCAAAGAATTATCTTTCCATTGTGTATATGCCTCACTATTTAAGAGGATTATTATTGTAGAATAATCATCTTGCTTTAATTACCAAGAGAAGTGCCACATCATTTTATTAATTTTAGGATTTATGCCAAGTTGGAAACAGAATGTAAAACACTGACTCAGTCAGTAGTTGATAGCAGCTTTGTTAACATTTCTACAAAATCTTTATTGAGAGAAAAAACACACCCCACCCACTCACCCAAAAAAATAAAAGAAAATCCAACCAAAAAACCCAAAGAACCAAAGGAAACCCACTCAAAATGCCAAAGAAACACAAAAAAACCCCACCAACCCAAAACTAGAGGCAGAAAATAAATATATATATTTTTAAGTAACTCAAGCACTCTCAGCAAAGTAAACACATTCTTGTAGAGTACATACCTGAGGCGCACAGGTGCATATACATCTTTCCATGATTACTAAGGGGACAAAGCACATCCCTGGATTAGTGGCAGGGATGGTGAGCATTGCCCAGAGCAGGAAGCAGGAGCCCAGCCAGCCCACACGCAGCGGCTCAGTCAATCTTCACCAGCTTCAGAGTCCAGAAGGAGCAGACCAACTTCAGCAGCCCCCAGGAAACAGCCATGACTAAGTTAATGCTGATTGCCAGCACCTCCCAAAGCAGTTAAGACACACTTATTTTACTAATCCTTCAACTTATCTTTTTCAGGTGGTGGTTTCTTTATCTAGGAAATGGGGGTCTGGTTCCGTGCCTGGCTTAGCCCAGGACGTCGCCTTCTCCTCTGCTGCACTTCCTCCTGTTGGGAACATTTATATCACCAGTTATAGGATCAGCAGAGACCAAAAGCAAACTCTAAACAGTAGTGACCACAGGTAATATGCATATTTATTCAGCTGATAACCAAGTATGTGTCTGTTACTATTGCTTTTAAAAATAAGAGATATTACCATCTATAAGCAGAAATCAAGCTATTAACTCAAATGACAGCATTGTGTAATATATTTAAATATATAAAAGGTAATGGGTAAAGAACCCTGAAAAAACCTATTTTTTTCCATGCTGTTCTTTCTTTTACATGGTGTTTTATCAGTCCTCCTTAACCATTAGATTTAGAAGGGCCTAAAAAATTCAGAATTGATGGCTTGCCCTCTTTCTCTTTCACAAGATATTGTAAACCTGCACCAGACAGCGTTTCAGTGGCTTACTAAATCCTAGAAGCTCCATTTTGGCAGGCTGACTCTGAGAAACTGATGTAAATGCATCCATCTTCAAAAAGAAAAGCATTAGAAAAGCAGTATATTTGATGCCTGTTTAAAGTCACTGTCTAACATTGTCTTCTCCATTTGTGTTATATACACACAGAAAGGATATTTTAGGACAAACACCAAACAGGTTTTGGATTTTTTTTCAATGTTTGGTTGAACTCCAACGATGTCAGCCTTGAAAAGTCCACCAAGGAAGTCTGGACCATCCCAGGTTTAAAAGGAATTCAAATGAGTTTGGATCAGGCTCTCGTTTTATACCCTCCCCAAACTTCCAGTTCTCTTTTAAAATTCACAACAAATTATTAAATGGAAGCAACAAGATTTTTTTCTAGTTGAAGAAATTATCTTTTAAAAAATGAGAAATAATGTTGTTGTAAAGTCAAATCCCATAATAACCTTCAGAGTCAATTAATATGTACTTTAGCCAAACAGGAAACCTGATTATATTTAGAATTTGAACATGTTAAGAGAAATTACCTTACATTCAGAAAATTAAGAATTAAAAAGGATTTTTGTTTCATAATATTGGGAAATTTTTCACTTTCCCTGGAAGTTAAAACTGAAGTTTGTTTTTTAGACAGTATTTTCCTCAACTATTGCTGTGCTCATTGATTTGCTATTTTATAGTTTATGATTGCTGACTGCTGGCACTTGTATATATAATATATTAACAAAGGAAAAAGAACTGAAAGTTTTTTTTCTGATTAAATAAAAGTAGCATATGATCTTTGCAAAGAGATAGAGGATTTGGAATTGATAATTCAAAGCATCTTAATTTTGATGTTGTAAGAGAAGGTCACCTTCATAACTCTGATTCAGTCCCTGAAAATATCTTATTCTGGCAAAATCAGTTTAGTAGTAATCAAGCAAACCAAAGGTATAATGAAGAGCACTGAATAAATAATTCACACTGAATAATTTGCTCAAACTTTGTTTCAGTTTCTGGAGTGTAAATGAACAGTTTCCTTGAATTGTATTTATTCAGAACAAATGTATATTATTTTTATCTGTATACACTTACTGGACATTTGACCTATTTGATTTAAACAAGCTAAGTCAAGGACCTAAACTACAGCTAATTTCACAATTTTTCTGATTCTCCAATAAATCAAGAAAATGGTAAGGTACCCGAATTAAAAAAAAAAAAAACTATCGAGGATATTGACTATTTTTTCTTATCAAGTAAGGTACATTGGAAAAAAAATGCATTGTATCCTTTTCAGACAATTATGTCCTAGTCAAGAACATAATCCTTGAAGAAACAGAAAATGGTGAGATTCACCAGTGCAAGGTTTTAATTTGATAATCCCTGGCGACATTTAACATTTGCAGGTATCTGCCTTCTGCAAAAAGTGTGTTTATGTTTTCCCTGTATTTACTTAGAAAAAAAAATAGAATATTTCAGTTGGAAGGGGCTAAGCCCAAGTATATTTAAATATCTTTGTGCCAGTGTGCTGTGAGGTGGAACAGGGAGAGAGTCATGCTCTCCTGTAAAAAAACAGTGAGTATTCCAGTTCTTTGAAGTAAACACATAATGTTATTTATTTCACTGGTAAGAGGCTTTGGTGAGCAGTTTTGTTGCAGTGCAGTTGTGTATTGCATAATGACAAGTTTCTGATCTGACTGTGTAGCATCTGACAGAGTTTTTTAAAAAAGTCTTATAACCAAATCTTTACAGATGACAGGCATTTCTTTTCTTTGATGTGGTTAAATTTATCTTCGGTTTTCTTACATCTAGGCAGTTGTCAATAGCATTGCTTCACTTTGCATGAATATCTATAAGCTACCTTCAATACACTGGAGAAAAAAGTCTTGCCTGTATTCCCAACTTCATATGGAATCTCTACTCAGCCCTCTGCCTCAATGATAATATTGCTGTTGGTAAATAAAGATGTGTCAAGTTATACAAGTGACTTCTAGTCACCTGTTTATCTGCTGCATGGACTTGGCTTTCTTGCACCAAGAGGTACAAAACTGAGTATTATAACATTTAAATATTGTTCTAAAATAATTATTGAACATCATTACCTCTTTCTGCTACAGAGAATTATATGGGTTGTTTAACTCAAGGGAGAGGCAAGACTTTATTAAAATTGATGGATCTTTTCTTTATGTGTCAAACTGATATCCTGTGACAAGACACTGAGCTACAAATCAACATTTAATGTTCATTGTCTGAAATTCTAGAGATAAGGGCCAAGTTTGCTTATGGTTAAATGCAAATCCCCTCCTCCCCACCCCAAATTCTACTTAAATTATGTAGAAATTTTTTCTAGAAAAATATGCAATGAAAATTCCAGGAAATCAGACAGCAACAGAATGCACACTTAAACACATGAAAGTAGAGAACATTTCAGATAACTATAATGTCACCTTTCACTAGTCATAATGAAATGGAATTCAGCTGTGCAAAATACTGAGCTCTATTCAATAAAGAAACCCAAAAGATAAGGCTTCTGTTGTCCTCACTAAGGCTTTAGAATCTTAATGAGATGCTCCAAATGAGATAGAAATAAAATCTACCAACAACCTGGAGTAGAAGTCAGGCTGAGAAAACTTTACAGTCACTTTGGATTGTATTTAGATTGTTGTCTTTACCTTTTTTCTTCCTTTGAAATACTGTAGTTTTGTTATTCAAGCAAAACACATAACAAAAATTAAATAGTAAAAACTAATCCATACAGAACATTTTACTCATTAGGGCTTTACATAGTAAGCTTTTCTTTTTTCCTTGTTTTCTTTTTTTCTTCTATATACTTTTCTAAAAAATTGCACATATTTTATTTGGCTTAACACTACTAGACTCATTATCCAAGCAAAAAAAGCAGATTAATTCCTAAACCTCAGTTTTAAATTTCTCTTTGGAGGTTTGATTGAATCCTATTCTGAAAATTCACCTTATGATATTTTATCTTAGCGGTATTATTCAACTTCAGAATAAATCCTGTAGCAGTTTCAGCTTGGGGCCTCTGTTGGGAGACTAGTCTTATTTAAAAGTACAGGAGTAATAATTGTGTAATCTGGGACCCATTTCCTGTTCTGTTGCAGATTTTCTGGGCAATCACTTATATCCTTTCAGGCCCAATCTGATGAAATGAGCTATGGAACATTTCCTGCGGGACTCAATCAGCATATCATTATACTGCACACAGAAAATGGGCAAAATAAACACTACCTCTCAGATAAGATGTAAACATTCATTAAATGTTTTAAATTGCTGCACGATTCTTAACATATAAAATATTATAGGAGCTATTTTAATATTTAATGTTCAATACAGTTTGGGTTGTTTTTTTTTTTCTCTTTCCCAATAACTTTACATAAGTCCCTTCAGCTATTCATAAAGGGATTGCAAATCCACATGACAAAACACGTAGTTGAATTTGTCACAAAAGTTGAAAACATTGTGGATGCTGCCTTCTCTATAATCCTGTTCTCTAATACAAGAAAAATACATAAACCTTGTTAAGCCTGCAGGGACTGTATATTCCTTGTCCTTGCTCAAGAAACAAGAAGCCGAAGAACAATTGCTCATGGGATGTTTTCTAAGCAAAGTTTTGTTTCAGTTTTTGGCTTTGGTTTTTGATGTTTGTTTTTCTTTTTTTTTTTTTTTTTTAATAATACAGAGAAAATTATTTCAATTTTATAAAAATAAAAATTTTTCTATTTTTTACTAAAATATGTTTTCCTCATGCTATATGTTTAGCATATGTTCTCTGAAGAGGCACAGTTGCTTTCACTAAAGACATCAGGGGCCATCAGGGGCCATCTTTTCCCCAGGAAAGTTGTTCCCATTTACTTTTCTACTAATGTACATTATAACCTTTCCTTGGATAAATAGCAACAGTGAAACATAGGAAACTTTATTAAAAACCACAGATTTCTTATTCTTTCATATTCAATTTTTAAAGCCCTACTAGCTAGATATGGAGTTGATGACCACAAAATTTATGAGATAAATCATCTACCATGAAAAAATTAGCCTATCAATAAAGTGACATGGAAAGGTATTGTAATGAGATTTAAAAATGTTTTTAATATTAAAAATTACAAAGTTGCTTTAAAATGGGTGAAAGTATTATGACAAATGTTCTCAGTTTGGGTTTTTTTGTTTTGTTTTGTTTTTTTTGTTCATATATGTTCAGTGCCAATTTGTTCAATTCTGCATGCTTTTGAAAAATATCTTCTGACCTAACTTTGGGTTGGGAGAAAAGGCAGTAACTGTGGAGCTAGACACCCCTAACAATACATATATTTTGTTTTAATTTTAAATAAAACTGACAGGTCTCCAGGCAAAGCAGTTCAAGGCTGATTTCTGCAATACAGTACTGTAACTCCTCACCAAGGGTTCCTAAAGCTTACAGTAAATTTGTGCATCCATGGAAAGTCTGGTCAAAATAAAATACTGCTTTAAGCTACATAACACCAAAAAATGCTTCCTGAAATTTTGCCACTGAAACGTGCTCCGTGGAAGAATATTTGAAAAATACCACAGTGCTTTGCCAAATTTCCCTTAGCTACTGATGAACACTTGAGGTGTTGGCCACAGTGATTACACTCTGTATAGGGAAAGACAATAACAGCAAAATAATTGAAAATTATTTTTTGGATGGAGAACCACCCTGCACTCTGATGTGCCACTTTCAAGGCAGTGAAGCTGCAGGGCAATCAAGGGACCCATGTAAAACGGCGGGTGCGGGAAACACGGTGTTTCCAAAGACCTTTGCGACCGGATGTCAACTGCAGTTCCATCATCGCCTGGACCTGCAGCCATCAAAGCCCGTTCAGACGTGTTTGCAGCTCCCAGGAGTGATGGGAAAACAGTCTGACCCAGCACCTAAGAGCTGCTTTTGCTTTTGTTTATTTGGCACTATTCACGATGGACATGGTAATGAGGCGAAAGAATAACACTTCCCACTGCAAGCAAAACGTTTGGGGTGCTTGTCCAATCAATGGCTCAACTGCAGCCATTAAAAGGGCCAGAGCCCACTGAGAGCACTCAGATGTGGTGTGACATTATTGTGCTTCAGAAGTCAAGGAGGTGTTCACTATTTACTCTGTGGAGCACGAGGAGAGGAATTTGCAGAAGTCCACTAACAATAGTTCGTGTGTTGTTTTCTCCATCCTAAACACTTGTTTTTATCATTTTGTTTTCAGATAGCAGAGACAAGCCCAGCTGGGAGGCAAGCAGGGAGTCAAAGAGAGGAAAAGGGATCCCTGGAGGGTTAGTGATGTTCAAGCAGATGGGGGAGGAAGGAAGAGAGAGTGGGAGCATATGGGAGGGGGGAAGAGACCAGAAACAGAACAGATGTGGGGGTGGGAGGGGGCTAATTTTGTTTAAAGACAAAGGAGGACAAATATGAATTAAATTTTTATTTACATTAAGAATCTTCTTTTTCCCAGAAGCACACATTTTGTGTCTTACACTAGAGGAAAGTTTGAAGAGCCTGCAAAACATAAAGGGCAGACAAAGCATCAATGTCACTTGAGCAAGCACTAGAAAGTGAAGAAGGTCTGTAAGAATTTCTCAACCATGAGGTTTTGTCTCTAGAAAGCTGGAAACTGAAGGTTCCCACCTGTACTGTATTCCACTGCAAAAAGCACACTTTTGGAAATATATGCAGCAGCAAAACAATAAAGAGGAGATTTATCTATGTGGATGAAGAACAGACCTTTGAATTTCCTGAGTTAAAGAGGAATAATAATAAAATTTGAGCTATTGAGCCATGAGTGAATTACGTTCAGGTCTACCCTAAAGAAATAATAAAAAGGTATAACCTATGTTTGCATGCAGAACATTTTCATTTCCGGTGAAGCCACTCTCCATATTCTGTCCAGTTCTATATTTTGAAGTTGAATTTTGTTGTTGTGCTTCCTGGCAGGGTGTGTAAGTTGTGAGCGAAGGCTGACTGGGAATGCTGCAGCTGAAAGTTAATTAGCGTGTTGGCAAGCTGTCAGCCAGACTTCTGTCTGTTTGCTTTTCATATAGAAATGAATGAGAGTGGATTCCAGAGGTGTCTGAGTACAATTAAGCATCTCACTCTCTAAAATAAATATTTTATATTACTGCATGCTTTTAGGAATCAGCCAGAATGTATCCGTTGATGGTATTTTCTGCTGATATCCTTAAGTGTAAATATATGTAAGCAGGTAGAGAAGATGTAGTTTAGTTGCAACTGTTTGGTAGAGCATGAAGGGCCAGATTCTGTGTTCATTTAAACACAGAATACAATTTTGTGTAATCCAAAAGCCTGCTCCAGGCTTGTAGAGGAATATTGGGAATCAGTTTCTGGCCCAGATTAATTGGGCCTAATTTAGTTGATGATTATACAGCAGACAAGTATACTTAAAATGTTAAAAAATTATTTTCCAATTCTATGTTGAAAAACTGCTAGAAATCTTGGAATATGAAATAGTGTGCACCCAGTAATAAATCTTCACCCACAGTAATTACTAAGCATGTGATGGCTAGATTTTGCAGCCCAGAATTAAAGTGAGAAGCCTGCAGTCGGTGCAGGAGGACAAAAGGAAAGCTGAAAGGGTACTAGAGAATGGCAACCTTGATTCACACTGGATGCCATTCCCATGGGGACCCTGCCTGTAAATGAGTTTCACCTGGCCAGAGAACAAAGAACAATTTCTCCATTTGCAGAAAAGGAAGTGCATCAGCTCCAGAAATCACTAAATTATTTCTGCCTTTCCTTGCCCCTAGGAGAGTATATCCACCTTGGGCATTCAGGTATGCTTCAGGTATGCCACAAGAGTGCACAAATAACCCCGCTGGAACAGGAATGACTGAAAAGCAAAGACTGTGCCGCAGCCAGCAATCTAGGCCCAGTGCTGTTTGTCTTGCAGCCAAGATCCCCAAGAATCTGATGTGCCCAGCCACAAGTGAGGCTCTAGGAACTCCCCTTCCTTTCCTCTAGAAACTGCCCCCAGAGGAGATGGGGGCCTACAGATGACAGGCTGAGTCTGTCTGAGTAGGATTAGATTGTCCTAAACTAGTTTTATGGTCTCCTGAAGGAGCAAGCACAGATGATATAGGCAAGAAAAATCTGCTGCAGACTGGAATATTATCTGGAGACACCATAGAATACATTTCCCAACAAACCTGACCATCTGTTAAACAGATTTCTAAGGTCTGGGTCCCTGGCGCTGCAGGGTAGCCGATTTACAAGATCTCGAAAAAGGAACTTCCAATTCTTCAAAATGACCAGTAGTATTCAATTTTTTTTTTCAACTTTTTAATATTATAAACTTACTTTCTATAATAAAGTTGCCTAACTTTATGAAAGCTCACAACAAAGAAAGTCACAGAAACATCTAGGCACAAAGAACTTGTGTTCTCTTGGGTGCAGTTGTCCTCTCTTGCTGTTTGCTTAGCTGGTTTGTGACTTAGCACAGAGACTGAGCTCAGTGCTGGTTGCTTTCTGAATTCCATTTCTGCTTTGTTTTGAAGTTCAGCGTGAAAATACTGGCTCAGAACCTTCTTAGGTTGTCACTAGCTTTTACCTGAAGAAGGAAAGCTCCCTTGTGCCCTCATCAGTATACACATGTGTGAAGTTTAGAGTATTAGTTTATATATTTTTAGAAAGGATGTAAACTATTTGGAATAGAAATTGATCCCAAGAGTTGGTATATAACCCACAAGGATTCATATTAATCCCTAACCCACTAATCCTGCAGTTGTGATGGCTTAAAAGCCTACTACTTTAGAATTCTTTGTGTCTGTATCCCCAGCTGGTCCTTAATTGTTTCTCTTCTATATTTATGCATACTCCAGATCATGTGTTGGTATACAATGTCATTATCACAAATTGATTTAAATCTGTCCGGCTCCAACTCTCAGAATCCATCAGCATAAAGCAAAGCATTTATTTCCTGTTCATCACACAATAGTGCTGAAGCAGTCATGACTTCCAAGCTACAAAACACATCAGCACATCAATTAGTAAGTGCAATTTATGAGAACAGATTCATAACGAGTATATTTCTAGCAGCATTGTATTAAAGAGGAATGTTTAATTCAGGGCAGCTTGTCCCTCCAGACTGTCAGTCATTTTCAATCACAATAAGAAGAATCTAAAGCAATTTAAGTAAATATAGGAGTTTCTTTGTTTGAGCCTCTTTTTTTTAACAAATATTGCCAAGGTAGAAATTATGCCAACTGAGAACTGGTTAGGCTCTGCCAATTTGCCTCAGCTGACCCCAAACCATAGGCTTCTAAGAGCACTGAAATAAAGAGACACTATTGTTAATGTTGCTGAGCTGTCCAGAGGGTCCTAAAGAGACCTCTGTTATCTTTTATAAAAACCAGGAAGATCTAATCCAAGTGCCAAAAGAGAGGCAGGTTATCTTCATTACAGGGATGAAGGAGTGAGCACGTAACAGCCTGTAGGATTAATACTGCTCAAAATAAAAGTTACAGGGTACTTTTTGACATAAGCACCCTGTTAAAACGTGTTTCACCTCAAGTTTAAAGCCCATTAATCTTGTGAAGAGCCGGAAATCTACAGTCTGTGTCACTTAGTTGGCATGAAGTACAAACTTGCTCAGCAAAGCTGCTGAAATTCTGATCTACAATAATCTTGTGAATGAGATATGGACAGCCTTAGCAGCTTGCTGCTTTTGGTAGCTTCCATTACCAACTGCTTTCCCCATTTTTTCTCCCTCAGTTATTGATTTGGCAGTGTGTATTTTTTCTCCAGTCACCTGCAAAGGTAGAGGTGCAATATGAAATAGAACAGCAAAGGTTAAAGACAGTATGTTTGCCCTTTAGGAGAGATATCTTCATTAGAGATTTCTCTGATCTTATCCTTGGCTGTGCCCCCCAGTTTGCTAACATCTGGAAGCTATAGCCTGAGATTTCTTGTGGGCAGCTCTGCAGCCTTAGCAAGGCTTCCTGGCACCCAGGACTCAGCTCTTAAATATTTTGAGCATCATGGCCTGGACACCTCATGTGCAAAAATAAGGAGGATCAGAAAGCATCCAATCATGATCTCTCTTGGGGACCTACTATCCACCTACAAGACAATTTATACCCTTCCAAAACTCCCCTTAATACAGTGGTACAGTGGTGTCTGTTTTGCTTGAAGACATCCCCTAACACCCTCACCCAAGGCCAGCAAAAATGACAGATGACAGATGACAATCTGATCAGGGTCTTGCCTAAAATCCAGAATGTTCAGCAGTTCGTTGGACCCAGATTTCAAACAAGAGCACCAGAGACTTGCCAGGAAGGGCTAAAAAGGACCAAATACCAACCTGTGCAGGATTGACTGCTGAATAACCCCTCTAAACAGGAGCACTTCTTCCAGAGACCCCTCTGCTTGACAAGGGCAAGACTGAGCACGCAGTGCCCTCCCCTTTCCACTCCCTACTTCACCCCATTTCTATTTCAAGCACTTCTCTGCTCTGGCTTTTCCAGAGAGATCAGCTACGTTTTGAGAAGGACATCGAGAACAGGATGCTCAGAAAAATTATATTTTTATTATATTACTTCTGCACACAAATCCTAAGAGCAATTTATATGGCAGACAGCTTCCTATGCCTAGGAAATGCTGCGGCAGTACCAGTTTTCCTATATTCCTGTCAGAACCCGTTTGCAGGTTGCTGTGGGCGGCGGGGGCTGCCCGGCGCTCGGCTCTGCAGAATGAAACACCTCGGAGTGTGACCTCCCGGGTGCCCGCAGAGAAGCCAACAAAACAATTCAGGTCAAGACAAATCAGAGAAGGGAATCAAGGGAAAAGGAAATAGAAATAGAAAACAGTCACTGATACTAGAGCTCACACAATAAAATTTGTAATAGCTTGACCCAGGTAACCAGACAGAGTGTTTTAACAAGTTTTTTTTTTTTTTCCCTTCACCAGCACATTTACATGGATGATGCAAGAAAAGAAAGGACTGTGAGTAGATGATGAGAGATGAATTTGTTTCTTAGTGCTGGTGAAGTCTCTGAATTTTATGAACAGAGTGGGTTTGGTTATGTGGTATTCCCCCCATTTTGCTATTTTAATACCATGAGCCTTGTTTTTCATATTTATCTCAGTCCTTTCTATCATTTAGTGTATGTGGATACAAGAATTTTACCAGGATAGATCTTGAAACTTGAATATTTGGATGGAAAAATGTATGCAAATAATAAATTAACAGGAATCTTCTTGATCATTTGCTTAAGAGAAATACATCTACGTATTCAAATGCAACGATTAATTGAAGAAGCATGTGGTGAGACATTGCCAAGGAGCTGACTGCTTGCTCAAGTTCATATTTCAGCTCGTGAACACTCATGAATCCACCTTAGAATTTTGTTTTCATTGCTGCTCAGTACTGTCAATGTTTTAATTCTTCACAAAGTTCTAATTACGGGAAACACTTTTTGATGATTATCCCCAAGGCTTATAGTAAGTGAAAATCAGTATTTGGAAAAGCTAGTGAATGCAATCATCCCACTAAGGCATGACAGAAAAGCAGTGTTTTTCCTGCTTGTCCTTTGCTATCAGTTTGCTTATTGTAATAGCTCTTTTATCTCTGTCTGTATTTTATACTCACTATACTCTGTAGTGCTTTTGTGCTCAGTGGTATCACATAAATCAATACTTTTTATGTTTTTTCTTTTCTTGGTATGTATTTGTAAATCTTATTACCATGCAGACTGGGGAGGAAAATGCACTCCAGAATTAGTCAAATTAATATTTTATTTGTTATATTTGCTTCTCATAGTGACTGATTCCATATTTGGTCTTTAGACTTTATGATTGGTTAAATCAGTTGAATTAAAAGCATCCAGGACTCTAAGAGCCCTGTTTGCTGCAAATTCAAATATATAATGTATATGTTTTCCTAGTATCTGGCCAACTCTATTACAGGGAAGATGCTAATGTGACACACTGAAGCATGAACTTCCTTCCCCACGTGCACCAGAAAAGTAACACATTTTCAATGAAAATTCATTGTATCTACAGGAAGGCAGAATAATCAAGGTCTCTGCACAGCCTTCTGTAGAGACACACAGGGAGGCAGTGAGGACTCTTTTCCTTTCCAGAAGACTCAGCTGGATCCTGTACACAGGAACCACAGGATACTGCAGCCTGGATCCATCCAAATTCTTCTTCTAAATCCTCTCACATGGAAATAGTGGAGAATAAAGAGAATGCAATGAAGATTAACATCAAACACCACTCTGTTAGGGTGAGGAAAGGTTGCTGATAGGAATTTATCATTATTGAATGAAATTTAGGTCCAAGAAAATATAAAAAAATGTAAAATGGGTGATTGCTCAAGGTCTTTTCTCATAGAAATACTTTGCATGTGTATACATTCAGTCACCACAGCTTCAGACTGTGTTTGTAAAAATGAATTAACAGACAGTGCCATGACTTACCCTGGAGACTTCTGCAAGTTGAAAGCTTTAGCCTTGTAATTTATGTTTAATAATTTAACACATTAATAATATTTTAGATTTGGATTATTGAACATAAGCATGGAGATTATTTAAATGAATATTTAATTTTTATTCACCTTGCAAGAAGACAAAACGTGTTTTTAATTGCCAACAATAAAATGTAGAAAAATTATCAGTAAAGAAAGCAATTAAGAAAGGGTTTTTACAAAGAATTCATGTCAGAGGGGGGTATTTTCATTTTTTAAGATGATAAAACAACCTTGTCAAAGGAATCAGCTTTAAGGATGTGATGAGTTTTATCCACACAGTTTCCTGCTAATTTATCTGCAGTAGCACAGAAATACATATGCTGTTTTTCATAGTTTTCATCTCTACAGTCTGAAATTATCTCTTGGGCTCTACATACTGTGGTGAGTTTCCTGAAGACCAGTTGAGCCCAATTTCTAGCTATTTGCAGTGTGGTAAACTGTAATCCTGACTCTGATGCTTGCAGTAGAACTTTGAAAAGTCTCTGAAATCTTTTTGTATCTGTCATACTTTGGAGTTTTTACTATGGATTTGTTCTTCTGCTATTGGAGAAGCTATTGGTTTGTGAGTGTTTTTCTGAAATTTTTTATTATTTATTATTGTCCTTAGGAAGCAATCAAATCAACCCTTGCAGAACAGCATTTTATTTTTGTTACTGTTTCTTTGAAGGTATTATTTGACTGAATTTCAACTCACTGACCTACCTTTCCTTAGAATTTAGAGACACTTTAATTTCCACCTTTTGCCTCAAGCTCATACATTTTTAGCTTTACTTGTTTTGGGTTTCCATAATTCTTAGAAATGGAGGAACATTTTTCTTCCTAGTCTCCTAAACACTGAAACATTCCAAAAGAAACTCCAGGGCAAACCTCATCCTTTAAGATTTTGCACCAGTGTTTGCAGCTAATTACTGCTAAACTAAATAGCTTGTGATGCAGTATGCCAGAAGTCATGCATATTTTTGTGGCTATTCAATATGATCCACATATGTGTAATTTTCATGCAAGTTCCCTTCTGTCTAGCCAAATTATCAGATCATTATGGCTCACTTGCCTGTTTGGGCTCCCTTCCAATGCATTCCACATTTGTATCCATTTTTCCTCTACTGGTCAGTTACTGTGCTGGAGGCTATTTTTAGTATTCTTAACTCCTCCTCTAACACTTTTCAAACAGGCAAAACTTTGCTGCACAAAGCAAAGGAATTATCTCTGCCTCAGATCCATGGTGGACAGCACAGAAAACAATAAACTTAAATTATAGCAATAAAGATTTAAATTAGATAATATAGAACGCAAGCAAAGGCAGAGAACAAAATAAAAAATTGTTTCCTACTAAAAGGAGGATTAAGCATTAGGATAGACTGTTTGGGATATGAGATCTCTGTCACAGAATGTTTTAAAAAACAGGTTAGACAAACATCTGTCAGAAATGTTTAAGGTATAACTGATCCTGCCTTAGGGCAGAGGGAAAGGATGAGATGACCTCTCAAGGTTCCTTCTAGCTCTATTTTCTGTTTATTTCTAATTTTCTTTTTTTTTTTTTAGCCTGGATTTGGACAGGCTCTTCAATGCACTTTATATTTGCAATGGGTGGTCAGATTTCTGCTTATAAAATACAGATGTTACTGTTAAGAAAGATCCAGTCAAAAGAAGTTGAAGTTAGGAAAATTGTGGTTAAAAATATAATTTAAATGCGAAACACAGAAAACATTTTTAGCAAAGTTCATAAAAATTAACAAGAAAAAAACAAAGAAAACTGTATTTGAAATCATTAATTACGTAAGGGGCTTCAAACATTGATTAGTCTGTACCACTTGTCCTTGTTGTAAGTGGTATTGACCCTTTAGAAATAAAGTTGATGCAATACTTTCTGCTATAACTCCTCTTAGGGATTAGGAGATGTCAAGTGTTTTCTCTTGTGATATTCAGGTCTTGATAGCTTAGCACTAAAGTGAATTAATTCTTCCCATATAGAGAAACTATCAAATTCCAAGGAAGAGAGTTAGGTATAAATAGTACATATGTAACAATCATGGAGTGAAAAAAGGTTTTGTGTGCTTGGTTGGAATCAGCTGGAGTCATATAACCTTTTAAGTCCTGAAGCATAATTTCAAAGGATTTGATTTTTTTCCTCAAGTACTTCTGGTAGAAAGAGAAAGCCAATCTTCTATTGGGGGTGATGGGAACCTGTTACACCTTCTGGTTCCTGTCACAGTGTGGTGAATGCTCACCAAGGTTCGACTGAAAGACTTGTTACAGAGTTGTGCAAAACAGTTCTTCAAGAAAAATGTTTGCTGGGAGCTCCCTACCTGTCTAAGGAGGGCTGTTGTTTTACCTCAGAAATTCCAGAAGGCATTCCCCACGGCCAGGAAAAACAGAATTCCGTTGCAGTTGGATCTGTTAACTCTGTTAACTTTATTCCATTTTCTTTTAATGTACTGTAAGTATACCTCATTGAATTCAGATATATTTTAAAGATATTTGAAATATAAATTAGATCATATGGAAAGCGGTTTGGATGTTTTATAAATATTTATCATTGTGATGTGTCATACTTCAACTTTCAGACTAAAAATTCACAAAGCTCAACATATTTTTCATCTCAATCAGCTAGTGAGTTGCCAGATTGACTTGTTATTTATTTATAAATTGTAATTGAGGCACATGGTCACACAGGTGATCCGTGGGCCAGGCAGTGACACCGCGGTCCTGCGGTGGACAAATGTGCTGGTGCCACATGAAGCTTGCTGGGAACTGCTGTCAGCTCTATTAGCAGGCACAGGACTCTCATGTACACAGATAAGTTTCTGCTGAGAGCACAGTGACTCTGCCCCTTAATTTAATACAGTCTCAGTGATTGGAAGAATGTACATTTTCCCTCAGTGCTTTCACTCAGCCCGCTTGTTGGGCTTTTGTCTGTGTGTCTAGCTCAGACAGACAGTGAACTACTTTGGGGCTTCAAGTTTCTTTGAGTTTTTCCACTGACCTGAGAGCCCAAAGTAGCACTTACCAGACACTGAAAGCTGAGTGTTATCATTCAGTATGAATCCATGAAAAAGGTTGAAATAACTGTTTGGAATGGTCTGGTTTGGTTTTTTTTTCCTTACAGTTTGGGATCTGCTTTCTATTTCTTTTATTCTGTCTTCCTTGAACGGCAATGTAAAGTTTCATTGCAAGATTTTAGGTACTGGGAGATGCCATTGATTTGAGGTGTACTGAGGTAACAGGTGTGCTTAGTAAATTTTGTATTAAGCATGGTACAGACAATTACAGAAAAAGCAGTTTTGTCAGGTTTTAAAAGAGATTAGAAATCTGCTGTAATGCTGACAATATTTTTGTTTCACATAATTTTCTGTACCTAGTTATGACTACACTCTCATATATTCCAGCATGGCCTGAAAGCCCAGGTTCCAGATATTTACTGTTAATTTATTATTTTGTACTTATTCTGGATTTCAGATATGTGCATTACAATGCCCTCTGTCCCTCTGTATGCAAACACTGGGCTCAGTGATTCATGAGCTCTTGTTGACTGTTATTAAGGAAGGCAATCCTAGCCATGGGCAGACTGGATATACATAAAAATTCAAAACTAATAACACTCAGATACAATTGAGAAAGTCTTAAAACAATTCTTTAGTTGCTTGGGCTGTGGAACAGCATCTTCCTGAGCTTGCCTGTGTCTTTTGAGTAGCAATATCTGAGTAGTTGTTTGGATCATACTTACTTTTTGACTATTTTCTACTTCTGGATGAGACACGCATCTTCTGTACCTCTGTGGTGAGGGATCAGTGAGTGAGCCAGCTGTGTTGTGACAGCACCTCCCACCCCTTTTAAATTAAATGCTTATAAAAATGTCTATTTTTCTGCACAAATATGCAATCAACTTTGAAAAATAATTATATTATTTAATATGGTTTTAACCTAAGATTTTTTTTTTGGAGAAACTATAAAGTAGTTTCTTTGAAAAGCTATTAAACAGTACATTTATGATTGTTTTCTCCTCTTCTTTATTCTTTAAACAAGGCAAATAATATGACTTTCCTCTGAAGGTCAAGAGTCCACGTGTATATTTTTTGGTTAATATCAGGTATATGTATTTCTCCCTCCATAAGTAGGTTATATTTTTCTACCACATCTTCTAGATCTGTTCTGCTTGACTGCAATGGCTATAAGTGAGCATCTAGGTCAGAGTCATAAGGAGAGACATAACCACTGCATCTGTTGAGAAATTGCTTTGGTGGTCTTTGCTGAATTCCCACTAACAGGCAAGTGCAGCACACCAGAGATGTAAATACCTCACTTTAATAGATCTTTTAGTCTGGATTTATTGTCCACTGTATCTGCTCCTCTCCTGAAATTTTAAAGACTACAGGAAAATGATAGGCCCTTGGTGTGGAAAATCATGCTAAAGCAGAACTCAACACAGCAAATGTTATCTGCAAACACAGCCCACGGGCTCTTGTTTATAACCCTTCTTCCAGCCCAGGCTTTGTAGGGCACTTTGCCATACACTTGTGGAGACAGTAAAAAGGAAAGATCAATAGCTTAAAACAGTCTACAGAAATTTTACCCTAAAGCCCAAAAGCACATAATCAAAGACTCCCAAACCTGTTAATAGTAGCTAACAGTATTTTGTTATTCTGTCACTCATATTAAAAAAAAAAAAACAAAAAACAAAACCAAAAAAAAAAACCAAACAAACAAACAAACAAAAAAAAAACCAAAAAAAACAAAGAACAACCAACCACCAAAAAAAAAAAATCACAAAAAAGCCCCCAAAACCCCCTAAAAATTTTTTTTAGGGGGGAAGGATCAGTATGGTCGTAGTCCCCAGCATTACCTCCTGTACACAAGCCATTGCTCTAATCTATTCCTTACTTTTTATGCCCTGAGACAAATACACTTCCTGAAATTGCATTGGCTCTCCAGTAAGTTGTCTGAAAAAAAAGGAAAAAATTAAAACCCAACCAAAAAAAAAAGCTTTGTTCAGAAAAACAGCCCATGCAATTTTGTAAATGACATTGAAAATAAAACAGACACCCTTTCATAGGTAATGCCAAAAGATTTTTTATATATTATTTATTTAATTATTTCTATTCAAAACACTGCAATTAATGGACTAAATCAGCATTTTGTAACAGCTTGACTGTTTGCCAAATTAAAGTGATAGATAGAGATGCTCTTTCCCTCTTTTACCTCTAAATGTGTCTCCTCCAATGAACCTGTAAGATCTTTGGCTTTTAAACCTATACACATTTAATAATGCTTCTACAGCTGTGCACTGGATTTACATGATATCATGATGTAAAGAGCAAGTCACAGAGAATTCTGAGACTTCCCACAGAAATTTCTGTGATTTTTTCCTACTTCTTATAGCCCAGAAGTGCTTATCTACAGATCACTGATAAAATGTAAACTTAGTGAGATATTGTGCCCCGAAATGCTTACATCCATCAAATGTAATTTGAAATTCTGTAATGTTTATTTCTATACTTCAGAGGGAAATCTCGGAAATGCTGTATGCATTTGATACATGATTCAAGCAATTCTCATCTGTTATCTGCCAACAAGACACCCATGAAAAGCAGGGGGCAAACTGGCTGAAGCTTGTATGTGTCTTCCTAGAAGAGTTGAAGGTTTCAAGGTCATTAAAAAGCAGAGGGTGAATAGCTCCCCAGCCGTTAATTTCTTTCTGAAATTCACTTCACTGCTGAATTTTGAAGAGATTATGCAAAGCATCTTAGTATTTAGCTATCAGAATGCATATCAGAAATAGTAATTTTGACTGAGCTCCATAAGGTATATTTGATCATTTCATGTGTTACCAAGATTTCCATTTGTGCTGTAGCTTGACTGCAGACATCTTACCATGGTATTATATTAACAGTATTATAGCACCTAAATGTCCCATTAGTAATTGCAAGTGAGAAAAGACTACTTTGAGAATAATTATTTTAGTTCCAAAGACTCAGATTAGGCATATAAAATATTGCAGAACTGAATTCATTCATTTGAAGAATGAAAGATTTTTCTAACACACCATATTTGAAAAACTGACTTTGTCCCTCATTAATAAAAATATATATCTTTATTCTTAACAATAGGAAAAAAGTAAACTTTGTTCTGCCTTATAAAATATTCTATTCAGTGCCCATGTAAAAGAGGAAGGATAATCATGCACAAGTAAAATCACTGATATGCAGAATTTTCTTGAAAGCCATCATTTCTTGTCCATTACCACATCATTAGTTCAAGTAGGGTCAAGGCTTACACAGAAGAGATTATATTATTACTTAGGCAGGGTTTGATACATCCATTATAATCCACTCTTAATTGATATTTACCCACTTTTGTATGCTACTGAACAAGTTTTCAAGAAGGACTTCAATTAATAGATGATGGTGGCTTGAAAAATAGATACTGTGGAGGTGTTAATATTCTTCTCAACAGTGAGCATTAGCAATAATGCTAATTAGCCATTTTAAGAGTGCTGTATCTTAAAAGCAGATATCTCTTGAAAGGTTAGGGAATACCACCACAACCAATTGAAGCTGAGGTTCTTCTCAAGCAAAACTAGAAAACAACTTACTTTTGGGAAGTGAAAAAATATATTAGAATTTGAATTATTTAATTTATTATTAAAATTATATTAAAGTAATAAAAAGAACAATTATTAATTATGTTACAAGACAACAAGCTTTTTCTCTTTGAAAGGTACCAGAAAATCTTATGAAGTTGTACTTGAATAGCTTTTATAATAATATTTTGATATCTGTTTTAAGACATCTAAGTAAAAGCTAAGCAAGAAAGGAAATGCATAGGGCATCAGAATCTTGAACCCACTTATTTCAGCTTATCACTTGTGTATAATGAATACCAATTAACCTGTTTCTGAGTTGCCCATGAAAGCATAAGGAACTGACTTATTTTTATGTCACCTACACATTTCATTTTTTCAGTTGAGCTGAAAGATGGACAGACAGATACAGAAAAATGGAGAAATGCCAGGATCACAAATTATTTTGAAGGCCTAAGGGTTTTAGAAAGATGTTTCTTTCTTAGAAGCCCTTCTAAATCTGAAATCCTCATGACCATAGAAGTATATAGAAAAAAACTGTCAGCACTCCTTTGTTTTTTTTGTCTTTTCTTCGGAAAAAAGCTCAAAGCATTGCTAAGGATTTTCTAATTCCTGCTGATTTTGTTTTTCTAAAAATGTATATAGATTCCTTATACCTCAGAGATTCATAAATGTTATTAAAAATGAATGGCAAGACTGATTTAAACTGAAATGTCAGATGGTTGTTTTCCTAGTAGTTAAAAAGTAATGACAACTGCATAAGAAGCAAGCTAAATAAAGGAAAAAAAAAAGGTCTGGGGTTAATTATGAGTAACAAACTATAAGAACTGAAATATTATGCCTATAAAACATGTATTTACACACATGTATGAATTTAATGAGGTATTCATATGAATGGACAGGTTGCCTGATTCTGCAGCCCATTTTGCTCATTAATCACAGCATACCTCTTGCTTTGTCACTCCTGCTCCAGCCCCACACCTCCGAGGGGAGGGGTGTTAATTATCCCAGCTCTGCCCTGCTGCTGCAGTGTCTGGGCTGGCCGGGGGTAGTGAGCACCAGCTCGAGCTCCCTCGGGACTTCAGTTTGCTTCCACGCTGCTCCTGACACGGGCAGGAATCAGCCATCACAGCACCAGGTCTCTGGCACCAAGGGCCACAGTGCAGAGGCCCCGAGGGCAGAACAGACTTTCTCCACATCCCTTCACACTTGGAGTATTTGTGCTAAGGGGAGCTAAGTTACCTGTGTCCATCTATGTCTGAATTCTAATAAAGTGATACAATCTTCTGTACTAATATGTTCTAAGGCGAAATTTATAACAGCTTGAATCTTTAAAATCATGGGTATAATTTTTTTACTTTTGAAATTAGTTAGAGCTGCCACTGCTGTAGAGCCTTCTTTTAGAAGAAAACCACCTCTGTGTAGTATAATTTAAAACCAAGACTCCCTGTGCATCTCCCCCTCACCACCCTCCATTAACCCAAGGGACCCTGCATATGTTCCTTAAGGGCAGCCCTCTCATGCAAAGATTCTAGGAAAGGGGAAATCTGAACACAGGCTACTCACAGAAAAAACTCCTCCAGTATCTGTAGAGGAATAACAGAGAGCAAGAGAGTGGGACTCTGCAGAAAGTCATACTATAAGTGTTCTTCAGGCTTCCAAGTTTAAGAAGGTGTGAGACACCACATGCTCCAGGACCTGATTTTTCTATTGTGCAAGAGAAATTATTCTGGACACTCCAAAGACCTTGAATGCATGGTGGAAAAATTTTCATCAAATTATTTCTATTATTCCATGGATAGATGGTTAATAATTTGACCTAACCTGTTTTCTTCAGGTATTTCCCACATATCTCACCAGTAATATGTAATTTATGTACATTTTTAAAGCATTTACAAAACGAAAGTGAGGTTTCTCTTAGAAATATTTATGCAAGTATAAAGAATATATCCTACCAATTCATAAAAGATACAGTAAGAACAGCCTTTAATAACACAGGTACACTTTAGAAAGTTGGTTTATACACATGAAGAAAAGGAAAAAAATCTGAGATACTAGCAAATACCTTTATAAACTTACATTTCTGTTCCATCTTTTTTCTAGAATACAATAAAGCAGGATTAAAAGACTTGGGTTATAGGTGACAGTTGTTGAGTACTGAGTATTAATACAAACTACATAATATTCTACTAGAATCTGAGTTACAATTTCTGGTTTTATATCATGTACCACTATCTTAGAAAAATAACGCCATAAATGAGAAGTTTTAATAGAGAAAGACACTAAAATATTCCTTTCTATTTAAAATGTAACATTAAGGCTAAAAGAGCAAAACCCTGAATGACCTCCTGACCTCTTTCAAACCAAAAGAGCTGTGCCTTACTGAGCTCAGTTTTATGGAGTATTCTGTTGAGACTAATTGAGGATAGAGTAAGGAAATGGCTCAGGTCAGCTGTGAGTTGTATGTGAGGCTAGAAAAAAAAATAAATCCCTTTATTCTGAAGGATTTTTTCCTTTATTATTTATGAAAATAATAACAAATTTTTGACAATTTTAGGGAATTCTAAGGTTTATTCTTCTGTGGCAAACCCATATGCTTCTTGTTGAAGCTGAAGACTTGTATTGCAGACATTGGTAGAGAATACATAAATTACTGTCTGCTCATATTCTTTCTGTTCTTCTCCACCATGAGTTATAAATGACTAATTCTTCCATTTTCCTCATGAGGTCCATGAGGTGAAAGTTCTCCTCTCTAACGGATCATGTTAGACTTTGACATTTTCTTATAAGAAATAGAACTATCTTAGCAGGCTCGGGTGTCCAGGCACTTCTCAGATCTTTTCTAGGTATAAATAATCATTTTTTTATTCTTAATGTCTAACTTTAGGAGTTTTGTCATAGAATGAGTTATTTAGAACTAGATTAAGTAATATCTTCTTTGAAAAAAGAGATACTGTAAGATCTGTTAAAATTTCTTCAAACTTTTTTTATCATTTTCTTAAAGATGTCACTATTATGAAAAATACGATTATATGAGTACGTGTTTGTCTGTTCCTCCAGGAAAAGGTTTAGCTGAAAATGAGTCTGTATTTTTGAAGCCCCAATGTTTCAGTGCACTTCTCATTATTCTACTATGTGTTCATGCTTTCATGGAGCTGGGAAACAAATTGATATCTAACATGAGATACCTTTGTGGTAAATATGATGGTAAATAATGCTGTAAATCTCCCTCCTCCAAATACAGGTCTTGGCTGCATTATGAAGACTGCTTAAATTAATATCACGCTGTAGACCACATTAAAACAGTAACTTGCCTCTGCAGGCTGGTACTAAAAATGGAAAGGTAATCTGATACCACCAAAGCATTTTAAAATTAACCAAAACTTTAAATCTGAAGTGATAGAGCTGGACTTCGTCATTTGGACTATGGGAACAGAAGAATGGAATTATTCCGGTATTTGCAAACCAGAGACAGAAGGGAAAACATTTTGCATTCTATAGCTTCCCACAGCTAAACTGTACAATATATTGTATTGTACCAAAATATTTTGAAAAACTAAGGAAATAGAGTAGAAATTGCTTATGAATATAATGCAGGTTTGTGGTATTTCAGGCCTGTTATTTACTGTGCATTTGCTGATGAGTTTTTTTCATCGATCTACATATTCAGGTATATAACAGTGGTGACACTCGGACTACACTGAGGTTACATCAGCATATCCACTGAAAAAGACTTTTGAGGGAAGAAGCACATTATTTCACAGTAAAGAATATAAATCTGCCTCTTGATACATAAGTATTAATTTAGGATTGTGAACTTGCACTCTCTTCAAGACCCGCAGTGGATGGCAGACTGTGCAGTGGAACAAATTGTGTAATACCTTCACAAGACTCCTATCCCTGAGGAGCATTGATAATAGGGATATATACACCTTGCTTTTCAATTAGTGAAACTGAAACAGGGTCTTCAGAAAGTGGAGAACAAAAAAAAACCCAGGAAGGAGGAGTGAATAGGGAAATCATAACTGACCTAGCTGTGTAGCAGACTCAACTCTTAATTGCCTTGCTTTATCACTCCAAACAATTGGAAATTAAGTTGAATGTATATCTTCATTCAACAGAGCAGTACATTCATAATATCAATACTCAGAGAACTACAGCATGCACATTACTGATGTCACTGAAGAGACATGAATATCTTTCTATCTGATCAATTCAGACTCTTATATACTGTATTCAGGTGAGTTTGTGAATGACAAAAGGAGTCAGGTAAACTCAACTGGAAATTTTCTAGGTGATCTCTGTATTACAAAACATCCCAGGCAGTGAGAGTTTCCAATTTTCATTTGTAACTGTTAAAACATTATACCTGGCTTACCTAATTAACCCCTTCATTGTTAGCATGAATTTTTATCATAACATATTGCTTCCTTTTTCAACTTAACAATTTGCTGGAAATGTAAAAATTTGCTTTCTTTCATTAAAATCTTGGGGCTATTTCTTGTTATAGTTGAGACTGTACTTGTTAAGGAAAGGTGATCAAACTTATCATAAAGTAGTTCAAGAAAATCTGGATAATTAAGGTAGAATCATGTGAAAAGTGGTCACCTTGGCTATTGGTCTGCTCCTGGTAGTGTTCCACTCTTCCCTTTATGTATGTGGTCATAGCCATCCTTCAGACCAGAGTTACCCTGGACAGTCTTGACCAAGAAGCTCCACATTCCTCTCTCTTGATTTTTGTCTGTGAAACAAAAAAAAAATAATCATTTTAACATGACCATGTGCAGAGATAACAGTACTGAATAAGTTATCTAATTCTTTCATGACTTGCTAGCTATCATTACTTTCCTTTATGGAGAAGTAGGAAGAACTTAATCCATTAGAATAACATCAGACTAATATAACCATCTAAAAGTTTTCTATGGTGTGCTATTAGAACAATTTCCTTTTGAATGCTATATTGATTCTTCAGGGTAAAAAAAATGGCATTGGAGGTAAAGTACTTGACTCTACAAGTACCTTATCTTACTCTCAGATAGTGATGTAGTGATGGTACACAAACAAAGTAGATGTTTGGCTGATTTTAAGGAGTTATCAGAAAATCCATGATTTCCCACTTTTGCACCATGAACATCAGAAAATGTAAAGCCATGAGGAAAGAAAATGTGAAAAATCTTAGAATGTGAACAAAAAGAAAGCAAAGCTGTGAGAGGCAAAACGTTCTTATGCCTATTCCACAGGTAGAAAACAGGAAAATACAGCTCTTGTGACTTGAACACCTGACCCAAAAGATTAAACTCTTCTTGGCTATCTCCCTCAGTGACCTCATTAATTTGCTGTGGAAATTGGACAGAACACTTCCCCCCTCTGAGTGTCTGTTTTCGGCCAGATTCACCACTTCTATTACCTAGCTGGTGTTCAGTAAGGGAATTGTGATCTCCAGGGCCTTTTGAAGAACAAAACAACCTGAAACCATGACTGACTTCCTGTCACCCAGTGGTAATTCTCCTTGATTTGCAAAATAACTTGCTAAAAATTGCCTGTCTCTGGATGTGGGATTTTTTACTTAGTATATGAATTCTACCTCATTACTCCAACACCATGTCTTGAAGGGGTGGTTCTGACCTGTCTCACTAAGTAACCAAGTCTGAGTGGAACTTTTTTGGTCCATTTGTCTCCAGACTCTTGTTTTACAGAGAACTCCTCTTTTACTGCAATTTGGTATTTTTCTCCAGAGATTACTTTTTCTATCACAATATGTTTATTTAATGTCCCTTAGTACATATACTGACTAGTCGTTTTTTCCCTTCTCGATGTTACCTCAGTGATTTTCAAAGTTTTCTTCAGCAATTTTATAAATATTTCTGGCAGGACAGTCATCTATGCATAAAACTTAAAAACTCAAGACCTATGGATAAAAATTAAGAGATTGTTTCATAATGCATATGTAAATTTTTATTCTATTTTGATAATTTTTAATGTGTTCTTCTTGGTCCATATTTATAACTTTATTCAATAGTGCTCTATTGAATCATTTTACAAGAAACTGTATCCATACTTATAAAAGGCTCTGAACAACATTGTCATCAGATTTTTGACAATGAACAACATTGTCATCAGATTTTCTGCCTTAATCATTCCCTAACAATAAAAGGAGTTTTACCACCTTTGCTGTTTAAACCTAGTTAGCTTCTAAGTGTTTCAGTGTTGCAACCTACAGCTTGTCATAATTAATCTACTTTGGTTTGGAGTTCTCATTCTCTGATTTTTTTTCCTCAAGGAGAGAACACATAATCAGTTCTCACCTTTGTTTGTGTTTAGAACATATATCAAGAATCCTACTCAAACATTTCTTTTCCTCTTGAGAGGAAATAGACTTAAGAATATTCCTAACTTCTCCTTTATGCATCACAGCAACTTTCATATCACCATGTTTTCAGAAAGGAAGTTGACATCAGCACTGATTTCCCTTGGTTTATGTTCAGGGGGCAGACTTGTGCCTTTAGCTTTTAATAATTATTCAAAAACTTATTACTAAAAAAAGTCCCTGTCAATTATGAATAGGATGAAAATCTCAAGTCAGAAGCACTTGATAATGCAGTGTTGGTTTCCCAAACCTGAAAATGGCCTAAAAGAATGACTCTCAGATTTTAGTTCTTCCAGTCAGTTTAGCCAGGTTAGGTCAGAAGCCTGAAGACAGAAACACTCTTCACACTATCAAGATTACAGCAAAATAGTCTGTCTTAGTATACATCTGAGTAAATGAGAAATGTGTTCTTTATCCCAGAATCCAGGCTGACAGCATCAGCCTTATGGCTGGGTTAGAGGATGCTGTAGTGTAGCCACAGAGACCCTGTCAGTATTGATGTCCTTGTATGAAAACTTGCTAGTGTACCATGAGAGAAATGTGACTAACTAAATGTTTCCTTGCTAAGGTATCAATAATTGCTTTTCACCTCACCTTCTCACCATCTCATGCCCTCACTGAAATGGCTGGCTCAACCAGTAGTCTTCTAAATATTTTGAACTACAGTATTATATGATTACTACTTGGCTACTTACAAACAAAAATGAAATTTTCTTTTTTTCTTTTTGTTTCTTTTTTTTGTAGGCATTAATTTAAGCTTCACAAAGATCAGGTTGGGCATGTGAAGCCTGAAAGCCTGACTCATTCACACCAGTTTCATGCTGCTGCAAGTTGTGGAGCTTCAGATTGGTTGCTCAAGATGTTAGAAGGCTAGGATTGTCATTTCAATTTTTCTGCATTTCATTTTAAATTCTTTTTAATGGTGTGGCTACACTGGCCTCAGCATAAATAAGAAAACAGGATTTGCATTTAGAATGCTGTAAAATACTGTATTCCTTTGGGTATACTCACAAATATACCCATTCGTATAAATCAAGATAAGAATATGGAAAGCAATTTGATTAGGTACTAAATTCAAAATGTTACAAAAATGTGGTCTAACACTCACCAGGAACTTAAGTCAGGCTACTTATACAGCAATGTCTAGAGTGGAAAATTAAAATGACAGGTTTAAGAGATACAGACAATCTTGCTCTTATTCAGCTTCAGGGTTCCTGCCAGTTTCTCTTATGAGGTGTAATGTAATATTACATACACATCTATTATAAACAGTGAGACTTTTATAGATATGTCCAAAGAACACCATTTGATGGGAAATAAAATAAATTACAACCTTGTAAAAGTTCTTTAATTTATTCTTATAGGCATTTCCCTCTGAGAGACATGGAGCAAAAAGTAAAGCCTGTATATTTTACTTAGTGTCTAATCAAAGTAATAAACTATAGTTTTCAATTATGGGAGATAAAAATTCTGCCCTTAGCTAAACTAATAAACAGTGTCATTAAAGCTTATGCAATTTTAATTAATGACTATCTAGAGTTTTTAGAGCATTTCATTTCTGGTTAGTACGTCTCAGTGACACACATGAATGTGGGACTATCTTCTTCCTGATCTTTAGGTTACTTTCACCTTCTTTTAATCTCCAAGTTGTTGTAAAAAGTTTCTCTTCATTTCTTCCATTTCTTTGTCATCTATCTCAATCATTACTTGATTTTCTTAAAACTATGTAAAAATACCACTTGAGGCTACAGTAGATGTTTGCAGACTTCCTCTAAAACAACAGAGCCTCCTCCCATCTCCTTCTGATAATGACATCAAAAAAACATTTATGGTTTAGAGATACTTGGCAAGTCACTGCATTCCGTTCCTATCAAGTTTTACGGCTTTTATACAGCCAGCATAACCCATTTAATCTCATACTCATTCTATACATACTTTTTTACTGATATTTTCCTGCATACCCTCTTATAATTAGGAACTAGGCCCCTGAGGGCCCAATTAGCCAACATATGAATGTAATTATAACCCTTGAAATGTTCTTTTCCATGTGTGTCTGTGATATGACTTTGACCATGCATAATGTGAACCTGCTCACAAGGAAAGTTAATCCCCTAATCATTTGTAGAGAGAGCTTTCCTCAGATTTATAGGAGGAATACAAATGGTTATAGAATATCATACTCCAGGTAGTGTAGTAAATATGTAATGCTCCTATGGCAGCATTCAAGAAATAATCCAAGTTTCAGAGTGTTTTAGTACCTCTCTATTTCCACTGAATTTTAAGTTCTGTGACCTTGCTAATGTGTCAATAATATCTGGATTTACTTTACTTCTGGGATTTTAAAACTTTATTTAAATATTTGAGACATTACCTACGCATTATTCCAATGCTTCGCTGAGGCAAGCAATTAAAGAAATTCCCATTCTAAGTCTCTAGAATGTAAAATAAACCACAAATTCTTGAAACGGTATTTTCTGAAGTCTGTTTTCTTAACATTATTTTTTGTTACACTCTCTGAATTAATGTTGACAAATCTCTCAAGCATCTGGATATTTTTATTTTACTTCCTGTGCATGGGTAAAACCTTTATTGAAAAAAAAACTTCACTGATTTTTTTAAGAACTGTTACTGAAATGAATAGCAAACATTAACTTGCATGGACAAGTAAGTATGATACAAAATTATATGTCTTCTGGACCAATACCTAGTTATTTTTTGCTGGCTTCCCTACTACATGTCTGCAAGAAATAAAACCCCACAAGAAAATAAATCCATTCAACATTAATATCTAGCACTATGTTGGTGACATCCTTATTGGGCTTGACTTGGTTTAGGGAAAATATCTATGCTCCAACTGAGAAGAGAAATAACAAAGTTTCTTTGGAGAGAGGTTTATTTCTGAATACAAATCTTGTACAAAATACGTGTGGCAAACAAAATAAACAAAACTCGTGAGACCATATTGAAGCTAACAATCTAACACTGACAGCTTAAATGTCAAAGTGGCCTATTATTTGGTCTTTTTGAGTTTTTTTTACTTCATCTCTAAAGACAGTTAATCATAAACTTACAAACAAGTCCTGGAAATATGTGTGTGTTTAAATTGACTCCTCTGAGTGTAGCAGGCTGGCATTATGGGAGAGACTTGGCGTATCAAAACTACTTATGGCTGGCACCTTCCATTTTCATTAAAAATGAAGCACTACAGCAGATGGGCTTCAAAGATATTTTTAAGATTTACGTGCCAGCCCATGGGAGGGCTCCCATGCAAACAGTTCCCTTACAGGGAGCCGGAGCATCCTAGGTCAGGGGAGGGGACCAGGCAGCCTGTTTGTCACACATCAGGATCCTTTCATGCCTTTGGTGTTGTTAAATTTCGTTCTGCCTGTACAAACAAGTCATTTTAATAGGGGAAGCTTAACGTCTCTCAAGTGCTTGTCCTGCACCAAATGTAGAGGTTTCAAAGACATAATAAAATAAAATGAACTGAAATAAGCAACACTTCACAAAAAAGGCTTTTAGTCATGTGAGATCCTGGCTGCAAATGGCATGTTTGGTCTCAGGATTAATTTCTCAGTTTGGCTCTGTGCTGAAGTCATTGAAGAGGATGGGAATATTGCCACTGACTTCAGTTGGTGTTAGAAAAATTAGTCTCCTCAGTAATGAGAACTTCTTTTCAAGCCAGTCTACCAGTACATGTCATAATATAGAAACAAGGGAAGTATAGAGCCATTTAAGGATAAATTTTATCTAAAACTACACTGAAAAGGCACAGTCCTTTATAAATTTCTCCTTATGTTACTATTTAAAGATGTTGCTTCTTTCCTTGATTTAATTTGTACCAATTGATTTATACCAGCTGCGATATTTCAGTATTCAAATACTGAAGGTATTGGGAATCCTTGAAGGTTTAAAAATATCGGCAAATTTTACTGCTAATTTTAGGAGTTCTGTTAAGATTTCACTTTAAATACCAGACTGCTACAACAGGCTGAATCTTCTTGCTACCTTAAGGGTCTGATAAAAACATCCCTATGGCATTCCAGTGTGTCTCCAAATGTCCTCTTTGCTCATCTCTGATGGTATAAGCTTTCTGCTTTAATACTTAAAGTTTCAAGTTCAATTGGTCTTTACATAGTGTTTCTAAGAAAATCATTGGCTTTCATTGTGTATCTGGATGTAAATCTTGAAAAAAAAGAAAAATCAGTCATCTTCTGATCATTCAGGAATATTCTTCAGGACCTCATGGACATAAGACCTTTTTGTGCACCTTCAGCTGCATCTTTGGACCATTTTTGATTTCTGGCCCTCATTCCGCATCTAAGCAATGTCCCTCTGTCCTGTGGTGAAATCAAATTTATAATTTCACCTCTACTGTCCTAAAAGTCTAAATCTACCCTTGAGTCTTTTTCTCACAGTTTTCAGAGCTGTTTTTCTTTTTCCTCACCAAAACTTCAAGAGTCCTTTTCTTCCGTTTTTCGGAAAGTAGAGTGTGGAAAGATACCAACCTCTTGCAGACAGGCATGAGAAAATTAGCTCTCTTGAGGAGAAAACCTTTAGTCCAAAGATGTTTCCATCTCTTTACTTCCATTAAGCCTTAGTAGCAGATCTGTGCTCAGATCTTTGAAGGGTCTAGGAGCCTTACCTGTAAGGCCAAATACCTGGTTGCACGTACTTACAGAAATACGGTAATGTTCTAACTCCGTGTCATTAGTTCATTAATTCTAAATTATGAAAATATCAACTGCGCTAATGACAGGAGCTTTTGTGCTGCAGGACAAGACTATTAAGAAATTAATAGAAGACAGTATCATGTAGTATCTTGCTAGTCATTAGATCTTTATGATATTAGGCTGCCTGTAAATGAGATACTTTATGTCCTAGATTAAAGAGCTGATATCTTTTTATGCTCCAAAGCTGATTAGAAAGACCATTTGTTGCTTTTTGTAGCACTTGAAGGTTTTTAGCTACTGGCTGTAGATCAAATATGTTTGCTTATGTTCGCCATTCTTTTTAAAAAATGCTTGTTTATCTTAGAATTTCTTTGTTCTCAGGGTGTTTTAGGGTAGCCCTGTTCATTAAACAGAGCCATACATGTTAAGTGCTATAAAGCATGTGAGGAAAAAAGCTGACTATTTACAAAAGAGTTGTAATCTAAATATGTCTGGGAAACACTTACCAGAAGATAATACCAAGAGTCATGTCCCCAGTTGGCTCTGACAGTGACCATTTGTGCTGCCAATGTCTGTTACATCTGAGCCAGTGATGTCAATAAAGCACAGATCCTGCCTCAATTGCTTTGCTGTTAGGTTTTGGGGTTTTTTTAAATACACAGTTACTCCAGTTAATTTAAAGAAAAAATAAAACAATCCCCCAAAACCCAAGACCCCTAGTTTCTTTAAAGCATCATGACCCAGAACCACTTCCAGTTCTTGTTTGGGATTTTCTCTATGGCACACCCCCTGCGTTTTTTGGTGATCACTCACAGTTTTGGTTCTTCCTGCTTGTAAAATTACAGGTTTCTTCACTTGGCTGCTGAAGAGCTTGTTTGTGTCTCTGTGGATTCTGCTCACATTATGCAGTTGGACCAGCAGCAATAACTGTAGCAACAATACTTCTATCAAGAACTGAGGAATCAGCAGAAAAAGCAGCAGCAGAAGCCAGTTATTCATCATAATCATCATCATTAGCAGAAACATGAGATCCAGAATGAATTCCTACAAGACACATTTGTTCTAACTAGCCAGTGCTTTGGATGGGCAGTGTGTTGTTTCTGTAAGGCTTCCTCATGCACTCAGAGGAAGAAAAACTAGTCTGTTTTGGGGAGGAAGGTTGTTGAGATCTTTATTTCAGTGGTGGGGATGTGTGTTGGGATGGGTGGGTGGGTGGTGGGGGTGGGTGTTGTTGCTGTTTAAAATCAGAATAGTGATTTTATACTTTTTATTCAAAATGTCATCAGCTCTCCATGGAAAAAGACCAAGTATAAGCTGGTACTTGTATGGTAACAGTTTTGTGTAAGAAAATTCTAATTTTAGGGAATGGAACATTAATTTGTTGACACTGAACTTTAAGTGACTTACGTAATGTGTGGTAAAAAGTAGGATCCTGAGTGCCTTCAATCACTGTCTAGGGAAGTTATTCTGTCTCCTTTGGCTGTGAAGAGATCTTCACACTGTCAGATGCTACTAATAATAGCAGAAGTGTCCCCCTCTGCATTAATGATGTTCTAACTATGAATGCAAGGACAAATTTTATGGGTGGAACTGTATCAACAGTGTACACCGATTGTAATGCAAGAATAAGGCCCAGCACACTAAAATCTAAAGTATACTAAGACAAAACAATAGAAAGGAATTGTCAATAGAGCCGAAAAACCTACAACACTGACATTAGATGGGGAAAATGACATCTTAATTGAGGTTTCAGTTGCTCAAAAAGTGGAATAATAAAGAAGGAAAATCTCTGTCGATTTACTTCTAATCAAGGAACACCTATGTTACTAAGGTTATAGTATAATGAACATGAAAATAGGCTATTCTATATGAACTAAGTGAAGGATTCCTCCCTAGACTGCTGGATTGCGACAGCCCTTAAAACACAGATGAAATAAACAGGAGATAGCAGGGAAGAACCTGACTAGAAAACAGAAACCCATGCTGGGATTCACACTGCTGTTACTGGCTCAGCTCCCTGTGCATGACACTGCAAGTGCTAAAATGAAGCTCTCTGTTCATTGGAATTTGGCTTTGTCTGACATAGTGTTGTTTTTTTCTTATTTATGTAGGGAATGGTTTTATATTTCGAGCTGACTTGGATTTAGAACAGTGCCAATTCTCATTTCTTCTGAAGGATTGCATTTTTTACCTCCAGGGTTTATTTCCAATCTGAAAATTCATAGATACAGAAAATATACAAATATTTGCTGCTACAAGTACACAAGTTGCAGTCTCGCAAAGTTTTCTTCAGAGTTTATCGTGGACCTCTTGGTGGCTAAAATAAAAAATTGCTGAACTTAGTAGCAGACCAAGAGTCTGGTCAACTTCCTTCCTTAATCCCAGTATGTGCAGGCACAACATTAGACTTTGTTAAAGCATTAACATTAACATTTTAATTACTAATGAATACTTAGGACCAATAAATATTTATTAAACTAGGTTTACACATCTTCAGTGTTCTGTGTTCTCACCGGGCCACAGGTTGACCAAAGGGAGTTAGTGAACGTGTGAATGTCCCAGGTGTGAATACTATTCTTTGCTCAAAAAGAGCAGAATTTTAAGTGCTAGATGTCACATGCCTATAGAGTCATGCCATCACTCTCTTCTAAATAAGTCAATCGAAATAAAAGACAAATTACACCAAAAAGAACGTTCTAGAGGAGTATTTTAAAATTCTAAGGAAAAACACATATCCCTATCAGCTTTCTTGATATTAGCTACTCTTAGAATTTAAAATGAAATACTTTATCAGCCTTCTAATAGTGTGAATCACTAATTATCTTCTGTGATCTTATTTACACAGTTTTCAAAGGATGACAGATAAAAAAACTTCAATCTATTCTAACATATTATATAAACTTCAATATTTGGGGAAAAAAAAAAAACAACAAACACAAGCAATTGATTGTTCTCAAGCTCTAATATCTGAATACTAGAGAGAATTCAGTTGTTGAAAGTGGACAGAATAAGGGACATGGTGACAGTGTTCAGAAATAATGAGAGGTGTAGTGAACACTGACGAGTTGTGCTTTATTCTCTGGTCAAGTATTTTACTAGAGTAAGAGGACCTTTCTTGACATAAATTCATAGCAAAGTTAGAACAGATATTTTTATATGAGTCAAGAATAGCTGTCAAACATAGCCTCTCTTGCTTTAGTTAGTTTTATAGAATTTAAAAGTGGTTTAATGGCTGCATGAATTCACATAGCATGGACAGCTGTACTGAAACAGGAAAGTAATATAAACAAATGTCAGTAAAAAATGAACCACTTCTCACAAGTTATTTAACTGCTAGTTTATACCAACACGGATATCATTTAAAGCAACTATATCTTAGTTATCTAACATGAAGAAAAGTGTTCTTTCACTGTTGTAATTTGGCCTCGTCATGTTTTCACACAGTACAGCTCTATAAATAGTTTTTATTATCATGTTTTTAATATAGTGTCTTTCATTTCATGTGTCTGAACTTTCCATCAGCATCCTCTGTCTTTAGAAATAGTCAGGTAAAAATTGAGGTGCAAAAAATCACTCACTTTCTAATGTGTATTTCATACTCAAATGCTCTTTTTTACTGTTCCTTAAATATGTTAAAATAATATTAAAACTTTGAAGTTTGCAGTGAAATTCATCTTTAGTAAATACAAACTTAATAGTACTTGAGAACTGTATTTCCAGTGAGATCCCAGCTATGAGCATATACAAACAGTGATAAGGGGCATCAATCACTTTTAGCATCATAGAAATTTCTCTTCTGCTTGCTTTCTTTTCACTTAACAGGCTCAGAAAATAACACCAACTGTTGAAATTGACACACCGTTGAGATCAAATACTCCTTTTTCACATTTGTAGGACAAAAAAATCTGAAACATGCCCCTTAAAACACACAGATTGTATACATTTAAAGCTCCTGTTTGCCTTAAACAGTTCTTGAATTATACTATAGAGATGTAAGTGGGTTGAGTGAAATGAAATGGATTATTATGATCAATCATGTTTCATATGCTAATGGCCAAGTAACAACAATTGTGGTAGATGAGGTACAGAGGCAGAGGAACAAAATGCTTTTCCTAATCTGTTTATAATCTAAATGGTTGAGATGGAAAATATGGGTGAGGGAAAAGATTTAGCAGAAATAAATGTACAGAGAGGGTAAGAAGTGGATATAATTTGCGAAATGTTTTTTATATGAAAGGAAGGATTTATCAGGAGGGGATCAGTTGAATGGAACATGCAAAAACAGTGAGTGAGCTCTGTAAGGCTGAAGTAGGAGAGGGGAAAATGGAAGAAGGAGGCAACATGGCCGGGATCTAAAACACGGGGACAGAAAGGAGACTTCTTGCATTTATTTGTACTTTCTTCAGTCCATCCAGCTACATTTTTTCACTTGGGCCTTTGTATGAAACTGTAGGGAGAAAGTGGTAAAAGATGCAGGGAGCAAGGGAGGCATCACCTGGACTCTAGTCCAAAGGGGAGCTTTGGCATGCTGACAGGCATGGGCTGTGGGGAAAAGAGAGGGTCCTACGGAAACATTGATATATCTCTAATTTATGCATTTTCTAAGAACACGTGCTCATTAAGTGGTCTGTATACACAATTGGTGAATGTGGCTCAGCTGTCTCTCCAGAATTAACACAGGTACTTTTCAATGGAGAAGCTCAAGTGCTTGCAAAATATATTCTGCAGAAATTGTGGATTTATTTTTTTTTTTAGCTAAAGCCCAATAATGTCTTACTTTCAGATGCTGAAAAAGAAACATAAATAATAAATAAAACAGTGATCCATCCATGGGTATTTGACTAGAAAGTAGATTAAAATGTTAAAATACTGCTGAAGTTATCAGGGCAAAAAAGACTCAAATGTAAGGGCTGAAACCAATCAAAGCTTTCAGTGTCAGGTAGCAGTATTTTCTCCAGAGCTAATCTATGCACATTGCATTTATCATCTAAACAGCTCTAGCACTACAACCAGTGATGATATTATATTGCCAAAAGAAAAGGGGGGGAAAAATCTTACAGCTGATCATTTATCTACCTTCTCTCTTCTCCTTTTCTTCTTGGAATGCCATTTATATTTAGCTCACATTTTAAAAGAAAAGGAACGCAAAAACAGGACAAGGATTCAAATTTGGCTTTAGTTTTTCTATCCCCTCCTTTTTTCTCTTTGTTTTCTGCAACACTGTTTTAATTTTAGAAAGAAATTCTAAATTGACATTTAAATGGTGGCAGGGCAATTCTCATTCTCTGCCTTGTGAAACGGTCTCTGAAATGTACAATTATGCTGTCATCTTTAGCACTCCACATTGGACAGAGTTTAATTATTAATGTGTTTCCCTCAGAGAATGACTCGATCATGTCACAACTCTAGACAAATACAGCTAATGCAAAATCATAAAATATTCACTTGAATACTGCTGAACTGACAGGAAATTAATTCTATGAACACTTTTGATATTACCAGAAAATTAGTTTCAAACGCACAAGACTGAAATAAATGTGTTCATAATTTGCTCAAGGGTAACGCTCATCTTGCAATCAGTTGGTGTCTTTTTATAAATGTTACAAGTATTCAACATGGCTTTATGATAAAGAGGACAGTTAATGTAATGTATTATTTGTAGACAATATTTCCCTTGTAAACAGCAGGGAGTGAAGAATTGCTCTCTCAGAAATATTTAAACTCTAGAAATATTCTGCAATTTATCATTTTGTGGCACCAAAAATACACCTATTTTTGAATAGTCCCAGGAGACAGCAGGAGTTCAGGAATTTTATGATAATCACACAATAGTCTTTCACATGTAAATTATTGGGTTGAGTTTTATTAGCCAGATTGGGAGTGACTGAAAATTGTTATCAGTCTGAAAGTTGCAACCAACATAGTTAGTGGAAAAGGATCAGGCTCTCCTTACAGGGAAATGTCTTCATAGCAAATGTCACTATCATAGTGTAATCTCCAGCTGCACGAATAAAAATGCAGATGAATTGTGACAGTTTGAATTAACAGAAACAGCAAGTTCAATTGTTGTTACTTGTGGCATATTATTTAGTGGAATTTAGAAAGCCTGAAATATAAAGAAAACCATTTCCAACAGAAGTAATTATGGTTTAAAACTTTGATATGTGTGTATTACATGCTTTTACCAATTTTTATGTATCTGTTCCAAAATGCTTGTTCCTAGTCTGGCTTTCTGTCTGGTCACTCTTGCTGGCAGCACGTGTGAAATCACCTGCAATGGGTTACTGTGAGGAGCAGGCAAATGCTTGAGTGGACAACTTGCACTGAACCAGGGACAGAGACTTTATCCCTTAGGCTACTTGGCAGATAATCCTGAACAAACACAAGGCCTGTTTTTCAAACAGGAAAAAGAATTTGGAATAAATATTATTCACAATGAATAATTTAACAGCTCTCATGGGCACCTTTGGAAAGTTTCCTCAGAAAGGCCTAGAAGTAAATCACCATGAAGATTAAATTTTTTTTCAGGGCTAATCCTGCATTCATTTTTGCAGTGCTGACCAAAGTTTTATAAAATATGAAGGATGAATATAGTGGAGCCACATTAACTGGGAGAGCTGGTATAATAACTATTGACAGTCCAAGGACCAGCCAGGTCCAGTCTGCTGTTCTGAAAGTATATGAGGGAAGATGGTTACCAAAATATTCAAGAGCAGGTGATCACAAGGGTGTCAAAGACGGTTGTCAAGTCAATCACTTCAGTATTTCGTAGATGGAAGCACAGGGGTTGTTTCTGTGCAGTTTTGTAGACTACAGCAGAGGAGGAGACAGAGAGCTGACTCCCAGTGAAGCTGCGTTCTGCCAGCAGAAAGCCCAAGTCTCTGTTTATCCACGTTTCTGGAAGATGTTTTAATGGAGAAAAAAAGGGGCACCTTCAATTTCCCAAAGCAGTTCATCTGGGAATTTCCAGATGCGTCTATGGACATGAGAAGGTCATTTTACATTTTGCCTGCAACATTCAAAACTGGAAACTAAAAAAATATCCTCAGAACATCTTTTCCACTCTGTCTGTATGGCTGCATAATAAATGCATCATTAAAATATGCAGTGTCATTAATGAACACTAGCAGATTGCACAGTTCAACTGCATAAACTTTTTATTAAAAATTAGAGGAAATGAGAGTATTCATTATGCTATAATGCTCCTTCCTATGATGACTAATAGAACTAGTTCTTAGAATTAAGATATCTATATAATAAGGAAAGCACAGTAATGAGAGAATTTTTAATATGTGGGAAGAAAAATCCAGTAGATTACAAGATAATAAAAGAGGCAGGCAAGAGACAATATCTTTCTCCAGCCACAATTTGGCTTATCAGGTTTTTTAGCCGAAACTGTCATAAAGTTATATTTTGGCACACATCATGTATAAACAAGAAGTTTACATACATAAACACACTCCAAACAAACTTCTATTGAGTTGTTTTTTTTTTCTGTTTCCAGATAAGTGCTTTTTGTGTATTACATGTACATGGTATTAGACATGAGCAGTACATTCTGCCACTTTCAGTTAGCAGCTCTCAAATAGGGTATCAATAAATTGGAACTTAGCTTCATAGAAGTAGTAAATTATTCAACATGGGTCTACGGATGTCAGTGAAGATTGGCTACTTAATACTGAACTAATCACAGACAATTTGTTCTGTGGAACTATTATTTAAGAGGAAAAATAAAAATAAATAAATAAATAAATAAAACCACAAAAAACCACAGACATGCATACAAAACTCCCCCAAAACACTAGCAACCTAGAAAACCACCAAACAAACCTCTTACTTTTAAAAAGAAAAGAAAGCAAAACCTGGCGTGGCTGATTTGCTCGATGTTTGAAGCAAAGCTGCTGTAAAAGGAGAAAAAAAGATGATATTGGAAGGTGACTATACAGGGCAACAGGCAATAAAGGAAAAAAGCTGCTATTCACTGAACTAGAAAAGGAGCCTCTTATTAACTTCAGCCACCTCTGATTCATTGCCCCAGCCTCAGAGCTGAGTGTGGATTCCTAGGCAAAGGATGTAGATAGAAACAATGCCTTAGTCTTCATGTTCTTGAGGCCTGACATTTAATCTCCAAAACATTCCTCAAATGCTTAAATGACTTAATTTTTAGAACAGGTTTTATTAAGAAGTGAGGAGAATTTCCAGTTCTGGATTGCATATAGTTCTGTGTGGAGATTTTTTTTACACCAGGGAGTATCTAATTTTCAATGAGTAAACTCAATATTATAAAACATAGGAGTTCAGGAGATTAAATTTGAAAATTATATGCTATATTCAGCAAACACTCTCAGTAACAGAAATACTTGAAGAACTTTAAGATACTCTTTTGTTCTCATGTCATCTAAGTTTAGGAAATTAAATGTCTATCAGAATTCTACATAAAGAAAAGAAGAAATAAGTAATTTTGAGAACTTCCTTCAGATTTGGAACAATATTGTATTGAAAGCACAGGCTTTTAAAAATCATTATGAGGTGAAAGTGGAAAAAAATAAAAAGAATCGCCAGGTAGGATTGTATTTAGCTGTCTTTAGGGAGAAGAAATCCTCAAGTGGGATGAATTTCCATGTTGCTATCTACTTCAAGCTGGCCCTCTCGGTAGAGACAATGTTTCTAATTTCATTTTGCTACAAATCTGGAAACCTCATTCTGTCTTTCTCGACACTTTCAAATTCATAGCACTACTATTGATGAAAAATTATTTTATATCGTAATACAAATTTTTTTTTTATTTTTTTTTTTGTATATGGATATCTTCCTAACGGAAACAAGGATTGTGTCTTGGCCTGGACAGATAATATGTATGTAACCTGTGCCTCCTGCAAATCTGTCTCTAAACGAAAGTCTCAGGATCTCAATTCTTGCTTTTTACTGCCTTTCTTCCCTTCCTTAACATTGCTGTGCACATCCACACACCGTAACCTGCCCCCTCAGCTCTTTTCAGATCTTGTTTTCTTTTAACCTCTTTGGATTTCACTGAGAATAAACTTACTGGAACAAATGAGAGGAAGCTGTGAATCACTGCCAAGCAGGGAAAAAAGAAGTTACAGTCTGTGCACTCAAGTTGCAGTGGCATCTCCAGATAGGTATTAGCTGAGGCTGAGGAGGTTTTGACCATGTCTTCAGCAACTCACTAGTCTGACTTGTTAAAGCATCAGCTGGAAAACAGTCAGGAAAGTAGAATTTTGGGCAAATCATATCCCGTGACTGTGATGCAGGACGATATCTACTGAAAATAGGGAACAGCATAACATTAGACTACTACTGGAACAAAACATTAAAAATAGCATATTATTAATTGAATTGGGAAGTCTAAACAACTCCTTCTGATCTTTTAGAGAAATGAGCTTGTTTATGAGTTCTTAAACAAATTCATTTAGCAGACTTTCACTATAGGCATTTGCTAACTCCATTTCTCATTAATAAGAGAATAAACATCCTTCCAAATTATGCTTTTAATTACTTTCTTTTGTTGAGTCTGCATGCTATAAAATCAGTGCTGGTTGGCTTGCATTAATGCCTCGTGATGTACTGAGGATGAGGATGGACAGCAGAAGTGTCTTGGCCCTTCCATGATTTGGCCAGGGCAAGAGGCTGCAGGGCTCAGGGTGAGGGGCTGTGCAGCTGCTCCTCGTCATGCTGCACTGCCTCAGAAATGCCAGCCTTTCTCCCTTCTCTCTCCCAATAAATCCAAATCCAAGCTGAAGCCTAAATTGGCCACTAAACTTAGTATTACACTGAGACTTCTAGAAAAAAAATGTTTTATTGGGAGAGGTTTTAATTCCTTAGCCCATTTCTGTTTCCTTATTTCTCTACTGCCTCCTGTCATCTTTTGGCAATTTTCACTCTTACAGTAGCATGACTTTGTGGTCTGTTCATCAATTTCATTACACAGTTTAAAAATCCATGTAGCAAAAATAAAATCTTTACAGATTACTGAGTAGTGATGCCAGTGTCTGCTGGAGTCCTCTGACATAAGAACCAGATGGGACTTCAGTGTAATGGTTTCAGCAGAGGGCCAGGGAATATATGACATGGGTATCATTAATGGAACACTCATTATAGGGTCTATTACCATTAAGTGATTTGTCATAACTTTTGAATACTGCCAAAATGTGGGTTTTTAATATACCAAAGGAAGTTTTTTATTCAGGAAAAAAAAAAATTGCTCACTTTAACAAATTTTTTTCATAGGATTTTCACACCAACATGGCTGAATTTGTAGATTGCTGTAATCATAAAAGTAAAATGTATGTGCTTTTATTTTGCAGCACAGCACGTGGTTTAATAATGTTCACTTTTTTGTGAAGACTGAAAAAACCTAAGACTTTCTCCAGAAAGGGTCTCCCTGAACAGCTGAATTTTTTTCAGTTAATATAGTGGTTTCGTTTTTTTCCCCTATTGTTTCTACAAAGTAACTTAAATTGATTACTTGTAAATATAAGAACATTCCCATTCTGATCTTTCATTTCTAATACTGGAGAAAACTATAGCAAAGGGTAATAAAAACAAGGGTCTACATAGAACTTTTTCATTATGTATGTACATATTTCTTCTTATAATGGCTGTATCTGAACAAAAAAGACCTGTCTTCAATTGGTGGGAATCTCTACTGCCTTATTATAGAGCAAGCTGGGAATATTTTGACAGAACATTTTATCAGAGATTATAAATGCCAATGAGTCCAAGTAAAATGTTTTACAGAAACCTGACAAATTCAACAATTTTATTTCAGGAAGAAGAGACGTTCTCTTAAGGTCAGAAAATTTTGTTTTGACACTTCTGAACTGAAATGTTTGGCAAGCTTTTTAAATGATTTTCATTTGAAAATTTGTTTTGTATTGGAACTCAGCCTTCAAATCAGAGTAAAAAGAGAGCAAAAAATGATTGCATGAAAAGTTTTGAAAGAACCATCATTATGCTCAGTACGGTACGTGATGAAAAACACTGAACTTCTAGATAAACATTGCTTCTTGAGGAGTTTCACATCAACTTCAAGGTACCTGGATGATTACAGCTGGTGGTTTTATTCTCTTAGGGCTTCCTTCATACCAAAGAGAATTTCCTGTGTCACTAGGGAGCAGTAAACAGGTAACAGCCAAAAAAAGATGTTAATTAAGATTGCTGCAAAAAGAGGTGTATGCTTGAACCCATGTGTGTCAAGATAAATCTAGAGCAGATCAATATTTTCAGTTGAACTTTAAGAGTAGGAAATTGCCTTTGTATGTCTTACCGTAAGGAAAACTCGAAAGGGTGGGTAATATTGAGCCTGTTTTGGCTACAATTTCGACCTTCTTCCCCTATTGGGCAGAAAGACTTGAGTCACTGTTTTGTTAAATCCTGTTTTTTACGAGGCTGGAGGGTTATGCCCGTGTCTCATTTTAATGGGCAGTGAGTCTTGCCAGTGCTGGCTCGCTCCGACAGGAAACGACGGGAAGGCTCCATCCACTCAGTGCGCTGCGCTCAGCTCTGCTCCAGAGAGCTACAGAAAAAGGAGAAGTTATTTGAAAAGGTGATCTACAATTTTCAGAGCTCCAGTAGACTCTAATGTTGCATGCATTTAAAATATTTTCCTCTCTGCTCTTCCTGTCCAAAAAGCCTTTGCAATGAATGTGTTGAGAGGGAAATGAGCTGAATATCGCAACAAATGCAGGATGGAGCTGATAAAAGCAGAAAGCATGGTTTGTATTAAAGAATGAAACACTATAAATTCCATTCATGTGTGTTATCTGAAAAGACAATTTTGCAAGCAGTAAAAATCCAGCACCATGCATTAAAATATGTTTCTGTGATATGATTCTCCCTGTCCCCAGATGAGTCTGCTGATCCTTCCTTCCTTTCTGCAGTCTGCCCTTTCCTTTGGAACTATTGAGAGGACAAGGATCACTTTATTGTTTGTTTCAGAATGAGTGGTTTTGTGCTTCCTTTATGTAGATTTCCAGACTACTAGTTCTGAGCCTGTCACCTTTTACCTCAAGCCTCTCTTTCACTTTTTTACCTCAGACTGCTTCTTTGCTTTGTGGTTTAGGCCTGTGTCTTTTCTTTCACTCCTCACAGATCTTCCTTCTTTTCTCATACCACTCCTCTGTCTCCTAATGTTTTCCCACCTCCTTTAATGCAAACATGCCTTGTTTTGACACACTTGCTCCTATCCTTCACATTGGTGATGTATGTGCAAAAGACTGTTCTTAATAAGTATCATCTATTAAAAAAAGCCCATTTATATAAACTACTACTTATCTGAAACCACTTTTCAGGCAAAACAATGTAAAATATGTTTCCTGAGTAAATGCAGCAGGAGTTGCCGTATTCTTTTCATAGCTGGCATTTAAAATAGAAAAAGCTCTGATTTGTTGGGAAGACAGGTTTGTCACAGGGAAACATCTAAAGTATCATGGGTCCTAGAGTCTGGCAACTAAGTTCTTCATCAAATTTAATTCTCTTTACGGGAATCTAAAAATCTGAAAAGATAAAAGATCCACAATCTCGCTCAGACTTGTGCTGTAGACTGCTCTTTTCCCCTTTTCCACTCTGAAAGGGCTCTATCATCCGTGTAGGTATTTAGGAAGTCTGAATTGTAATTAATTGGACATCAAAAGAAACCCAGGATCATTCTTGTTAGAAACACAAATGTATGTGTGTACATTTATATGTGTATATTGCTATGAAATTGTATCCTTTTGAGGACCTCCTCCATGCTTCTGATTACCCAACTTCTAATGTTTATTTTAAAATAAAAGACAATTAGGTGGATGGTCCCTGTTAGCCAGTAAGAAACAAAGAGTCTAACATATATGTTAAGAATAGCAAGTTCCATAATTAATTTATAGATCAGTATAGATGGAGGCAGACATTTATGCACCTTACCATAAAAATAAGCACTGTTCCATAGAACTGCTGGTCTTCACACATTCCTAAATGATTGAGATTGCAATGAATCATCATTTAACTCTGGTCTTTGGAGAACTGGGGATGCTGCAGCAAATTTATAGACTGTTTTCCCTATTCACGTATCTGTAGTGAAGTCATTATCTAAAGGCTCAAAATTCCATTGTGTCTAAAATCAGGCAAGCTGCAGCTACTTTGGAAATCAAATTGCTGCAACAATTTTGAAGCACAGAATCATAGGAGAGCCTGAGTTGGAAGGAACCTCAAAGATCTTTTAGTTCCAGTCCCCATGCCACGGGCAGGGACACTTTCCTCTAGATCAGGTTGCTCCATCTAACCTGGCCTTAAACACTTCCAGGGATGGGCCATCCACAACTTCTCATGCAGCACAACAGTTTAATTGCATGCTTTTCACACATCTTTTACACTAGAGATACCAGGATGGTGTTAACATCCACTAAGTGTTACGGTCTTTGCGTGTTTGTGGAACCAGACTGTTAGTGTTTTATGTTGGATTACCAATATTGTCATTTGCTACCCTTGTAGATCCTGTGTGAAAATGACTCTTAACTTCTGATATTGCAACAGGATTACAGCATGAAGGCCTGTAGCTGTTAGACATTATTTGAGGAGATGTTTGTATTTACAACATAGTTTAAAAACCAGCACTATCTTTCTTTCACTGTCATTGTTGGAGAACAGTAGTTGTTAGAAAAACTAGTTTACAGAACATCAGAAAGTCATAACTGATGTTCCAACTTTCAATGTATTTTAAGAACACTTTACCTAGGACTTCTGTGGTTATCTCAATAAAAAATCTAAATTAATGAAATAAGGTACCTCACTGAAAATATTTGTTGAAGAAAGTGTGTTAGAATTAATTATTTCTATAACTATTATATTTACTATTGAAAAACATGTCAATTTCTGGTTACAAATATCTACTGATGGAAGACATGACATGTGACTCAACATATTATAGAGCTGAAACCTTTGGGGACTTCCTCCAATGCACTTCAAATTAACTAATCTGATTTTTTAATCTCAAATGAACATCAGTTATCATAAATTCACAGCAGACAGCTGTTAAAAAAAATATTTCATAGTTACACGCTGGTTAAAGTGGACCTACATCTGAGACAGAATTTTACCTGTTCTCCCTCCCTACACTTGGATCTGGTGATGACTTCAGCCTCCTCCTGGAGGTAGATGTTCAAACCTGTCCTAGACTCAGTCTCTATAAATAGCTAACTCTGTCTTCCAAAGGGAGGAAAACCCTGAAGTAATTTAAGAACCCAACCACTTTCCAGCACAAGCACAATTATGAAAGAAAAAGCAGCTGGGGGAAAGGAAACTGATTAATACACTAGTTCATGGAGTAAAATCATAATTGCTAGATAAGAAAAAACCAGCTTTTCATTGTTCTGTTTTATCCACTAATTTACGATTACTTCAGACAGTGTCAGAGAGAATAATAAACTAAATGAAGAAATGGTGCCCAATGAGTGAAGCAAAGAAACGTGATTTACAATACCTCAGAACTCTGCTTTGTCCTGCCATCCCTTACTGAATAACCTTCAGAGAGTTGTTCAGTTTGTGTTGCTTTACAGAGTTGATGGTATCCCTCAGACTTTGTAAAGTGAATATTCTGTTATAAAACGCTATGCAGGCAAATTTTTTGTTTATTATATAATAACAATGCTACTTCTTGTCTGTTAATCTTTCTGATATTAATGAAACTGATTTTTTTCATGTAAAGAAACTCTAAACTGTGCTGTTAATGAGATAGATATATAGATTTACTCAAGGAAAAAAATAAAAGTGACGTAATCACTGTGTTCTGAGCCAGGTAGGTCCCCCAAAAGGGTTTAATAAGCTGGGTTATGGTTCATATTATGTTGACAAAGAACTCTATTCAGGTTATTTTTGCACTGAAATAATGATGTTGGGATACAAGTAAGAAATAATTGTGCTGAATTATTGCATAAGAGGGTTACAACTGGAAGACAAATCTTTAAATGCTTGGACAAAACAAGCCTAGATGGCTGTATTTGCTTTGATTGAAGTGTAAAGGAGAGTTATTAGTGAGTCACAGTGCATGGCTCTGCAGAGTGGTTCAATGCTCTGAAACTACCATACAGCTTTGATTGGGTAGGTTTCCTTGCCATCAGTTTGTCTGCGTCTAACTCCTTTTGCTGCAATGAAATTATGTTATTCTTTGGACAAAGACCTGGAGGCATTTTTGGTACTGAAATATACAGTATTTGGTTGACATACTTACACAAATGTTGAGAAAATAAAGGTCTATAGTAGCTCTATGTACTTTTTTTCCAAGCAGATTGCACTTTCCCCTGAGCAATGGGTGGTGTTTTTAGTGATTCCCAGCACTCTGATCCTACAACTGCATCCTGTGGAGAAGGTGGCAACAGCCAGAGCCACCCTGGCTTTGCAGGCAGAGCAGGTGGCTCTGACACTGCTCAGAGAAACAGATACTGCTCAGACTTACCCAGTTAGGGGTGCAGTGACTCATCCTTGAAGCTGGAGGTTGTAAAAAACATTCTTTGCCTCTTAACAGACTGTAAAATTATACCATGCAAACCTGATCTGTGGGTGAATGAGATCCTTACACCATATTCTAGGTTTAATAGAGATTCAAAGAATACCGCCTTGTGTATGTGTGTGTGTGCTGTACCTTCAGTTCCTGGTGATCTGACAAATTCCTGGAATTGTCCAGAATTTTGTTTCCTTCCAATATCTTTAACAATCTTCTCATTCACTTTCAAGTTTGCTTAGCAATTGCTCTTTTCCCTCTTAGCTGTTTTAACATTCATCTTCTATTTGAAGTGTCACTTCTTGTGCTGATTTTCAGTGGCTAAAATTTCCATATTTTCTCTTTCTACTGGAAATCAGTTGTCATCTTTTAAAATGACAATATCTTCATGGCCTGTGTGTGTTCCTTCTTGATCCACTTTTTCTCTGTATGTGTGAGATCTTTTCTTAGGACAGTCTCAATCCTCCCAAAGACCCTTTCTTTCATGACCACTTTGAGATTTCCTTCTCTAATCTCAACTGCTGTCACAGTCTCAATAGAAAACCCAGTTGAGAGGAGTCCACTTGACCAGAGCCCAGGAACAGCAGATATCTTGCCAGTTTATTATTTCTGTTGTCAATAGACAAACAATACTTAGACCTTGGAATGAGAATCAGATTGTGCAAGCTGTTACTGGTTTACTAGGGTGTGACAAATTCATATTTTCCTTGCATTGAGCTAGCAAACATCAGACTGAACTCTGTTTCCTTATCTTTTTCACTGATAACCTAAGCAAGGAGAAAACCTTTAGATCAAAACTGAAAACTAACCCCATTTGTTGTCTTCTTCTTTCATATTAAACCCAAAACCTTTTAAATAATTGGGAGCTGGGGAGCTGAAACATAAATTCAGATAAGGAAATTTATGTTCCAAGTTTGTGTTCCCTTCTTTTGTCTTCCCTCTTTTTATTATATGACTTTCTAGTTCGCCTTGTAGTAAGTTTTGCTGTTGTACATTTAAAGTGACTTTAAGCAGAACATATTCAATTACTGCATAAAATTTTACAACTTACACATTCCCATTTATATCTAAAATTTATTTCCTTCAGGCTGGATGTACTGAACCTCTTGACACATTTTACAAGGAATATCAACTTTGGCATTAAGTATATCACCTATGATAGGGTCAAAGATAAATATAAAGAAAACAGGAGAGTATGTCCTATGCACTCAAGGATCTTAAAGGAAGCATTAATAGATTCCATGTGAGGAAGAGGAAGTTTGGAAGAGAAGAATGTCCTCTGTGATAAATTATGCCTATATCTTGCATGGCATTCTATGTCTTCTAAGCCAGGAAAGTCATTCCCAAGAAAGCAATGTCAAAACAGCTCCAGCCCAAAGATCTAAAACATGATAAAAATTGCTTGCAAAGACAGAGTTTATTAGGGCTTTATATTCCACTATTAGTAAAGGAAGAAGCTAAGTTTCTCGTATTGGTTTCTAGTGGTGCACTTCTCACTCTGTACTGTTCTCATGTTATACCAGATGACTGGGATCTTCATTGAGTCGCCCATTAAAAATTCTATTGGTACTGTAGCCTGGAGTCTGAGAAAAAGGAGCTCTTTTGAAGATTGAGTAAGAATTTCATACTAAATGACATATAATATCTTTAGAGGCCTTATTTTATCATATAATGATATTCCATCCAACATCAATCCAGAGTCACCTGTAATGTATTTCAAAGAATGAAACTGAAATGACATTGCAGAGGGGAACTGCAATTCGCTCTCACAGACAGGGAACTCATGTCTGGTCTGTAGGAGCTGCCTGCTGGTATTTCTTATAGACCGGATTGAAAACAGGGTGTGGGCTACATGGAAAAACAGAAAGATTTGATTTAAAGTCTAACAAGTGATTATTCATAGCATGTACTTGTCTTCTCAGACAGGGCAGAACACAACATGGCCTTGGGTAGCCTGTGTTGATTCTACCCATTTCCAGTTCTTTAATTTACTCACATGGAATTAAAATTTATGAGCAGACAATGACGGATTCTTGCAAATTAGAGAGGTTGTATATATATGGGTAGAATCAAATATGAATGTTATTCTTCTAAATTTGGACTAGAAGACTGAGCAGAAATGTTTTAACTTTGTATTTTTTGATTGACTTCATTATGTGGACTTAATTAACCAAGATTAACCATGTGTGCAAGGCTTTGTGGGATTGTATTTGCTTACAGTGTGTTTACATAACACATTTTGAATATCATCCTCATATACCTTCCACAAATAAAAAATTGCTACTATTCTTACAGTGGTGTACTTGTAAAATTCCTATCTAATGGATAATTCCCGAAAAAAAGGTCCTTTTGTGTCTCCCTCATTTTTTGCCATGTCTCTGTTATGGGTTAAACCACTCAGGAGTTTACCAGTGCAGTGGGAACACCTGCTAGCAAAACAGTTTAACTGGAAGCTTTTCTACTGCTCACTACAACTAACAAGCTGCTTTTAAATGGCCTTCAGACAGCAGCGTAACAGCAGTGGGTTTTTTCAGTTTGTTCTCTTGGGACATATACTGGAGAGCTATTCATCAGTTACTAGGATTTCACCCTGTTGCTGCCTGCTGTGAAGGCCAGGGGAACTTAGAGAAATGTATCTTATGGCTTTGAAAAAAAAAAAACAATTCAATGCAATTACCAGAGACGTGCATCCACAGAGAAGTAAATAATGAACCTGCCATGACATAAATCTCAATTTCAACTCCTAGTTTTGTCAATTTCAATGTTAATATCTTGGGGGTTTTTTACAGTGCACATCAGGATATTGCAGTTAGCCTATGTTATTTAAAATATACATAATTACAAGCTATAAAATCCCTAATTTTTTTCGTTTAAAAATCTATTTGTTCAGCATGAAACTTCTCTTAAACTATTCTGTACTTTTTTACAATATTGAATACACATGCAGAAGACACAAATGTTGAAGCCAGTAATAAACCATTTATTTACAACAAAATTCTGAAATATATACTGTATTTTTGAACTTTAACAACAGCTTAGATAACTTAGACATGTATAAGTGTGATTCACGCTTCAAGACTGCTCACCTCACACAGAGTGATGATCTGTCACTATTTCATTCATTCTAAATGCAGTATCCATAAGGGTTTAGAGAGTAGACATCACCATAAATCAATGTTATTGGACTATATTTTCAAACAAAACATTTTACAGACATAGACATCCCACATTCCATACTGATCATGAAACACTTGCATGAAGGTCAGCTAAAGTCAGCAACAACTTATGGATTCATTTTTGGGAGGAATAAAATGTGCCCATGTATTTTTTTAGTGTGTTAAAAGTATCATAGGTCTATGGAAGGTTTCTGTGTAGAATTTCTCATAAGAGAAGACCTGTAAAAGAAATAGTATTAAGGAAATGTGTAAGCACTTCAGGTTGTCTCTTCTGATGAAGCTCAGAGGGGACTCAGTCACTATGCAGGATTATATCATTGCTTTGAAAAGCACATAGAAATAGCAGTAAAATTTACTTCACTGTGAACTTTGGTTCGTTTAAAAAAACTTGTAAAATATTTTGCTTAGAAACCTAATGAAAATCTAGTTACCTTAAATATGTGGCACCCTACATGTCAGTAAAGGATTGGAACTTTTGCTCTGTGAAATGTAGAAATTTGCCTGACAAAAATACAATTGCTTTTATGTTTTTATATTTACTTTTAAAAATTCTTTTTAATGTACTCAGATACACCTAGGGACATCCTAGAACAGTAAGTGTGCATATTTCTATGGCTTGAACTTAAAGACCTACTCTTATGGGGAGTGGATATATTGATCCTGTCATTTCAGTCTGCAGATTATACAATGAACAGTTTGTAGAACTTTGGGCTTGTATGAGAGAAGCAAGGAAAATCAAGCTCATGTCTCTAAAAAGGGCAAGGATTCACTTGTGTAAAAACTTCATGGTTTACGGAGCCATTGATACAGGAAATTTAAAAAATACGCTGACCACATTTTTTTTTTTTGAGTTGTACCTCAAAAGGCAGTTCATGAATGATCCTCTTTATATCCATTGAAAGCTTTTTAAAGGAACAAACTAGGACAGTATTAAATGACTCTGCTAAGGACCAGACCTTGGCAAATCAGTAAATATGCTGTTTTAACAATTTTTACCATGTACTTAATGCATTTTTTAATCTATACTCACAGTCTGGAAACACTGCAGAACACAGAGTCTGCTTTGCTTCTGCTAAGGAACTTTGATCCATCTTTGCAGCGTTGACTGCAGATGTTTATGCCAGAACAGCTCCTAGGAGCAACCTTGGGTTGTAAAAGCTGTTTCACTGGGAGAATCCTCAGCTGTCCACTTAATTTGGTCTTCCTAGAGCAGAGGTCAAGATCTGTCCTTCATCATTAGGCAAAAGAGAAAGGTCTACTTGTGCGTAACAATTAATAGTAAAACTTCTTGAAAAGATCTCAGGCCAAACAGCCAGCTCTGAGCCACAAAACATGAAAAGCCTAATAATATCTTCTCTAGTCTTGCATTTTTACCTGAAAAATTATTTGCTAGGTTATCTTTTGACATTAAAAAAAAAATACTGCATAATAATAATAATATTAAAATAATTAATGTAAGATGAAAAAATCTTCTGTATAATGAAATGCATAAACTGTAATTTAATGAATGTTCTCACTAAAATAATACATTATTTCTGCAAAGAATATTGCAGTACACTGGAAGTACAGAAATTTATCATATACTGGAATTTATATGTTACATAGTGATGAAATCCATCTGTTAGGTGCTCACTTATACCACATAAAGCAATGAAAGCAGCCATCATCAATCACACATTACTCTAATCCTACCTCCATATTCTACTACTCCTGGGTCATTGAAGAAAGGCAATGGTAATGATCAGACTTGTAATTATGGAGCAAAAAAAATATACTGCATTCCAGTGAGAATAATGATGTTTACTTTTCATCTCAAGATAAATTTGGTGCAATCAAAATGCTAATAATGGAGTGCCAGCTACAGAATTTCTACTGTGGACAACATTGCTACACCCAGGTATTGCAATTATTCTAAAAAATATCAGCCAACATAATTTTGTGAAGTGCTGCTTTTAAGGGAATTTAGAGACAGGCATCTAAGAGCATATTATTCCTGACACTTATGCTATTCCTGACACTTACGCTACCTAGAGAAGCTATACGAAAAAAAATACCTACACAAAGATAAAAACCATAGATTTTCTGTGAATCTAACTTATAATTTTGCATGTTTAAGTGAATGTGTTATATCACAGAACATATACTAGCAATTTATAACTAGTACATGTATTTTGGTGGAATAAAGTCAAGTAAAAGGACGCAATTTTAGAACAACTTCAAACAAACAAACAAAAAACCTCTGATGAATCAACACTTAAAGCGAATGTACTAAAGAAAAAACATTTCTGGACTAAATTTTAGAAACAAATTTGGAGGATGCAGTGAAGTGGAGGGAAGGAGAGACAACCCATTTTTCATTTTAAATTAAATTTATTTTTTTTCTGAATATATGTGCTTTAGTTTTAATGCCTTTTCTATTTTTCTTTTTAAATTTGGGCTAGTTAATAAAAAAGGTATTGATTTTAATGAAAAACAGTGAGGTTTTAGGTCTTTTTTAAAAGATCAATTTGAACTTTATGTTTCAGGAGGGGGAAAAAAGTACTTGTTGAATGAAAAATAGTGCCCCTCCTGAAAGTCAACTTGTTAATCAGCAAAAGAATTCACCCAGCAGTTGTCCCCATTGAGAGACACTTGTATCATGCCTTAGTTAGTGCTCTGAAATCAAGTGGTTCTCATGAAGTGATCTGTGCAAAACAGTGATAATGAACAGGTCCTGGAAGCAGCGTGCGGTGATAATTGCATTGGCCTCGGCTCATAGCAGCATTCTGGACACTGGGGCCAGCAGTGTGATCAGAAAACAGGCTTGAAATGAAAACACAGGCAGGACAGGTGGAAGAGAAATGGAAGTTATGAAGTAAACATTAATCAAGAAACCAACAGGTCTAATCCAACAGAAACTGCAGGGCCAAAGTATTGAATAGCTTTTCACACGTGTACAGGCTGCGCAGAGCAGGAGACGCGACCCAGACCAGAATTTAGGATTTTGTGGCCAGGATCAGGGAGAACACGTTCAGGACTTCCAAGTGACCTTGGATGTTTTGACTTTTTGCACTACCTTGGCTGGCTTCCTGTAAAAGCATGCATCTCATTCATGTTCTCTGAAACTCTGCTTCCACCAACAAAACTAAAAGTTAAAAGAATATTTAAAACAAAGAAGACACAATTTTAAAATTGGGAAGGCAGATAGGCTAAAGAATTAAAATTCTTGGCGCAAAGACAGTATAGAGGTCTGGGGACAATTATTTAAAGCCCTTGTAGCTGGGATTTGGCTGAGAACAGTGCACAAGTATATTTTTTTATTTCCTCTAAAGAAACTCAGATTGAGATCTCAGTGATGTGTGACAGGACACACGCCAAGCAGAGAATTTCACTGAAGTCATGTCAGATGTGCCGGATGTCTGCAGGGCATTCCTCAAGACCAGACCCATGGTCTATACAGCAAGAGAGCCACCAGGCAGATCTCTGCCCCTAGGGTACTGCTGGAGACTCAGCAAATGTGGCAGCAGGTGGAAAAAGTCCAAAATAGGCTGGGCTCCACTGCAGGGTTTTCTGACAGACCCTGCAGGTCTGGAAATAAGGCTGGAAGTCATCTGAAAAAAGACAGCTTGGTGAGATTCCCCTACTTCCCTCTCTGATTCAAGTGGGAAACAGCCCTTAAGCTGATTATTTGTGCTTTAAGTCCTTATCTAGGCCAGGAGCCAAAAATGCAGAAGGCCTGGACATAAGTTACCAGAAAGTGCTGTAACCTTGAGAGAGGTTCAGCCCAAGTTCAGTTCTAAAAATACGGGAATGATCAGTGGGGGGTTATTATTCTATACGAGCAGCCTTTCCCATCCTATGGACAGTCTTCCCTGTTGCATTAGCTTTGCATGCATGTAACTCCACTCATTGGAAGGTAATTACTCATGCTTAATATGAGGGTAAATGTGAACACATTCAGGCTTTTAGCCTCAGCATTCTGTGGATTTATTGGCAGAATGCCCAAACTCCACAGACCTTTTCCAGCCCGAGCCCCCACCCAGCACTCTCAGTAGCTTTGCCCAACACAGGATCATGTGCTGTGGCTGTATCAAGGCTGACAATGTTGTGAAAAGTTTTGTCTCACCGTTTCTGAGGTTTGCAGCTTTACTACAAACTCCTGTAGTGATACATCCTGCAAAATTCAGCCTTTTCTCAGAACTGTTCTGCCAGCCATGCTGGGGAATGTCTGGTTTTATTTTGTTGGTTCAGAGTGAAAAAGCAGGAAGTAGATTAAAAAGCTAAACCAAAATGCTGCTTTAAATCTTCAGGTTGTAGAGAATTTTTTGTTCTTATAATTTCTACATGTTGGAGTTTCTATAGCAAAGGTATCATTTAGAGCAGCCAAATCTCTGTTATCCTCTGAAGAGGACAATACTCACTAGATTGAGGATATCCTCACTGAATGTGCATAATTCTAAATCAAAGATACCTACTTCAGGCTTTATTTTGTGTTTGGAAGACATAGAGTACAATTTGCACTCAGATTTGTGTTTTCTATGATATTGCAGTAAAAATTTCAAAGTATATGGAAACTCTGAAACATTTGGGGTTAAACAGCTATTGGAACAGTATATTATACTGAAGAAAGGATCTGAGAACGGAACTTTGTCAGTCAATTCCAGGTAATTAATTTCTCTGTCCAAGTGAGATGCACAGATGTACTGACATAATGTTCACTGTTTCCAAACCTGTGCAGATATTACTCTTCTTATTACTTGTACATGCTTAGTGTTTGCTCCCAGAAAAGATTAAGACTTCCATGCTGCTTTGGTATAAATTCAAGGTAATGATAGCCATATCATGGTGGTTGCATTGTGAAGTACTGTTGTGGAAGCAGTAAGGTTTGAGAGCTCAAAATTTGCACCGTCAGCTTTATTTATATCACTTTGTAAAACTAAACTGTTTCAAAACCTGAAGGTGCATTCTCGATTTGTATTCATACTAGAAACTACTTGCATACTTTCATAAAAGTGTGAATGTTTTGCGTTAAAATTGGCTTTTTTCTCTGGTCTAAACTCTGTGCAGATGCCAACAGTTTAGGTTAGGTGAAATTGAAATTTGATCATGTCAGTCTAATGAACCAACTAGGCATCAGCTTTGACAGCTGCCTGGCATTGTACAAGAAATAAAAGGAAATAAAAGACTTAGGGCAAAACTGTGACCCCAGACAAGTCAATGGCAAAACTCCTCTCGCCTTTAATGGGTCCAGGATTTCATCTATGGAGCTTTGCCTCATCTTTCATTCCCAGAGACAAACACCAAACAGAGTATAGAAGGGACTACAGACACTAGACTTTCTCCAGTATATAATGAGGCATAAACCGAGTAAAGTCAGAACTTTTGGATCTCAGCAAAGAAGTGTCTGTTTTCAAAGAGGGGGAATGAAAAAAATATAAACACATAACTGGCTGCAAGGAAAAGCCACTCCTGTACATACCAGGGGAAAGTGAGAGATTGCTTAGGTTTCTTTTCATTTTGTTTTCCTCCAGCTTCCTGAAGTCACTTGACAGCCTGATGGAACTGAGTCACTACCATTCATTGGCAAAACACAAAATGATATCATGACAGAAAAACACTGCCTTCAATGAAACTGCTGTATGCAGAATTCAGACAGTGACATAAAGGAATTTAAAGCAGCTCTTCTCTCCCCCTGGTAATGATCACTTCATTCCAGGGTAACTCTTTTTAATTACAGGGATTTCAGAGGGCAAAGGTGGGTTAGTAACTTGCTTTGTTTTATGGTACATATCTATCACAGTGTTACGAAATATTTCCTCCTGACCCATTACTCTGTTGAGGGCTTTGGTGCTAAATAACAATGTGAGCTCCAGATCTGCTTTGACCTCCAGCTCTCCGAAGCTCCTCCTGAACCAGCCCCAGGTCCTAGCACGGTGCAATCTGACTGCTAATGAGCTCAAGGTATTTCAGGGCGTTCGTAATCTGGAATTGTCTTTGTCCTCATAACTTCTCACTGCTCCTCCAGCCACCCCTTGTTGTTCGTGTGGGGTGATTTGCTGGGCAACAGTGCAGATTCCAGGAGCAAAGGCTGGGTTAGGTCTGGAGCTGTGGGTGTTGCCTGTCCAAGGCTGGCCTCTGCCTGCAGCTTCCTGCGGCCACACACCAGGATGGCAGAGTGTGGGGGGGCAGCAGCAGGACACGCCCAAGAGGGAGACCAAATGTGCATCTCCTGCTAATGATGCCTTTGCTCATTACTGTTTTTTATATAAAGACTGAATGCCTTTACTCATATTTGCTGAGTTAAAGCTCCCTGACTGAGGAAGGACTCAGTCCAGGCTTCAGGAGCTGGCTCTAGAGTAACAGCCTGATAAGTATTCAGCGGTTTACATATCAGATTTTTAAATCAGTTGGAATGAAAGAAAATAGATGGGGTAGTACCTTTTGCCTTCTGGTCCCCACTGGGGGGGCACCTTTCATGGCAGGGTTTCCCCACTCCTGTGGGATGGGAAAGGATGAAAGGAAAGGGGGTGGCCTGAAGAGGCAAGACCCCCAGTACCCCTGCCCCTAGCTTTCTCCTGAAGGGGCATCACAGGGAAAACATCTCCTGGTGTGCATGCAGTGGCTGGGCTCTGCCAAACCCTGCAGATGTGAGGTGCAGAGAGGCAGCTGGTCAAATATTTGCAGTCTTCCTTTTGGAAGACTGGACAGGCTGCCACACCTCAGCCTCACAAAAACACACACATGCACACACAGAGATCTCCACAGAAATCTACCATCTTTTGTCTCTCCATCCAACCCACCCCAGACCCATTCACTTAAACAAATATGTGCTATTCCACTGAAAAACTTCGGGAAAAATGTAGGTACAAGTAGTGGTACACTGAGCTGGAAAGCTAAATCTTCCTTCATTCCCCTGATGGAGGAGCAAATAAGAAATTACAGAAGAACCTAGACATATCTCCCAGAAGATGAAAAATAGAATTTCTTTGCACAGTTTTCCTTGCAACTTTTTAGGAAATTACCCATCAGCTCTAGGACAAAAGGAGTTCAACCCCTGAGTAAAACAGAAAATGCAGGATGAGTCTTTGCCCAGGCTAAGTAACTTTGATTTCGATTGAGTTATCCTCAGTCTAGACCAGAATATCCAGAGTCAGAATGCAGCCCTGAACAATGAGGCTGTGAAATGGAGAGGACCACATCTTTAGCTGTTATTAATTCGAGATCAGTTGGTCTCTGCCCACTCTAAATCTGTTATGGGATGGACACAGAATGTTTCATTGTTGGCATAGAAATGGTTAATTATGAATGAGAGTTTTTGTTTCCTTTTATCTGGCCCAGGAACTAAAAAAGGAATGTTTTAAAAACTAAACTGTAGAGTTAGTTAAGGCCAGAATTAGGAGGGCAGTTTCTGTCAGTGCCTTTCGAAGACAGCAGTGTGACTTCTGAGGCACCTATGTTTGCAGACTTTTTAAATATTGGAACATACAGCCTTAGCAGAAACACAAAAGGCTTTTTTTTTCACTTCATGTCACATCTCATCACATTATGGAGGCCTGTGCTGCATAATGTAATGAGATGCACATTTTAACACACAGAGCTCTTCTTGTGATATCAAACAGGAGAGAGTCTTAGGGAGCAAATTGGGTCATTCACTGCCGAACTAACTGGTCAGCAAACCGAAGTAATGACTATTTTCAAGTTTGCTCTTAAATTTGCCACTTTCCTGCCTCCCATTAAATCAGGCAGAAAATAGAGCTGTGTCAAAAATTAGGTACTTCCAAAGAAATTGTTCCCCTTTTTGTTCAATTTTCTTTGGCATTCATCATAGGGAAAGGAAAGGAAAAAAAAAAAAAGTCCTTTTACCTAGGATATTTTCACCACTTTGAGCGTAAGTGAAAAGCAGCTTTTGTCAGCAAAGTGCTTTTTGCTGCCTGATGGGTAATGTAATGTGTGAGTCAGTGTGGAAGAGGAGTTGAAGGTCAAAGCTGTAAGAGTACTTGCAGTGTCACTTGGTGTCCTGATCTGAATGTTATGCATGTCATTTCTGTAGCTCACTGTCAAAGAAGGGAAATCATACCATGGCTGGAAGTTTGCATGAGTATTGAAGAAAAAGTCAAGAAAAATAACAATTTCACAATGTGCCAAAAGTATCGAGAAGATTAATTACTTGATTCTGTTTCTCATAGGGTGTGTAGAAGTTTGCAAATTTCCTTCTCTGAACACCAGCACCCATTTTCTCCATTTGTAAAAGCTTGCAACAAACTTTGAAGGGTGAAATACTGATGAGTTTTGCCACTGACTTGGTGAGGCTGAGATTTATCCAGAAAGAGCTCACAGAGAAAAGGAAGGCTTGCAAGACAAAGTTTAAAGCACTTGAAAAATCCTTGTGAGTTCCTTTAGCAGACATAGTCATTATGAAAACATTTTCAGATGAGATTCTCCCTTGGAAAAATATTGCTGAGAATACCCTGCTTGTTTTTCAGCAACATTAACCTTTTAAAAACCTTTTAAAAATCTCACTTATGCTCTAAAATGAAGTGTGCATCTACACACTGACTTTCTTGTTTTCAGCAGAAAGGCTCTGGGGTTTTTTAACATTAAAAGGTAGGATGAAAGGTTCCTTTAAAGGACCTTAGCTGATTTACCCTGCACAACTGGACATTAGTAATTTTGCCCAATCTTTTCACTGACTGGTTTTGTAGCTTGGCTTAAAAATATTGGTTTTGACATTTAAAGCCTTTAATTGACTAGGTCTCAACAAAGTCCCTTACTGAGCTTCTGGCACTCTGCATACCACTTCCTTCTTTTGGGTCAGAAGGGGCAAAACTCCTGTGTTTGAGGGTCTGCAGAAGTAGAAAGGGCAGTGTTAACATTTCTGCATGTTCAGCTAAAGATCACAGACCAGTCACCTAGCTGACTTTTCCCAGGATTGTGTATTTCTGTTTAAGGAGGAATTGCAATCCCTTTTATGTCTGGGGGCTCCGAAAGAACATTGTTTAACCGGGTATCTCAAAATCTTTTTGCAATTTGGGATAAATTGCAATGATGGTTGCTTCATTTGTTTGTTTGTTTTTCTTTTTTACTTTTCAAAATGTGAAAAGCTGTAATCAAAGGAAAACAGCATACATTTACCTTGGCTCCTAGTGTGATTTCACTTGATTGATTCCGCAGCTCCTAAATGCTTTTCCTCAGAAATGTATCCAGCATAATTTTCAGGCTTCCTGTCTTGTAGAGTTTTCCTCATCTGGGATCTGCCCTTGTAACTGTCTCAGCATGTGACTAAATCAACTAGATTTCTTGTGTAGAAGTTCTTCATGCTTCTGAACCCAAATAGACAGAACCCACAAAGATTAACGGGGTCCGTTTTACACGTAATTGATATAAACGATACATTTTAGAGATTTATTTTCAAGGACCTTATTTAGCAGAAATCTGGAGAAATTGTTAAACTCATCAATGCTTTGATTATGCCTTGATGTTTCAGTTTATTTTGTTACTATCAGTTTATGATTTTGTTTTGTAATGAAGAGTAAGACCAATACTAGTAAAGCATCATTTTAAGTTACAGTGATAGCAAGCAGTCTTGCAACTGAGATCAGGATTATAAATCATAAGATATCTTCCCTCATAGTTTATAGCATCTCTCACACCTCACTGATGCCAGTGATGAAACATAATTTAAGAACCATAGGAAACAGTGAAGTTAGGTTTATGTGAATCCAGTGAAAATGTTTCATAAACTGAAGTTAAACCAGGCTCTGTTTCAATAGGTTGTTTAAGCACCTTTTGTAGATACTCATTTGAGAGGCATCGTTTTTATCAATATGTTTCCTGGCATTCTATCATTGTGTTATTTTGTTTTAATGTTACTGACTGAGACATAATCATGCATGAATGCTTTAAAAATCACTCTAGGTTTTATAATTAAACCAATTACTAGTCCATGCGTCTTCATCATATGGTAAAGAGTCTACTAATTCTGTGCAGTCTTGCCATGGGGAAGAAATGTGTCTGAAATCCATACACACAAGTATAAACTGTGCAGTTTAAGTTAAGAAAACTCTGATTTCTATTAATGGGTTGAATGATTCATAATGGCTCCATCTATGTCAGACATACTCAAGCATGATAGTAGATCTATAGAACAAAACAGATGGTGCAGATGTCTACATTTGGGGAGGGGAGATATTTCATAGTGATTCTTGGCAGTTCCAGTGAACTGTATGACTGTTAGCAGCCAGAGTGCAGTGGGTTTTCTCCTGGAACTTTGCTTCTGGTTTATTTTTCATTTGAAAGGCATCCAGCTCATAAGCTCCAAGACCACTCAGTGATATGACTCAAATCTCAGCAAATGGAAACAAAGTAGGCATTTATATGAGAAATTGCTCTCCTGATATAAATCAGAATTTTAATGTAAATTCACCCATTTACTATATTTTAGAGATTGTGAATTTAATGAGAAATAAACACGCAACTAGTAAAATAGTTGTAAAACCATATGTCATGCTCAGTACATGTTAATATCTCTGGACTGTTGTTCCTTCCTGCCTAATTTTTTTAAAAAATAAGATGATTACAGATGATATCAAGTGGTTGTCTTTCATTTTATTGTGTTCTTGGAGGAATGAAAGCCCTTGACTTCAGGTATGTGCAAAGAATACATGAGCGGATGAATTATTTATCTAGAACTTTATCAGGGTACCTCAGTTTCATAGGCTTGAACTGTGTAAAAAATTCTTAAGGACATATAGTAGAGTACAGATGCAGAGTGCTGCAGGAAAGCAGGTGAAGCTGTCTCCATCATTATTGACTGTGAATCACATTATCTCCCATCCAAGCCTGTCATCTGAGACTTATTGGTCCCTCTTCCCCTATACAGGCTGGATGTGCAAAACATTCTATGACAGAGTAGTAAGAGCCACATTTACTAAAGCTTGTAGAACGTTTGGCACAGAGATGTGTGAGCAGGAAGATGAAGACACAGCTCTCTCCCCTGGATAACTCTTGTCTGCCTTGGAATGGCAGCACTGGCAGGAGCCGTGTCCACACCAGCAGAACAGACTGGAGGGACCCTGACGTTTGGCAGCCACAGACAGCACACTCAGTGCAGATGGTGGATGTGAGACATACCCTGCTTTGGATGCAACCCAGCCAACAGCTGACTTTAATTGTGGAAAGTCTCTGGCCTAAAAAGAAAACAGCATGATTGGAATTGTGGCATTCTCTGCTCAACACAGGCGACAGCCAAAACAGCTGACTGAGAATGGTCACTGATGTGCTGCTCTGTGACCTCAGGAGCAGTGCAGCCAAAGGAAGGCAGTCTAGGGATGCTTCAGCTCAGAGTCTGAGCAAGAGTAGGCAGGACAAAGACAACGTGGAAGTGCAGTTACTCTGATATCACAGAAATATTATTTGGGAAAAGTGAGGAAAGATGATACATGTTTTCTAGTTTGGAGATCCTGAGCTGCTGTGCATCTGTGCTCCCCAGTACTTGTCCCAGGAACCCAGTAAAAACCAGAGATATCACAAAAGCTTAATAAAACTCTTTCTGCAAAATGAGATTAGCTACTTTGGTGGGAATCTTGTTTCAGTCATGTAACTGGTAATTTCTAAGGGTTATTCAATCTGTATTAAACAGAAAAGCAAGTATTTATTGAAGGCTTCATGTTATTTTTTCACTACTCAGTGATGGTTCTATCCAATATACTGTACCACATATACAGCTCCTTTGCTTCAGAAACTATATGTTCTTTATTTGCCTGAAATTCTGTTCACAGATTTATTTTTACAAATAGATACAGCCTCTATTTTCCTAAAACCAAGTTCCTTCTTACCTGAGTCAACCTATAGTTAACCCTGATGGAAAAATCTTTAAACTGTACATTCATGTAGTGCAGCATGCAACCTGCCCTGTTGTTTCTTCATTCTTCTTTAAGCAGCTGTGACTCTGGTAACAATAATAAAAAGAATCCGTTACTTTTTCATCCTAGTAGTTCCTTCAGGTTTGATAGATTACAATGAATTAATCATACAGGATTTTGCTAACATATTTTATTATGTTGATTGAAAGGATTCACTTGAGATGACAGCTAACATGGCTCAATAGCCAAAAGCTTTTTAGCACAACTATAAGTCTATTCACTGTAGCTGCCATTCTTGAACAACCCAAAGGAAGTGGCTAAAATGAATAATATATCACTGGTGATGTGTTTCACTCTATAACTATGTAATGTGGCAATTAAGCAAACACAGATTCAGAAAAAAACCCCTTTAATTTGATACTTAACCTCCCCAAACCTATGTGGCAGATTAAAAATTAGTGTATGGTATTTAACTTCTTATGGACATACTTTATTTAAATGCTTCATGTGAAGTAACCCTTTGTTCTTCTTGGCTAGAGCAGTACTCTTCAGCTTGTGGTCTGTAGCTAGAATATTAAATTCAGCTTTATGTACCATAATTCATAAAAATGGAGACCAATTATAGCTTGTCAGAGGATTATAACAAGAAGTTTCAGATTTTTATAAAACATGACCTTGGAGAACATAGTTAACAAACTGGATTGCTCAACCTAAGGAGGAAAAGAGTGAATGTGACAAGATAACAGTCTCCAGATACATAGAAATCTGCTGCAAAGAGGCAGGGAACAAGCTGTTGTCCATGTTTGTGATGGATAGAAAAAGAAATAAGGAGTTAAAATTGCATGAAAGATGATTCAAGTTATATATTAGGAAGAATTTTTGAACAGTGGGGATAGTGAGGGAATAGTTAGATTAGATTGCCTGGGGAGGAATGCCCATCACTGAAAGCCTTTAAGAAACTGTTAGACAAATATCTGCCAGAAGTGACATGGATAGAATTGATCCTGCTTTGACATAGAAAAAGATCTGTGTTATGCTTTAAAAATTTCATGTATTATTAGTCATTACAGCTGTATATACTCTGCAATGCATTTGCAGCATTTTAGAATATACATTTCAATATGTTAAAAACATGTTGAGTTCAAAATCTCATTCCTAAATGATTATGCAGCAGAATTAAGGCCAGCTGTTTAACCCTTATTTATGTCCCCAGTATGTTTTTACTATGATACAGTCTTTAATTACCCTGTCACACACTGGTTTATTTCTGCAGGCCTCTCTTTCATCAGTCTATTGGATAAATGCTTAGGGAAAGCAAATTATTTTTACATATTGTCTACTGTTCAGTGGATATTTTCATATTTTATTACTGCACACTGTCCAGACATGCTCTGAAAACAATATTGCTGTATTTTTAGGAAGATTTATATGGCTGTCTTCAGTGCAGTGTTTGAGTAATACTCTAATTTACCCTCCCCAGCATCACTCTGACAACTGTGCAGTCAGTTGGGTGCTCAGTCTGACACTGATTTTTCAGTGTAATCACTATTAGGTAGCACTGCAGATCTTCAAAATAGAATTATAATACAAATTTTTAAGGTTCAGAAACTTTAATCCACCAGTTCCTAATCTCTCAAAGGTGATACCACTGATGGCTCTTGGTAAAAACTAGTGTTTATGTACTCTTCCTAATGCTGAGCTACTGAAATCAGGTTATTAATAGCAAACTAACTCCAGCGTGCAATATGATATTTCCAATAAGCAGGATTCCTCAGCAAAGCTAAAACTTTCATATTAACAAAATTAGCACAAAATTAATGATTTCTAACAATACAAGATTCACATTCTTTATGTGTATCATCATTAGTGTGAGATAATCTGAGAGCTGAGAATGAGATACGTGTTTGGTGACTCAGGTTTCACCTGCCCTTATTACAGCAGACTACAATCCCAAATTAGCAAGAGAGTATATTCCAATGGGAGCAGGCAAGAGACAGCCTGCCAGCCTTGTTCCAACTCCAGCATCACCTGCTGCTAGGATCTCTTATGACAACAGTGGATCTTTTCAAAAAACAGGAATCATAATAAGTGGGGCTGAACTCCACTAGTGGCAGGAAGGAAGCAGAAGGATTGGCAGGATGCAGACCCTGATCTTTCACTTATAGGGCCTCCTGGTCTTCTGCTGTTTTCCTAAAGCCACTAGTAAACCTTTAAAACATAAATATTTGAAGTTTCATTGTTTTATGAAACATGGACACTTGATCTGCAGGCAGAACAATGTCTCACTTGTGTTGAACAGTTTTTACAAAGCTGAGTATATGCTTCATTTTTACACAAGACAGCTGCTATTGACTTGGTCATTCATTTCACCTTAAATACATAACCATATTACTTCTGTAGAGGTAGGTAGAAGAAAGGACTTTAATTAGCTTCAGTGGGTTCAGCTCTTGAGCATCTGAAGTCATGATCCTGAAAATGTTATCCATGAACTGTGGAGGTAAAAAATTCAGCTGAGTTTTTCAAAGGTCTTCTGTGATCACCTGCATGCTCATTGCATTTTCAGAGCACATCCTTGTATGATTTTGCTTGCCTAGAATTGTTTTATTTATATAAGGTATTCTGTGCATTTACATTACCCTTTTTTAAACATATATTAGCTAATTTTATGTGTTCTAGACCTGCACATGCAAGCATGATTTTTATATTTAATGATCTTTCAGAAAACAGATGTTTAAACCTTTAGCTTAATAGATACACTTGATTTATTAAATGATGTATGCCCTGACTGCAATATGGAAAAAAATATGTATGCAGTCAAACGCTGTGGGTTTGCAATACTAAAATTGCAACCAATTTCCTTGTATGTAATTTAAAGAAAATGTAGCAAATAAAAATGAATAATAGGCCAATTTCAGGGTGTTTTATAGCTGTAAACATATGACGTACAGGTAATCTGATGTGTCATTAATTCAATATTTATGAATGTGAAAATCATGCTTTTGACTTTATGTGTGTATATAGGATATATTTTTGTTTGCTCTGAGTCATATTTGTAGTATTTTTTCATGTCCAGACAGCAGGAGGTCTTCTACTTTTTCTGACCCAGGAAAAAATCATTAATTTGAAAATTACGTTCCTCAAAAGGACCTCAATTTAGGATTAAACCTTCTTACTTGATGTAATCTTCTCTTGCTCAGAGTTTGGCTGTCCTCTCAGACTGTGAAGGAAATATTAATACAGGAGCCGAGGCAGTTTTCCAGCATTCCCAACAGATGAACATGACCTACCAGTAGTTATGAAGTGTTCAAGAGGTCAAGGAATCTGTACCTTGAGACGTAGATGGATGGTTTTCTTTGCTTCTTTCCACTATTTGATACATTATGTATTTCTTCCTTTTCATTCAGCACTAAATACTGTAGCCATTCCAAAGTACTATGGTACAGCTTAGCTAGATTATGATGAAATTCAGGAGAACAACTTTCCAAAGTATTAGCAGAGTAATGAGCTGACTTTTCTGCTGTTTATTCACAATCTCATTTTACAGGTTTGTTTTCTGTTTGAGCAGCTGTGAGAAGGAGAATCATTCTGATGGAAATATTTTTGAGCTCTCAGATGCTAGCAAGTAACCAATCATTGTTCATATCAAGTGGATAAAATCTGTAACCTGTTAGTTACCATAAGAATTTAGTGGTACTGTTTGTGGTTAAAATGTTTATTTAGTTGACAACAGAGATCACAAAAGAAAATTCTTAGCAACAAAGCCATAAAAGCAATATTTTGGAAGTGACTTATTTTCTGCTGCACGACCGCTTGATTAATTCAAGTGTATATTCATTAGAAATGCCATAGGTTAGAGAAAGAATAGGAGAAAATAAAAAAGATTAAATGATCAATACCAAATGATTTGGATACAAAACCTTTAAGTGGAAAGTGAAATGAAGGTGCCAGGCTATAAGCTCCTAAGGGAAGGATGTAAGCAATTAGAAGCCAGTGAATAACACAGCATAAATGTAAGACAGAAAATGTGGGTCATGGGAATCATTAGGAAAAAAAATCTAAAAGGAAAAAGAGAGTTCTTCTGATTTCTTGTATTTGTTATTCTACTCATGTTCTGTTATCTCATAAAATGGTTGAAAAACCTTTCTGTTTTTAGAATGCAAGCGAAGTGTGATGGAGATAGAAAACCAGAAACACATGATATGCATTAACCATCATAAAACAAGGAGTCTTATGTTCAGCAAAAAGTAACAAATCACAGTTCCAAATACACATCATATGTACCTCATCCTCCCACTATTTTCTTATTTTTAGATATAGTTAGTGACAGAAAGATGTCCAGATGTAATGTCAGACTTCATAGAAACATCTTTAATATTTGTGTTGGAGTGTTCTTTGGTTGCAAGAACTAAATCAAAGTAAAATCCTTACACATATTTTACCTTAGATTCTGAAAACTATCGTGCACTCTTCTAAGTTTGGTCCCATGGAAATAAATAACAAAACTTTACAATTTCTCAAAAAAACTTAGTTAAACTGTCATAAAAGATGCCTAAAATCCCACTTTTTATTAATGAGAAAAGTAGAATGGAATATATGCTCTGTAAACCTGTGCAGGTCAACGTATATTATGAATAGTCAATGAATACTGGTTCCACATTTTGAACCAAGATCTATGAATAATCAGACACCACAATTAAAAATGGATGTAGCTATGTCAACACAAGAAATATCATCTCTGATATCAGGGCAATAAAGGAGGCTTTCATTCTAATAGTACCAAGCCTTCCCACTTCCAGTTTTGCTTCTGTCCATGTGTCTTGAGAGACCCTTAAGGCAAGGTGGGTAAGTCATTGCCATGTTGCAGATTCCAAGGCTGCAATTTTTCCAGCTTGCCTTTTATTTTAGGGGCATATGGGTTCTGCTTTTGGCAGGGTTTTCTGTAGTGATTTCCACTTCCCTATACTTAATACTTTCTCCTTTCTGGAGTTTAATGTCATGTTATTGCACAGTCCCTCCCACAAGGATCTGAATGTAATTGTGTTTTGGGCATTCTTATTTAGTGGCTCGGTTATGGTTCTTGAAATAACTCTCTGTGTGTTACTTAGGGCCATAACCTCTCCCCTTGTGGGCTCTAGAACAAGCTGTTCCAAGAAACAATTGCTTAAAATGTCAAGAAATTGCTTCCTAAACCTTGTCCCAATATGACATATGACCAGTTTATACACTGACAGTTGAAGTCTCCCATTACTACTGTTTTATTAGATTTAGTTGCCTCTATGTTCTTAGCATTGCACACACTGTGTGATTTTCCTTATCTGGAAGTGAGTAGTTACAAGTACAGGTGCTGTCTCTGCACAGAGAGCAGCACAAAATTATTCATAATTTAATTCTATACATTTTTTTTTAAGGATGAAATGGAATACGAACTGTGTCTAGCTTTTTTAACAGACGCTCTGAACAAATGTGTACTTTAATTTCTATGGATATACAAACCAAATTATAAAACATACTTTTGTGTCAATGGCTAATTTTAGGTGATTTTAATGCATTAATTATAGTTTAAGCCTTTCATTTTCCTGGGGCTAATCTACTCCGTTGAGCCTTGCCAAACTAAGGATAGAGACTAAATCTGATATTACAGATTTATAAATGCCAATATGAGTTCTTTCCAAAGAAAACACACTTCTTTTCCTTCAATTTTCTGCTCCTGCAACCTGAATAAAGAAGAACAGAGTTATTATTTCCATATTAGAGTTATTAAGATTGAAGTTTCACAGTCATAGGATTACAGTTCCCTTTCACCACATTAAAATTACAGTTTAGGTCCCAACTTAATTGTTTAGCTCATTGAAATGTCTCACTAGGTTAACTAGTCATAGTACAAGCCAATGGCAGATTTGGGAAGACTACCAAGTTGTTAAATTGCCTAATTGCAAAACTTTTGGCTCCATAGGAGGCCGATTTCTACTGCCATCATCTGCGTGTTAGACTTGTGTTCCTTGGAGTATCTGAACTGATTGGTTGCGACCAGAGCTGCTCCTCAGACTAACTTTCAACCACCACCTCAGCTGTCTGCATGACTGAACCTTTTTCTTTACTTCCAGCATCAGGTCTGAATGCACCTTGTCCTCCAGTGCAGCTGCCCTCCGGTTCCCTTCAGCACCTCTGGCTTGGCACTCCCCTCTCAGTGGCTGAAACCTGACCCAACATTATGGTTCTGTGCTATACTTGAACCCTCTCTTGAATAACAGCTGCGCTGATTTCTCTGAATCAATAGTACAGTCAGTTACTCTGACATTATCAAAATACTTGTTAAACAACGGTCTTAAAGGATCTGTGGAAATTTATAACATAGGTTCTTTTAAAATAAAAACCTCAAACCCTTTTTTTTTGTGCAAAATTTCTGCCAAGAATGAGGACATAACTTCCCACAGGAAATATTCCCAGTCTCTACTGATGTTAACTGCTTGATTTAGAGTAGTTAATTCTCAGAAAAAAACAGTGGAATATATCCACTGTATACAGTGGAATGTATCTTTGAATGTAAGAGGAAAAATTTGTTTTCTTTTGTTTGAAGTAAAAAATGTATATTACATGAATGAAAAAATAGTAGCTATTAGTTTTTTGTAATAATTAAAAGCCATTTATTTCCTTAGTACAATGAAAAAAATTAAAGTTAGTCTTACTTTTTTTTATTACTAGAACTCAGAAAGCCCATATTTTTCAAGTATAAACCAAGTGTTGCATTAATAAGCACAGAAATTATCCAAGGAATCTAATGTCAATCTTTTCAGTACCTTATAATTCATCAAAAGGAAATACCTGGCTTCTTGAAATATGAAAAAATTACTTGTGGTTTTCTCTTATACTCATTTTCCATATTTTGAGATTGCATACTTCATTTCTTATACATTTATGACATCCTCTCTGTAACCAGTTGTGTTTTCTCTGGCCAGCTCCTGCACCAAAGGATTATTTAGTTCGTATTTTACTTGGTGGGCCACAAATCCTAATTATCACATGCCATGCAACTGAGTTTCTATTCATAAAACAAGGTGTTCTCAATATATACCAGAAATTAGCCTACATACTGTGATTTAGGAATCACATTTTAAAGTTCTTTGCTTCAGCTTAAAAAAAAAAAATGTGTGTTCTACCCTGTGCTGGTGTCGTTGCACTGATAGGACATTCTTGCCCTGTCACAGGAACAACACAGAAGAACCAGTTCTGTCTGTGCCTGTGCCTGAGTACTAAAATGCAGGGGTTACTTTCGAGGCAATATGCAGTTGAGATGTGGTGTTCTCCAGAGATGATGATCCCACCAAAAGAATAAAGTGCATGTATTTAACTTATGACTGATTCAATTGAGCTATTCTTTGTTAGAGCTCGAATTAATGAGTCTCAGTAGCCCAGTGTTATTCAGGGTAAGAATAAAGGAAATCAGGAACTCTCAAGAGTAGTGAACTAGGGGAAAACTCAAGTTTACAAGCAACTTTTCTGAAGACCTGTGCTCTATGCACCATGGAAAGAATGGTCATACGAGATTTAGGATGATGTAATCTGGTTATTTCTTTAAGGCCACTGAGGCTAAACCTGCTACTTTGAGGGATTACTTTTACTCCAGAGAACATCTTAACTTCATTAAACTGTAAATACTGTACTATTTCTCTTGTTCTTTTTCTTCTTGCGTTCAGTACTATTCAATAACCTCCTAGGGTTTGGAACTAATTTCTCTTTAACATTTGCACTTGGAAATGAAGACTCTTGAGTGTTGTTGACCTACAAGGAATAGCAATCACCAGTCTCTGAAGGTTTCCTTGGAGGTTCAGGGCTATATGCAAAGCAAACTATACGAACCAGAGATGCAACAGTTTCACTAACTTTAAAATTAGAATTATCCTAAAAAGCTTAGATAGAACTGAGTTTATAGGATTTAGATGCAAGGGCATTTCTGGATCTCCTGGGAGCTGCTGAGTCTGTGAGCACTATGAACTCAAGATGCTGTGTCCTAAGAACAGGTACCAACATCTCTCATAATTAATTACTGACTCATGTGCCTACAGTTTCATAGCACTACCATGGCAATGGAACAACATTTTAGGAGGAGGACTTTGAGAAGGTTTTAGGAAAAATGAAAAAAATTACTCTGTGATATGCAGAAGCATTTTTCATCACTGCTGAAATGCTAGGAGATGGAGGAAAGTGGGAAGCAAAATCCAAGTACACCACCTTCTTTGTGCTCCCAGTAAATCTGCCTCCAAAGTCAGATTTTTCAATTGCATATCTATGAACACATAACAGTTTATCCTGGTTGAATATCCAACGTTAGATTACAGTGTGTAACCAAAATCTATCTGCCTCCCTCTCACGCACACACAGACACACAGACACCACACTAAACTTCTTCTGCAGAAAAAAGGAGTTCTCAGGTAAAATCATGGTTATTGTCAGGTATAAAACATGCAGAGAAGTCAAAACAATAACCACTTTATCTAACACATTCCTTCTACTGAAATAAAGAAAATAAGTAAAATTGAATGTGTTTTAAATTTGTGCAGAATTTGGTGTCAAAGAAAAAGGAACAGAAGTTCTTCAAGGTTTTTTTCAGAAGTTTTCCATATTTTGGCAAGATAAATTGCAGAAAATGGCCTGGAAGAATACCTCAGAAAAGTTCCATAAATGTTTATTATTATAATAATGATAATAGGTAAGTTTCTTTGCTTGTTTGATAAGTGCTGACAGTATGCTCCCAGAGAACTGGTGTCGCTTTAGAAACAGTTGTTTGTTTACTCCTTTTGTGTTTACTTTTTGCAAATGTTATGTTGGATTATTATTGTCACAGGAATGTTTGTTGAAATGTACATATTAAAGAGGATATTAGAGGACATTCTCAAATTGTCAATTCTCAATTCATAAATATTAGAGCCATCCCAGAAGTTTGATTTACCTGCCAATGCTGTTTAGCTTCTTAAGAAAAAAAAAGAAAGTTTTATTCAGTCATAATTAAAACAAGTAAAAATGACAGATTTTTTTAGCAATGAGCTGCTTGAATGTAATCTACCAAGCAAGGAATTTTCTTAACACTCCTGTAGTGATTCCTATCAAGTAATGGACATGTGAAAGATACTGTAAGAATTTCACTACTTGTGTATTGTCGTTCCTATTGGTACCCCTCTGTGGGGTGTATGATTCTGCTGCAATCTTAACTAGAAAGAAGTTAATTTCATAAATTACCCAGCACTTGTGTTTGTTTGGTTTTGGTTTTGGTTTTTTTTGGTTTTTTGTTTTTTTTTTTTTTTATTTTGCCTAAGCTGCTCATAAATAGAAATCCATACTAAGCAAGATCTTCATGGGCATTTTAAAGTTACAGACCTGGACAGGCAGACATAACTGTGATGAGCAAGCTTATAGACTGCCCTGGAAAATACATAGAATAGTTCCTTTCTCACCTCAAACCCTGGGAGATAAAACCAACCAATCAGCCAAAAAGCTGAAGAGCTAAGCAAAAATTTTCAAAGAAAATAAAGGGAAAAAGAAAAGAAAAAGAGATACATAAGTTGCTTTTCATTTATATACTGTGATTATTTTTATGATGTTTATTGAAATGTGTTTATTAAAAAAAAAAAAAAAAGCAAAGCTTAAAAGACTAAATAAAATAACCTGCCCAAAAATATGAGCGAGAACATTTATCAGGAAACAGATGGTCTCTTATACACAGAATTAAACATCTCTAAAAACATACCAATTCATTTATCTTGATGAATTCACCCTCTAGCAGATATCTCAAATAGCAGCAGCAATTTACCTGCAGGTCTGGAAAACACATTTCCATAAGGATACATGACATAGAAATCAGTTCTGGATTTCAGTTTTTTACATGTTGAGCAGAAATATTATAGTAAGTTTTTCCTTCTCCTGATCTAATCTTCAGTCAGAAAATTAATTTCTCCTAGTCCTGAGGTTTAAGGGCACCAAATATAATTCCAGACTACAATTTAAGCAACTGTAAAACTCTTTTAAGTACTACCTACATGCATTATCTTCCACTGAGTCATCTGGAAATGCCACCTGAGTCCTGCACATGCCTTCTGCTACAAAAAATCTCTAAGAAATCAAATTTTCAGGCTTTCCACCTCCTTTTCTATCGCTGAAGAAGTTTAATAAAAAAGTTTTATTGAAATTGTCAGAGATAACAATTTTAAAAAGTTATTTTGAGCACACTAAATTAATTGTTTACCATATGCATATGCAGAAACTCTTGTGCTATCACCACTGAGAAATGTTTAGTCGGGGCAGCCTTTTCAAAGATTTCTCAAAGACACAGATAACTCCTCTTGACCAGAAAATTTTGAAAAATGGCAGAGCATTATAGAAGCTGACAATTTTAACATATTCTTCCAAGGAATTCACTGCAGCACTGTAAACTATAAACATTAGTGCCATAAAACATCTCTGACTTGGCTTTTGTGGCAACTGCTTTTAGATTAGAATACTTCTGGGGACTTTCTGTTGGAAATTGTATTACCACTGAGCTTACCTGAGTGATTAACAATATTCTTGTAGCACTGAAAGGCTCCCTTAAATAGATACATATCAGATTAATATTTAGTCCTCTGAAATTAGAAGGGGATGATCATGGAAATACGACTAGAAAATCTTGATGCAATAAGGAAAAATGTTTCCTGAGACGTCACAGAATCAGTATTTGCTGCATCCTGGATTTACAGCATTTATAGCATACTGGATCCAGTGTTAGTTTCTCGGGATCTCCCAGTCAATACACGCAGCCATTTCCATAGGAAGAGCCCACAGCACAACGTAAACAACACAGAGGAAAGGTCCAAACAAGTTATCTTCCTAAGCACTTACACCAGCTAATGAATAAGGTTGGTGAAAACTTGGTCTCACATTTTAAAGATATGGTAACTCAGGTTTCTCACAGGATAATCTGCCTCTGCTGTCAGAATCAGTGATGTTACTTCCCTGCCATCAGATTACTGATATGGCAAGACTCGCTTTTCCCCAGGCACTTAGAAAATGGGAAAGAACTGTGAGAGCTAGAATGTAGGTGGGAACTCTGGGGATTTGTAATGCATTATTAGAAATTGCTTTGCTATTTATGTAGATTTAAATAACAAAATATACCCACAAGCCTTCTTATCAGCCACATTAAATATATTTTCAAAGAAAGGACTAAGCCAACCTGCATTTAAAATTCCTCGCTACCTTTGCAGCCTATCAGTGCCGTGGGATTTACACGTCCCCACAGATTCTTTGTAAACCCTGTGTAAGAGTGTGTGCAGAGGGACCCAAAGAGGCTGTTTTGAGCCAAGGCAGAGTGTCTGTTACAGGAGCTTGAGATATTACTCTGGACAGGGCAAGACTTATCAGCTGTGTCTGCTTTATTATGAGCAATTAATCTCGAGTGCCTTTTCTCACCATCACTGAGACAGGGTGGGATGGGAGAAGAGGCAACACACCAGGCAGAGGGCCCCAGGATATTAATGATTTTTGAATGTGCTAACACCTGAAATTCTAGCCTAAGACCAGTGAGCAAGCCATGCAGACCTTCTTAAGACAATATGTTGGGTGTATGAGAGGAGCATATGGAGAAAGGAGAGGCACTTTTGGTACATACTGACTAATTCTTTAATTGCCTTTGATAAGATGATGTATTTAAGCTAATGACCTAATGAAATGTGACTGGGAAATGAAGTGTTTTCTCAGAAACCCTATATTTACATGTGTCTTTCATATGTGTGAGACACTGTCCAGAGGGTGGATCTTCATTGCTAGCCCATGGCTAGGTAGAAGAGTTAGAAGAAATGGTTTCTGATACAGTGCACAATGTCTGTGTGAATAAATTCTACAATAAATTCCAGAAGATTTCTACTGTCTTTTGCAGTTAAGTTGAAACATCATGTCAGAAAGACGAAAGAGAACAAAAAAAAAGGGACCTTAAAGACAATGACAAAGTGCCTGGGGATCTGTATTGAATCAGTTCAATAAAAAATGTCTTTATCTTATTTTTTAAAAAAAATGTGGCTGGGATAACATAAATACTGAATAACATTGTCTGTTTTCTTGCCAAAGCAAGTTATTTTCTACAAAATTTTGATTTATGCTCCTCTTAACCACTCCTTCCTTTCTGAGCTGTTCCTCACATTTACCTGGGATGTGCCCCGGCAGTTTATTTCACAGCATCTCTCTTAAGCAGAAAAGACATAAGAAAGGAACCTCTCTATCTCTCATGTGAAAAATTTTGCTTTGGAAAGAAGCCTTAAGAAGTTTTTAAAAGGTCAATTAATCAATCAGGGAAAAGTAAAAATGTTATTTGACTCAGAAGCCTGGCCACACCACTCAGATAATGAATGATGAGTACCGAGCATTTGAGTGAATCCTTACAATCAACAGCCCATGACTAATCGATAGGCTGACATTTTCACACAGTTGCTGAAGGTGATCAAATTTCATAAATATCAGATTGTTGTTGGAAAGAAACACAAACAGGAAAAAAAAATAAAATAAAAGAGAAAAGGATGAAAATTTACCAGTGACGTGCTCGCTGGTGGCTGTGGGCCCAGGGCTGCTGCTCCTGTGTGCAGGGAGCAGACACCACCTGCAGCCCTGCCAGCCCTGCCCTGCCCAGCTGGGCTGGTGAAGGCAGCTGGGACTGGGGAAGGAGGGCACTCACAGCCCTGCCACACCACTGCCCGGGGTGAGCTGTATTTTCCCTCACATACACAGATGTACAGCATATCACACAAATGAGGACTTGATTGGTGTCTCAGAATGCAAGTTATTCATGCTTAATCTGTCTGGAGAGGTCGTTTCTGAGTCACTACTGAGCAAAGTTACAAAGGACAGCGGGGTAAATAATTAAGAGAGCAGTTAACAGGGACCAGGATTGCTTGATAACCTGGGCTATGTAGAAAAACTGTAGTTTAAGGTCATGAAAAAGCTATTCAGCAAGAACAAAGGATGAAAAACACAGTGTGTGCTGGAAAGCATACGCTCTAAAAAGAATTAACATGAAATTCTAACAAAAGCATTAATATGAAATTCTAAAGCAATGCTGTGGCAAAAGCAGTCAATATTGCCTGTGATTTAACAGGAGCATGAAAACAGGAAGGTGGTTTTTATCCACATAGCCAGTCTGACACAGGAAGGCAGGCAAGCCTAACTCCACGACAGGATGTTTAAAATCTGGAAAACATGAAGAACAAAAAAGTCACAGAAATTATTCAAATCTTTAAGTAAATGCCAGGTCTGTTTAGTTTATCAAAAACAAGTTTGAAGGCTGATTTGATTGCAGCATACATGTATGTACTTTCCAGGGTGAAATAAGCTCTTTTGAGTTAAAAGAGTAAAGATAGAACTAGTGTTGGGAATCTAATACCACAGTAATTCAGATTAGAAATTGCAGATATTTTATTATTTAAAATCTTCTTTTTTTCTTTTGACTTGTTGGAAATTATCCACTGGAAATGGATAACAAAGGGAGAGGTTTATCCTCCAGTTTCTGTTGTCTTCAAATAAGGATGTTTTTCAAAAGATTTAACATGAAACTGGTTTTTTAGAAGTCACAGTGTGGGGTACAAAATATTAACTTGATGATCTTTCTAGTTACTTCTGACTTTCAGGTGTGTTGATGGAAATACTGAGTTTTAGCCCTGAAGTCTCTTGCCATATTCCTGGTTTTGTCATAATTCGAAAATCCAGATAGCAATTAGTTAAGTCAGAGATATCTGTGCCTTTAATAGGTGACTTTGCTTTGAAAGCAGCTGTATCCTGAGGTGCTGTGACATCTGCAGATTACTGAGAACGCTTCTGTTTGGTTCAGCAGCATGGCCTGGCTTCTGCCTGGAGGTGGTTGCACACAGGGCTCTCCCTTCACCTTCTCATTTCATATATGGCACCAGCTTCCATCTCAAAATCAGGGGGCAGTGTTGACATGAGTCCAAGCTATACCACATGTCATTAAATTTGAGGTGTGAAAAAGTTTTTTCACTCTAAAAAATCAATTAAAATTTCAAAGGCAATCTCTGTACAGCCTCTGGAAACCACCCGGAGCAGCCTGTCCAAGCTAAAAAAGGCAAAAAGAATGTGAAGGTGTCTGGGTAACACCTCCTTTGTTTTGTTTTAATATGCTTTTTAACCCAGCCCAAAGATGATAACAATGAGCAAGATTTTCGAAGGTGTTTCTAGCATTGGGACTATCTGAACAAGAGGTTAGTGGCTCTAGGTTTGGAATGATGCTCTCCCAGGGGAAATGCCAATGAAATGAGGCCATTACAGACCCAGCTTGCATTGTTTTCTTTGGTTTGGTTTGGTTGTTTTACAAACCAGGGCTGAAACCTTCTGAAAATATCCAAGAAAGAAAAGAAAAGAAAAGAAAGAAAGAAAGAAAGAGAGAAAGAGAGAAAGAGAGAAAGAGAGAAAGAGAGAAAGAGAGAAAGAGAGAAAGAGAGAAAGAGAGAAAGAGAGAAAGAGAGAAAGAGAGAAAGAGAGAAAGAGAGAAAGAGAGAAAGAGAGAAAGAGAGAAAGAGAGAAAGAGAGAAAGAGAGAAAGAGAGAAAGAGAGAAAGAGAGAAAGAGAGAAAGAGAGAAAGAGAGAAAGAGAGAAAGAGAGAAAGAGAGAAAGAGAGAAAGAGAGAAAGAGAGAAAGAGAGAAAGAGAGAAAGAGAGAAAGAGAGAAAGAGAGAAAGAGAGAAAGAGAGAAAGAGAGAAAGAGAGAAAGAGAGAAAGAGAGAAAGAGAGAAAGAGAGAAAGAGAGAAAGAGAGAAAGAGAGAAAGAGAGAAAGAAAGAAAGAAAGAAATTACTGATGATTGACTACATAAGTTCTTTTATTTCCCTCCTGAACTGGTTTGGATACCTTGAAGATGGTTAGTTTGGTCTAAATTTAATTGATCTTGTTCTGACCAGTGACCAAAATATATTACTTATAAATTAAATATTTTGTATAGATATTACTGCTGCTATTGTGGACAAGAAAAAAATAATTTAAAAGTAAAGTTTATTATTTGAAGAGGAGAGGTGATCTTTAGGCAAATAGAAATCTGAGCATTTTAATCCAAAACCATTATGGGTTTTGATTTTTTTTTCATAATCTCTTCATTAACATTTCTCTCAGTTTCTAGACAATTAAGAAGGATTAGAATTTTTTTTCTGTTGAAATATTTGTTGAATACGTAGTAATATTTAACATTGTACTCATTGTCCAATTTTTCAACAAGTATATTAAATGTGGAAAAAAGTCCTATGTGTGGAGAACAAAAATGTATTTTAAAAGCAAAACAGTATGCAGTCATACACTATCATAACTGTAGGAGAAAGCTGTAGTTTCAATTTCTGCTTGCCATTTCTTTCAGTGTAAAACTTGTCACTCCAGTGCAGTATCTCTAGTGCTTAACTTGTCTCCAAACACATTAATATCTTTTTCTGTTGAGGCTTTCCTTCAGTCATTCATATCCTCCAGCTGTGGGGCATGTGTTCTCAAAAAATCCTAGGGCCTGGAATTTTGCTGTGCCTTACATGTAGAAAATAATAAAGTATTAGTTTCATGAGGAACAGCTTCCAATTTCAAAACTGTATCTGAATCACTATGATTAAAAAATAAACAGAAAAACCTGTTAGTAGCATCATATGAGTGATCAGTGTGGCAATCTCCTGGAAAGAGCTATATACTTGTATTTTTTCAAGGCATCTCATCTCATCTCATCTCATCTCATCTCATCTCATCTCATCTCATCTCATCTCATCTCATCTCATCTCATCCCATCATCTCATCTGGTCTCAATTTTATTGAAATATAATTAGTGATTTAATATTTTAACTTTTCTGTTGCATTTTATAGTTGTATACTTTTGTCTTTTTAATCCCTGACTAGCTTTTAGAGACCAATTTGAGTACTAGATTTTGTTTGGAAAATGTGTATGAAGAGAAGTTCATTTCAGAAATACTATCTGAAGCTCACCTTATAGCATGCATAATTCAGAGAAACACAATAAGGGTTAAGGATTAATTATTCTTAAAAATGAAAAAAAGTTTGGTCTTAAGTAGCTATATTTAGACGAGAGGTAGCTTTTAAAAGATCAAACTAGTGTGTACAAAAAAAAAATTAAAACCAAACCAAAACAAATGAAAAAAAATCCAGAGTCAGTTAGAGTTTACAAGAAGAATAATCTTCTAGAAATATTTCATTATCTGGGGTACCTTTTTGAAGTATTGATACACAGCATTAAGTGACTGGCTAGAACTGAGTTCTATAAATAACTGTAACTCTCTGCATTCCCAAAAGCTGCTATTGAGAATGCAGCAGTTATTTCCCTTTCGACATTTCCTACTCTTTTCAGAATTATTTCTTGTTTTATATACATATAGGGAATTTCTCCCAAATCAGTAGCATCTCTGTATAAAATGAAAGAAGAAAAAATTCCAGAAGCTTCACCTCTGTCTGCTGGAAGGTCATACTCATTTTTTCCTTTGTAGCGGAAGAAAATGAAATCAACCTGGTAAATATCTATAGGCAGCCATCAAAAAGAAAAGTGGCTCCTCTGTTCTAAGAGGAAAGGGAAGTAAATTCAAGTCTGACAAAATTGTCACTAGCCAGAACCTGCCAGTCCTGCTTATTTTTAAATCAAACAGCCAGTGGTAATGAGGTGATGTGAGCCTCAGGAAACGAAATCAAACAGCAGAGGTTAGCTCTTAGGAAACATTCTCAGTTAGCCTGGTGGTCTATAAGGCTGCAGAAAAGCAGACCTTTGTGTTTTCAGGACCTTGAAAAGTTTATCTCTTTCCATGAGTAAAACCCTTTGTCAGCTCCCACTGAAGTCGGTGGAAGGGTTCGTGCTGTTTACAGTCGGAAGCAGCCTGCCCATGGGAAGTGCAAATATTCTGGATGGGTTTTTCAGCAACAGTCTCTGGGGATGTACCTGTTATCACATTCAAATTTATGAATGTCCAGAAATTTTGGGGATTTTTTTTTCTGATCTTTTTACTGAAGAAAAAAAAAATTAATGTCTGCAATTTTGTGCTTCCCTATTTAGAAGCTGTGTTTTTCTTGAAATGTGGACACTTGTAGACTTTCTTCTATCTGTGGAAATTCTGTAAATCTCATCAGAACTAGATGATTTCTTTTTCTCATATAAAAGTGGTCTTTTGTCATAAATTTTTATGGAATATGTTAGTTAACAATATAAAATCTCTGTCAAGAAGAGGCTTCCAGTAAAAAAATCTGCATAAATGTTATAGTATATTTATGACATTTTCAAAAGAAGTTGTAGAACTAATAATAACATTTAAAAAATATCTTTGAAGTAAAAGAATGTCAAGAGTCAGTCTGCTTCACTGCTGTAAGTGAAAATAACTTGACATTAAATCAGTATCTGCCCAAGTCTATTGCACAAGCATGTTTTACAAATATATACTCATTTATTAATCAATGGATATTTGCTTCCCCCCGCTCACCTGCATTCACCTCTGTTCACCCTGAAGGGCTATTCCTCCTGGGACCTGTCCCACTGAGCCAAGGCACACTTGGGTGTGTGCCCAGCGTGGCTGTGAGATCTATTTTCACTGCATGTTTGCTGTGATTACTCTCCTGATTTGAACTGAATTGCACTAGACAGAGCAGCAAAAGCCTCCAAGGGGTTGTCTAGACACCTGAAGCAGTAACTGGAAGGCAAGGGCACATGAGCTTTTATTTACTGAAAGATACTCTTTAAAGACTTTTGAGAAAAGCAGTTTTAAAAACCCTGAGACGTAATTCCAGAAAGCAAGAGAGCTTGGAGGCTTAATTCTGCTCCTGCTTGCACACAGTGTAACTCTGAATTAAATGGTGTTATTCTTGTGAAAAAGAAAGTTTTAATATCATAAGCAAAGTCATATAAGAACAAGAGGAGTATTTTTTCTTAAATTTATAGGTAAATATTAAATTATACATGAATAATTTGAGAATTTCTTTCAAGATTTGAGATTGTTTAATCCTTTGTTTATATTTTTCTTGTACTATTAATTAGTTTTTTAGTTAAATAAAATGTCTCATAAGCATTGAAATGTAGCCTATCTTTTCCTGTAGCACAATCCTCTGGTGTAAAACAGAAAAGAGTTTTAAAAACTGCAATAAAATCAGAAGAATTGCTTCAGATTCAGAACTTTTTACTCTTGGTGAAAGGTTCTTGAAGTGATTTTTCTTTGGTATTTGTGCTTAAGAAAAAAAATAGCTTCTCATCAAAAAAGTTTCAAATCTTTGTGTTAAAATCTCTGTATTAAAATCACAGCCATCACAAAATTAATTACAAAGGAGAGCTGAGCATTGTCTTCATACTGAGAGATGAGTAAAGCAAAACAATAACTTTTTTTTTTACTTAACCAAAATCTCATCAAAAGGCTTTCAAGTGTTTAAATACATCCAGAAGAAATCAGTAACACAGAGACAGACCACGTTGCGCTTCTTGCCTTCCACAGGATTTCTCTTCCTTGACAGCACCCCAAAATAAAATACCAACCCTCAACCACTCACGTTGCCTCTAAAGCATGGCTAATATTTGGTCATATAATCAAATACAGGAAATACAGCATGAATGCTACTCCAGGTAAGAATTGTTGCTTACCTTGGAAACTTTCATGTTGATTTTACCCCAGATCCTTCAAAACAAGTAAACAGTTCAATAATTTCATTAGTTTCTTACTGGAAGTTGGTGGGCTATTATGATTTAAGTACTTTAGACTTAAACTTAGCTGCTGAAGTGTAATAGGATGCTCAAACATGATTAGTAAGTAATAATGAAAATGTGATTTTTCAGTGAGTCCAAAAAACACATGTGTATTAAAGAACATATCAAGCAGGAGAAAGTGAAAAGGAACAGATAATATCAGACAAAATGAAACCTCTGCCACCACAGTTTAATACCCATACCCCGCAAAGATGTCGGTAGCTGGGAGGAGAAAGACTGGTCGTATTTCAGAATGTGTGAGTAAGGTTGTTCAGGCAAATAAGGCTTGATTCAAAATCTTCCAGATGACAAAGATGACTTTTGCACCCCCTGGAAATAACAACAGCTTTGTGGGAAATAGTCAGGTGCTCAAGGAGTAGTGGAACTTGAGGAACTGATCCCAGTTTTTTGAATATCAGTAATAAAATGTCCAACTTTTTTACTTGGTGAAATTAGTCCTGTCTGACATTAATAGGGGCCAGCTCAAGACTTGCTATTACCTAGGAGAGAGTAAACAAGCCACGCTATGAAACAGTATGGTAACACAGTAGAGAATTTCAGTAGAGCCCTCATATAATGAAGTCATAATCAATGTGTGCAGCAAAGGTAGTTTCCTCCAACTGTGCAGCCTGAAAATTTTCTTTTAGGATTTCAATCCATGTCCTGGCTAGACAATCTTAACGATGAATGAAAAATTTTACTTTTATGCAGAAGAACATAGGAAGTTCAAAGAAAAAACAGAATAATGGGACACACACTAAGTAAAACAGGTTAGAAATAATTTCTGTGTAGCCCATTGGACCTAATGAGGCAAGGAAGATCAGATTCAAAGAAAAAATCCTGGGGTTTTCTTCTAATTGATGATGGGAACTTATAAGGAGATTACCATTACCTTGCGGAGATTCCGTTTACCAGAGTAAGAAACAACTGAACTGTTCATACTTGCACACATATGCAGACCAAAATTTCTACGGGCATTGCTCTTAGTCATGGGATTTTCACACCCAAGCTGTGTATCAAATCTCAGTTATAACATGCCTGGAGGAAATTGAGTCCTAATAGATGAAATTGAAAAGAGACAGCTAAATGAGGTGTCCAAGCCACTCAGAAAACAGTAAAGTCAGATGAAACAGAAGTTTGGGTAATGGAGGACAAAGGTTAGACATATAAGTAGCTGATGTTATTGCTTCCAGAAGATGAATCAGACCAAGATGCTCCCTTCCTTTGAAATCTGTTTGCATACAGGCTTTCAGAGCTAAATATCCAAATCATGTTAACTGCTTAAGACATTGAACCTATGACTCTTTTTCCCCCTTACATCCTGAATTCTCCATCATTTACCCCTTAGTTTCCCCACTCTCTGTTACCTATTTCACAGGTTTCACAAAATATTCTGAGTTGGAAGGGACCCTCAAGGATCATCAAGTCCAACTCCAATGGCCGTGGACAGATCAAACTCGCAGCCTTGGTGTTATTAGCACAAGGCTGTAACCAACTGAGCTAATTGCTGCTCCCCATTTATGTCCTCATTCTTAGTTTGGGGATATTGTATATATGGGGTGTGCTTTGTTCAGAACCCTTGTGTGGAGGGGTGCATTCCCAATTTTAATCTAACAATCTCAACTCAGAAGATTTACATGGATTTTTCACTTGAATTGGGGGCCACAGCAGCTTGCTAGTGGAGAGAAACATCAATTCTCTAAAATTATTTGTCTAAATCTTAATGATATTTTTCTGATTGGAATTATAAAAAAGTTTCTTTGAGTTTTTCTTTCATGATGCTGTTCAAGACTCAATGGATTTTCTCGGTTTAAGGTCATGAGGAGAGGTCACCATCTGATATTTTCTCATCTGTGCCACTGAAGAATTTATCATGTATTTGTATAGATCCTTATGGCCTTGATCCAGGGAACTTTTGCGCATAAGGAAGTATTTCATGTTTAACCCACAAATATGCAGAACCAATTTATGTAACTCAGATTATTTCACCTCTCTGCTTTTAAAGTAATTTATTTTCTTTTACCAATTGCACCTTAAAATTACTTAAATGTTTACAACCATTTCTCTTATCTGTGGTCTATTATGCAGCATTCATCAGCTACTTAGAGCCTCATTTTTCCCCACAGCACACTTGTAAGTTGTGGTAGAGTCTGATTCTTTTTGTTATGAGCATAGTCTCAAGTGGGGGTAAGGAGGGAGCAGGTGACCTTCCCAAGGTCATATGAAGAGGTTTGTATCCACCAACAAGTAAAGCATCTACAATGCCCACTTCACTGCTTTATCAGAACACTACACTTTGATTCCTCAGAAAATTGTTTTGCAATTTGTTAAAACTGCTATCTTGAAGAAGACAATTTGTTTAACTCATAGCTCACTTTTTCACTCAAGGCTTTATTTATGTATATCATATAGTAACAATAAAGATAACAGTAATGTATGCTGTTTAATGAACAAGCACACTAAGAGATCTGATGCCAAGGCAATGCAAGTGTTAAGGTAGTTCTCCAAAAGCTCCACGTAAAGACTCCAGTATTTTAATGGTCCCAACCAGGATTAGAAGTTAACACTCCATTAAGATGAATGGGGGACACAGTTTGCACCTTTACTGTTACCTCTGTGTTGTGTGGCTTGCAGGCTTCTTCTACTGTTCCTAGAGGACAGGCTTGAAGAATACAAGAGTGCATCATTAATTTATGCAGGAGAGTCTCTTTGTCAAAGAAATTACTAGTGACTGTATTTTTTATGAAGCTCTGGTTCTGCAGAAGACCTTTTGACAGTGTGAAGACCAAAACGCTAAGGGATTCATGATATTTTTGTACTCACTCCTTTTCACTGTTAGGTTTCATGTCATAAGACAAATGTTGCTTGTAACACCTATTTTATCCATGTGCAGTTCTGTAAATGCACACTCAGTGAGACCTTCCTATATAAGGAGGAAACCCGGATGTTTCCCTCATGGTGTCATATTTGCATTCAGTATTAAAATGAATAAAGATCTAAAGCCCACCTAGAGGCAGAATCACAGTTGTGTTTTCAATAATAAAACCTAGTGCAAGTGCACTTGATTCTTTTTCCTCTATGTCCAGCAATAAAAAAAAAAAAAAAGTCATATTTTGTACAGACAAATTATTTTTCTTGGATCTGACACATATTTGTCCAAGGAGGTTGGTACCAATTAAGTTGGCTGGTTGATCCAAATTAAGCTGATGCAGGAAGGCAGGGAATGGTTTGATAATTTGCCAGTATAAAATGATATAGTTGCAGGCACTCCTGGGTGCCAACAAAATGTGTTTGCATGACATCTCACTGCCTCCGTTTTAGTCTGCTCCAAGCCATAGAGGTTTGAGATAAAGTACAGAGAACTCCAGGTGAGTCATGATCGTTCTAAGGGCATAAAAAGTTAAGAATAACCTATAACTGCTTTAGCACCCATATATACAAATCTGTGCCTACATATGTAGGTATATTCTGGCCCTTTCAATCACAGTAGTTTGGTTTTACATATTGACATTACTGAAGTGAAATAACTCGTGAAAATAGGGAAAATATTTTCTATATAAATATTTATACTTTTGAGGAGGTATGTTTTGACATCCTCCTAAAATTTTAATTGCCTTTTCAGTGGAATTATAGATGCTCACTTTAAATGCAGAGGCCTTTTAACTATCAGTGCCCTCATATTTACTGAAACTGAGTCCGAAGTAATACATTATACCAGAAATCCAGTATTTAAAAGCCCACAGCATCCTTTTTCATTCAAAAGACAAAACTCCCACAGATGCAGTAAACTCTGTAGCAGACTCAGAGACCAATGGGATACAGTCTGCAGTGATTAATGGTAACTGCTAGACAAGGCTGTGGAAGGCATTAGCAATTTTAGAGACAAGGTTGTGGAAGGGATTAGCAATTTTAGAGACCCAACTTTCAAAAAATGTCTGCTAAAAGATGGATTTTCAGATGAGGAAAAGTTAAATTATCTCTTCTTTTTTACCCCACAAAATGAACAGTCTTTAAATTACCAGTTACTTTTGGAAATCTTGTCCAGAACTTAGGCTTTTATCCATACAATACATATTTTATTTTCTTTTCTGGTTTCTTAAAAATCCATTTCTTTTGCTGCCTTTTTGAATATGTCACACTTTGAATCACAAATTTCTCCACAGATAAAATGTATAGGCAATATTTTAATCCAGACATAATTCCTAAGCATCTAAGACATTTTCAGTGTAAAGGGCTTGGTGCCTACCATACACTTACGTGAAAGTTCAGCAAGCACTGTACAAGACCAGTCATTTTTCAAACCAGCTGCAGGGTTGATTTGTTTCTAAGTAATTCAAGTGCACATTTTTTGTTTAGGTGATATAGCTGAAATGTTTTGTGACTTTTTTTCAATGAGGAATCACAGAATATGCTGAGTTGGAAGGGACCCACACTTTGCCCTGTGTAGGACATACCCAGGAGTCCCACAATGTGCCTGAGAGCATTGTCCTGAATGATTTAACAGCATACATGAAAGTGACTGGATTGTTTCTAAATCATTCTAAATGTGTATTTAAGCAAAAAAGTTACATAATATTTTCATTCCATGTCATTAGGAATTTTGGAACAACTAATTACTGCTGGTATGCAAATTTATTGAAATAAGATTAAATAAATTTCAGATATAAGGATAAATCTGCTAGGGAAGCCCTGTGCTTTGTATCAGTTTGTACACATCCTGTGTGATGTAGGATGTGTTTCATCCTATGAAACCTGTTTGAACAAGTAAGTGATAAAAGACTAAGCGAGTCAATGAAAAAAAGGTCCTCTAAGCACCAGGCTGTGAATTGGATGCTATTCCATCTCTCCATGGGTAAACTGTTGCCTGCTCTGCTGTAACAAAGATCACTCTTAAGTAAATACTGTCTCTTTTAAAAGAACAAGTTTAATAAAGGACTATATTTTCTGTATATCAAAGAAATATATTTTAAAGCTGCTTTTATTGTTCCACAGCAAAGCCAAAAGACATTCAATTGTCCGGTATTTGCATACATTTTTTTTTTTTTTATCTGGCAAAACAGTGTATGAATGGAATAAGGAAAGCCAAACTGATTATGTCCAAGCTCGTGACTGTAAAATCTCTGCTCCCAAAGATATTTTAACTAGCTAGACTCCATTGATCTACAGCAAAGCTTTGTCAACTAAAGCTTTTTTCTTAAATTGATTCTCCATCTTGTCTTCTCATTCTTTCGACAGCACACAGCAGGAAGCTCTGTCTACATACAGAAAACAGGATCTTGCTGTAGGCATGGGTATAAAACAAAAAGACAGTGATTAAAGAAAAAAACAGACTGCTGTTAGTATTTGATCTTAAAATTATTGATCTTGTCGATCAGTTACAGACAGAGAGCGTCTATTTAAATCCGTAATAACTATTAATGCTACCACAAAATGCTGACCACTTGAAAAACAGAAGAAATCCATATGATAGTGCAATGTGATGTTCATTTGGCTGTATAGCTATTTGTAGTGTATGAGAGTAAGTACAACATCTCACTCGACAATGGTCTTACCTCTAAAATTTCTTTTAAAGTTAGTATCATATAAGAATATGAAATTCATAGAACAGGCTAACATTTTAAAGACTTTTTTGTGAAGTAAAACCTTTTATTCTTTGATTGCCAAGAGCAATATTAGTTTTTGTCAGGCATGTGTTAATAACAACATTTTTTCTTTGAACTGACCCAAACCCAAGCATTGCACTGGGATACACTTCAAAATGCACAGTGCTAAGCCAGCACCATGCTATCTTTGTCCTTTATGTGAAATTGTGTTTATTCTGTCTCAGGAGTCTGAATTCCTATTTTAGTTGTACCAATAGTGCCCCTAAACATATTTATGTGTAAATATAATTTATGTTAGTTAAAAAGAAAAAAGAAAAAAGCCAATCTTATTTCCAAATTAAGTGCACTTCAGTTGCTGGTCATATTAAAAGAAAAAAACAATTTTACCATTTGGAACTAAACAAAACCTCAAAGATCTTGAGTCAATGTCCATACAAGCTTCAACTTAAAATCTTATGTCAATTACTAAACCTTGTCACCATAAAGGAAAATCAGTGTTTTCAAGGGCAACAGCTGTCACACATTAGGTCCCACAATGAACCAACTTACAAATATTTAGCACAAATATTCATGTAACTTATAGTATTATTCTTCTTCTGTCTCCATCAAGAGAGGAAAGCATTCACTAATAATTTGATGTCTCTGGGACAGGAAAAAGATAAAAATGTAGACTGATGCATCTAGTCTGCAATTAATAAAAATATATAGGATGGTTCATTTACATAACGGGCAAGTAGGAATGAATGTATTTTTGAGCTGCCCAAAGCATTTTTGAAAGCCTAGGCCCATCTCTAATACACATGTAAATTAAATTCTATGAAATTAATTTAAAATATACTTCATTGATTTTTTAATTTATCATAAGCCTCTAATTCATATTTTGGTGCCAGTCTAGAGGCTCACATGGTTTTGAAACCATCAGAGGATCCTATTGAAGGGTTTTTCTTTGTTTGAATTACTTTATTGGTTGAGTGGAAGGATTGAATAATGAAGTCTAAGAAGTCATTATGATGATGTAATAAAACACACATTGGTTGTTACTTCACTTTGAAATCTGTTTTTTAAGCACATTTTTCTATTAGAAGACAATGAAATGTTATGAAGCACCTGGACATAACTATCTGAAATATTTGTGTTTCTTTTAATTTCTACAGCACTGAAGTACAAAACAAAACAAAAACAGAAGTAAAGATTTCACACAGAAATTACTGTGAATTGCTTACATTTCCTTATTATAGATACAATAAAACTCCCTCAATTTTTTATTGACAGTTGGATAGAAAATGCAATAACTTCTTAACCCTACTTTTTATCATTACATGTGAGACTAGATTCACATTAAAAATAAAAACCCCAAGTATGCTTTTTCATGCCTTTATATTATGTATTAAGTCCTCAGTTTTCAGTGTATGAAAAGACACATGTGAAAGTCTAGAATAATAAAAAAAATGCTTAACTAATATACTAATTAAAAAAAAAAAAGAATAAAAGAATATGCATCATTTTATGCCATGGAACCTAAAAATTCTTGTTTTCCTACAATGGGAAAACTAAATGTGAAACCTTTTCCTCTTGCTCCCAAAGAGAGATATTTTTCCCTAATCAGGAACCTTTCAATGCTGGAACCCATTTCATAGCACTACAGACAAATATATGAAAATTTCTTTCACATTCTTGTCAGTTAAATTATTTATCAAGTGCTTTCTTTGTGCTTTTCTTTTAAGGCAGTAGGACTTCACCCTTCACTCCTGCAGTATTCTCCAAGCAGTTGAAATAACTGTTCCTTTGAATTACTGGTTATTGGCATAGAAGCATTCCTCTGCTCTTCTCCAGGAGTTTGAAGCGCGTCAGGAATTAACGCCAGGGTTTGGCTCCACTGGGTGGAAGAGGAGGGCTCTGTCCCTCCTAAGAGTGGAAAAGTGAGCATGTCTGTGTGCTGCTCCAGTGCTGGGACTTCCTCCCTGCCTTGCTATTCCCAGGAGAAAGTTGCTGGTGCAGATATGGTGAGATAGGAGGTTATCATCAAAATGCCCAAAGGAAACTTGTGCCTTCCTCCTGGCTGCTCTGGGACACACGGAGGGAAGAAAAAGTTTCCCTTTGGAGCCAGGGTCTGGAGGGGAGGCTTGCAACTCAAACTGGGGAGTCAAGGTCTTGATGGAGCTTGTATTCTCCTACACAAGGAAAATGGTTCTTATTTCTGGTGTTGCTCCCACTGCTCTAGACAATTGCAGAGGTGCCTGAACTCTGTTTTTGGCTCTGTCTCCGGACAGACTGAGTATCAACGCAGGAAGTGCAGAGTGTGAGCAGGGTGCAAAGTCACCTCTCCCTCCCCATGTCCACCCAGGTGAAATGCTGATTAGTTCCTGACTAATCTCACTGGCAAGAATACAAAACCAAATACTACTTCTTTCTCTGAAATTGTTGCACCACATCTACCCTAGTCCAACCATTTCAGCATGTGTTCATTTTTAGTATGATCTATTCCATTAGGTTGTCTTCATGAAAAAGGAAAAACAACATAAAGGATCATCATCTTTGCAAGGATTTTACTTGCATATATGTGTATGTGTATAGGATATGCTGATGTTCTCCTTTCACTTCAGCATGCTTTACTAATTTTAAATTTATTTAGTCCTTATTTCACAAAATGTAAAAATTTCAAGCCTTATTTATTGCTAAGTGTAAAAAGGTGATGTATATTTTAGATTTTCAGAAGTTTATCTTAATGAGAGTTTAAAGTAGAATTTCAGACTAGCCAAGCCCGATTATGATGCGACACAGACTTAATTTTGGTCTCTGATGTGCAGGCATGTATCATTATTTATCCTGTCAAGTCCTCTGCTCATGCACATACTTGTGCATCTGAGATGGAGTGTGAGCAGCCTGGCACAGGATATGGCAGTAAAACTATTTAATACCTTGCAATATGATTGTAATGGGAAAAAAAATATTGTCAGCAGTGCAAAGCAAGAGAGCTGTAAGTATAGGTTTCTAACAAAGCAGCTTTTTTTAATCCTTGTTTATATATTGACATCAGGAGCATGAAAAGCTGAGGATTGTTTTGTACAGATGCACTGAAGGAAATGTACATTTTGAAAATAATTACAGAGGCCATGAGACTCCTCTCCTAGTTATGCAGGATTTTTGTTGGGTCAAACTGCAGGAGCTGACTGCAGTCAGCTTTGGGCAAGGGGAAGGCCTGGGTACTCACTTGGGTGCAAATCAGTTCTCCAGAGAGGGGCAAAACCCCTGTCTTGATGAACCTCTGTCCTGATGCCAGATACCAGAGAGGGTGTGAGAGTTTCAGAGCTAAACTTGATCACTTCTCTTCCTCATTCACCAGCTTATACCCACTTATGGTCAGTAGCACACAGCAAACACACCATTCCCTATTATATTCTCTATTCTCATCTCTGAAGATGTCTTCTTCATCATGAAGAAGACATAGGATGGGATTGGGCTTCCAGGAATATTCTGACCATGTTTAATGCTCCCATTCCATCAACCTGCTCTGAAATTTCCTTCACTTGAAAATGAAGGAGGGCTTTTTGTCTTTATAGCATCATTAACATCCAAATTTTGTTTCTTCAAGTCTTTGGTAAGTCCACTCTCACAAGTCTCCATATTCTGCCTTTGAAAGAGCAAGCCAACAATAATTTGATCCCCAGATAAAATCCCGGAATGCTGCTAATTACTTCTATTGAAAATTAGTACAGCTGAGACACAGCCCACTGATCCAGAATCACATCCTCTGCGACTACTGTCAGAACTTGATTTCCATGACGAGCTCTCTTGGCTCTCCAGAAGATGCTGGCTGCCCTCTAGTGACAAAGAGATTTCTGCTGACACACTGCTGTAGATGCAAACATGTTAATAAATACTGTCTTGTAGATCAATATGGAACAAGAGGTTTGGATCGAAGAAAGGCAAAGAATCTTAAGATTATTAGTGAGAGCACTGGGCTTGGAGGTATTAGAAAGAGAAGAATTCCAGGTTGAACAGACATGAAACCCTCAGTCACAGTAATTTTTGAAGGTAAATTATTGTTTGATCAGAAGTTCCTGAATCTTTAGAATTTCTTACATTTCTGTTATCAGCTGAAGAACCTATGGTTATTATAAAAAAAACAGAATAAGGGTCCTGCATTGCAGAAAAGTTCACTCTGCTAAAAATATCCATCCGACTTCATGAATTCACTGATGTGAAATATATTTTTGCAGTACCTCTTTGTATATATATGTGTGCATATGTATGTGTGTATCTGTAAGTGGTAACAGAGATGTTTTCATAATTTGTTAATTGAAATCACAGCTTGAATTTTAGGGCCACTTATGGAATCTGGGTTTGGAATAGTGAAGATGATATCAAATGCTAGAAACATTACCCGAAATCAAGACTGAAATCAAATATGTTGGGAATGAATAAAAAACTATATTGAATGTTTACATCAGTGAGTTCTCTCATGCTATGAGACAGCACATGCAATGTAATGATTTGATTCAGAACAAATACATTATTAAAGAATATTCTATGTAAATACTCTGGAAACTAAAATTTCATCTACTTGAATCCCAGGGGTAAAAATTACATTTCTACACATTTCTACACATTTCTAAATTACGCATTTCTACATGATGATACATCTCATAATAAGAGAGTTGGGGTTAAATAGTTAAAACATAGAAATTTTCCCTTCTGTCTGCTGTCTGTGAAAATGTAAATTTCTGAAGTGCTGTGCATCTCATTTCATTGATGATTTCGTTTCTAGACTTCCCTTTTTTAATTTTAATTTCAGTTGTGGTCTTCTAGGATCTGAAACTTGTCTTCTTTAGCTAATGCTCTAAACTCTCTTGTACTGGGAGAATACTATCACATCACCTACCTTACCCTCAATTATTCAACCTAAACATCTTTTCTGTTCAGCAATCTCGTTCCTCTGTGCCATGATGCTTGTTGTTAATCTGCTATGAGAAGTGACATCGTGGACTTTTAAAATCTGCAAAGCTTTTCATCCCAAATTTGCTCAAACCTGAAGACCAAATCTGCAATTCAGGTTGCATCTCATATCACAAACGGGAAGTCCTATTGACTCTCACTCAGGAATAAGTGCTGTTTAGGAAAGCCATTAAGCAGATGCTAAATTCACATTGTAATGTCATATTGCCAAAGAGTATAGCCTTTATAAGGAAGATAGCAATCTTTCTATTCAAATTAAATAACATGACATAGTGACTCTACCTGATCTGCTGTCCTCAGGAAAATAGAGGAAAAACATTTCCTTGTTTACAAGAGCACTTACTATATGCTGAAGGGTTCCATTGACTTCAATGGGATTTAAATATTGGAAATGTTTTCCCAAGTTATAGATGTTTCCTGAAGTAGGACTTGAGAGAAGATGAACAAAAACCTTTTCCCTCTCTCCTGGTGTATGTATATTTTTCCATACTCCCATGGCAGTTTAAGTCTAACTTCAGATGTCTTGTTACTGAAAAATTTAGCTTCAGTACAAGAAAAAAATAAGAGAGAAGTGAGTATTAACATTTGGAAAAGTCACAATTTTGAATGATTTGATTTTGTACATAGGAAGAATATAGAATCTTAGATTCATAGAATATCCTGAGTTGGAAGGGACTCACAAAGATCACAGAATCATAGAATAAATCTCAGGTTGGAAAGGATCCATAAGGACCATTGAGTTCAATTCCTGGTCCTGCACAGGAGAACCACACCCTGTGCCTGAGAGCTTTGTCCAAATTCTCCTTGAACTCTGGCAGGCTTGGTGCCATGACTACTCCCCTGGGAAGCCTGTTCCAGAGCCCAACCACCCTCTGGGTAAAGAACCTTTTTCTAACATCCAACTCAAACCTTCCCTGACACAGCTTCAGGCCATTCCTCAAGTCCTGTCACTGGCCACCACAGAGAAGAGATCAGTGGTCTCTGCTGAGAAGAGATCAGTGCCTTTCCTAATCTTCTCAAAGGCTCACTGCCATGCCTTTGCTTTTGTCCTGGTTTCAGTTGGGATAGAATTAATCCTCTTCCTAGCAGCTCATACAGTGCTGTGGTTTGGATTTAGGATGAGAATAGTGTTGATAACAGAGATGATTCAGTCATTGCTGAGCAGTGTTTACCAAGGAGTTTTCAGCTTTTCTGACCACCCCACCAGCAAGCAGGCTAGGGGTTCTGAGAAGCTGGGAAGGGACACAGCTGGGACAGCTGACTCAGCTGACCAAAGCTATTTTCCATACCATAAAACACACCCTCAGTTTATAAATCAGGGGCAAAGCTGGCTAGAGGCCTCTGCTCAGGAACTGCCTCAGCACAGGTTGGTGGGTGTGAAAAATTGCATTGGGCAACACGTTGTTTTGTATATTCTGTTTCAATTTCTACTATTACTGTTATTATTGTTCTACTACCTTCCTTTCCTTTTCTCTCTTTTTAAACCATCTTTATCTCAACCCATGAATTGTACTTTTATTCCTGTAGGGTGTTTAGCTGCCTGCCAGGCTAAACCACAATGGGAAATCATGTGAGAGACCTTTATAAAGGGAAACTAAACCTAAGCCACCTTTGTGTGCTATGATGGGTTACATCCTTTGTTTAAAATTATTCTGAAGGATGATGGGGAACACATTCATCTGACTTTTATTCCCTTCCAAAAGTTAATGAACCTGTACATTAATTTCTCATGAAAATACTTCCATAAAAAACATTTTGAGATTCAAGCATCTTAGTTTTGTTCATTTTGCTGAACTTGTAGATCTTATTTAGTTTTATTTTATGTGCTCTGGATCAGGAAGCAATACTACACTGTATTACACCAGCTGCCCCTCTGGCCTTAGATCTGTCTTGTAGCTTTCCCTGATAATTTTTTCAAGTATTAGAGTATGGATCCAGGTGCTGAGCTATTTAAATAGGTAAATTTTATCATTTGAAGTTCTTACCAAACCAAGGAAAGCATACTCACCATTAATATAGTAGTTCTATGTAAAAATGCCTTGTATAAGAGTCTGCTTGTGGAAACCATAGTGACCTCAGATATGGGTCAAGCTGTGCAGGATATCCATAATAACTCTCTGTCACTGAAACAGGAGTGCGCTGTCCCCTCCAGTGTTCCTCTTCCACACTCCTCCCTGGCATTTCCCTGACCCTTCCCTGCAGTGACTCCATTTTGATACTTGGCATTCCAGTAAAGGACAAACAGACAGATTTCCACCAAGGTAGTGATCTGCATTGCACTGAGATTAGTGACCCCATTCTGAAGGGCCTGGTGAGCACCACAGCCACCGCAAACCAGGGCAGCTCCAAGTAGAAGACAGGAAAGGGGAAAAAGGCTTTTCTCTTTCAGTGACTATAGGGTGTTTGCCATCACATGTAACTTAATTCTAAAGGTACATAGAAAGTAATTTCCATATGTCAGATTATTTTGCTGTGGTTTTGTGTTGGTATTTATTTTTGGGGTGTTTCTTTCGCTTTTTTTTTCATTTGCCACTCTAATAAATTCAGTTTCAATGCTTAAATTTTATAAAAGTATGCCATTTCAACAATGTCAGAATGTTTAAGTCAGTTTTGCTGAACAGCTGTAGAAAGTGGAAAAGATGGATGGAACATCTCTCTGGCAATACAAGACAATAGCTAGAAAAGGGTCAGATGATCTCCATACTGATGAGAAGGAATGTGGCAATAACACCACCCCATCCAGGACCCCCACATTCCCTGCTGAAATTCCAGACATGATCAGTGGACATTTCGTTGTAGTGCCATTCTCTTGATCTCAGTTCCCATGCATAGGGAAAGCACTTTATAAAATCTCAGAAATTGCTACGAAACAGCTCTTGATTTAGATCTTTGTCAAGGGACTGTCACTTTGTACCACAACTACAACTGTAACCCAGCTGATCTCTAGGTGTTACGGAGATATGGATGTTTAATCATGATGATCAGCATTGAAAGCATAACATTTTGAAATATTAGCTGTTTTGTGTATAGAGTGTCTTTGTAATGGGGTGTCTAAATTTCATTCTTTGTCTTGGACCTTGGTTTTACAGGGTTGTGGGGGATTTTTGTAATAAAGTGAATTTCCAGCAATTTCTTCTGATGTCATCATCCTCAGTAACACCTGGCGGGATGTGTAATATAACATCTCTTCCAACCAAGTGAACCCATCTACAGAACAATTTATCAATGCAGCTGCCTCAAGATTTGTCCCACACATTCTGTTTTAGACTAATCCTGTCTTTTCAAATGTGTTCCATAAAGTTTATGCATGGATCATATCTACTCCTGCATTGACCTGTTTATTTTAGCACTTCAGCAACCAGAGAGACTTCTGCTACATCACCACGAGCACTTACGTATTGCTGCATGACGGGAAGACGTTTTAAAGAATGAATACTGAAAAAATTGTAGATGAGTCTTTGAAGAATGAACTCGCAAGAATGGTGTCAGTAGTAGAGAGGAGCCAATACTAAAAATACCTGTGGAAGGAAAAAGTAAGGGTAGAGAAATTACTGCTTGCAGAAGGGCAAAGAAGATCAATGTGTTTATTACCAATAAATCAATTTGCTAATCCAGGTGGTATTCTGCATCTGGAGGATGTTGAGGGTGAAAGGAGGTGAGTGGGTTGATCTCTTTTTTTAGTAAGAGGAAATCAATATACTAATCAAATATCAGATGGGAGATGATGAGTAGAGAAGAGAGTCTTCATAATGTATGGTTCTAAATTGGTTTCCTAAAATACCCATGTTAATGATGAAGGAACTCATTCTAAATTAGTGTATATTGGCATCATTTAATATAACTGCCATAACTTAACTTGCACCAGCTGGAAAATCGGCTTAGCATATCCAAAGATAACACTAGGGTAGAATTGCCCATTTTTCTCAGTGATGCTTGTTCCATATGGATAACAGTAAATTTATACAGGTTTTAAGTAAAATCAAACTCAGTGAGGATAGTTGGTATTGACGTCTGGTGAAGCTCTCCTCAGCCTGGACTACAAAAGGAGGTCTGCCTCTCCTTCTGTTCAAGAACAGATTCCTCACCAGCAGGACAACAGAGCTATTGCAGCTGAAGGCCACACATTAACGTGGACTAATGAATTCCCACTGCAGCACATCCTGCTGCTCCTATTGCTATATTGTCTAAAACATCTAACCCAGACACATCATATATAAGCTTTTGAATCATTTGATTTAATAAGGCTCCTCAGGCAAAACAGTTTACAACACAGTTCTTACATTTTACAGAAAACACTTTGGAACATGCCACAACAACAACCATTAAATACGTCACATTCTTTGTGCTCTCTATATAACTCAAACATTCTTATTAGTTCATTAAAACATAATGTTTATCAAAGACTGAAGTTTATGATTAATATAGAACACTTTGTAGTGAGTTGAATTGATATACACAACATTAAAAAAAAAAACAAAACCTCTAAAGAATCTCTTTAGAAGATTCTCATTTTTTCATCATGAATATTCCCAGTCTCAAAGAGTCATATTGGTTTTGATGACATATGGGGTTGTGAAGTAAGGATGGGAGAAATGAGCAGACTCTTTATTGGGTATATAGAGAAATAAATAAAATTATTTCTAGATACAGGAAATAATATAGGAAAACAGCAGATGTGAAGGACATAATGCCTCCATTTTTCTGTTATTCTCAGATAACTACTCATTCTTATGAAAACCCTCTGAATATTCTGATATGACTGGAATTTTCTATGAGTACATCAGTTAAATTTTCTGTGCACTAGAAAGCCAGTATTTATTGATTCACTGGGCAATTTAATGTAAAAAGTTTTCCAAACTTTTTAGCTTGATGGACATTCATTTAATTGTATAACATAAACTTCCTTGTGACTAACATTTTTGAAGGGTCTCACTCTTCACCTGTCATCCTCTAAGTATCTACCAATATAGTATGCTCATGCAAGAGTAAATTTTTATTTAACAATGGATAAACCAGACACATTTACATTGCAGGAAGCGACAAAATCTCTTGTCAGATCCACTTCCTGAAATGTTCAATCCATAGCATATCTGAAAAAATATCCTAGTTATTTTATTGCAATCAAACCTACAAGGTTTTATAACAAAAAAAATTCCAGTAGTTTAATTACTAAGTTCCAATTTTTATAACTTTCACATTTTGAAATAAATTGATCATAGATAATGTGGAGATCATCAGTTTTGAAAAATCTTTCTTATTAAGGTTCAATTTGAAATATGATCAAAACACAAAAGGAAAACAAAAATAATCAGGTAGCTCATTTCCTTCATCTAGGCTAACTGCTAAATAAGTGGAATAGTGGAACTGGATATCTACAATATATACATGTATTCAGTTATATGATGAAAATTGAAAGCTGAGTCTAGGAATTTTTTCCCTAAGTGTAGAAATTTCGTCAAGGTTCTTGCTTTGCCTTGGATAAAAGTGGTTTCTTTTAACACATCTCAGCATTGATTGAAATAGATGAAGGTCTGGTTTCCACATCTTATAGTCCAGCTATTTAAAACTTTTCTGAGTATCAGAATTCAATAATTTTATTTTTATTTCAAGGTGAAAGTATTAGGTGTTGAAGATTTCAGATAGAAAACTACTACTTCTCACAGTAAATGTATGACAGTCAAAATGTTACACCTCACTATGTATTTTTTTCACAATCAGGATGTACAAAATACCTACCTTGACTTCTCACAAATCCACAAAGCAAAAATGATCCTTTCAGCCTGGATAGTCTAGATCAGATCAAGTACTCAAGCATTATCAAAAGCTGTGTCTATTTGCTTTTTTAGTGTAATCCTGATATTTCTTATCCCTTACAAGAATTTGAAGATAGTAATTTATATTAATTTGGCCTCTTCCATTGGGCTTCTTGTGGTAGCACTTTTTATTCAATTGTGGGGGAAGAACAGGAGACAATTATCATAAATGCTCTCATTATAGTACAAAATATTTTGCTTTTTTACATAGGCTGAATTTTGACCATAGTGATGGAGGATCTGTAGAACTGTGTTGTTACTAATGAACTGTATAATGTTCAAACCCTAATGTGTGTGAAACATGTTGTTTTCACTTTATCAAGTTTAGTATTTTCTTATCTGTTCTTGAACTGTAGTTGCATTTGTCTAAACTTGTAATTCAAAAGTGGTGGGCTTGGGCCAAGTTCTGAGATACTAGGAATTGTTACTGACATCAGCAAAGTTATGACAATTTGTACTGACTAAGGGTCCATTTGCTTAAAATTACTGGAAAGCAAAATAATTAAAATTTAGACATGAAGGAAATAACTTTTCTTTGGAATCATTTGCTGCTAGATGATATGGGCAAAACCAGATAGAGAGTTCTCTCTTGTGTGCAGTCAGAATACAGAGCACCAAAGGAAGTTGCTGATGGCTCGAACAGATGAGTGATATTGCTGCTTATAGGGAACCTGAAGACTTAATTGGTTTGCTGTAAACATTACAAACATGTTTGCATGATTCCGTTCACTTTGTGTGCTGTGTATTAGATAGATGGTATTCACACTGATAGCCACAATTTAATTACAAGAAGTCTGTTCCTTATTCAGTTTTAGTTGTGTCATCCCATAACGTTGGCTATGAAGCATTGCAAGTCTCAATACAGCATGTATCCTGATGTCAGGGAGATAATGCCACACAATGGCTTGATGTTGGTTGTAAGGGTTTTCATCCAGATTGGAATCAATGTTGTAAATGGTTATTAAATTCACACATTCTGGCTAACTGAAACAAAGTGAAAAATCTGAGGAAGCACATTATTTTTTATTACAAAGAGCAATTGCAATGAGCACTAAAATTGCTCGCCATTGGTGAATCCATTAATATGAATAAACATATCAAACCTCACAGGACTAAGGACCCTGCCCACAGGCTGTCTTCTGAGGCTTAATGAATTCACAGAATGAACAAATTGATTCAGTCTTTCCAGTTACTCAATTTACTACAGCTGTCAAACAAGTGACTGGAGCAATACTCTGGGCTGCAGAGTGCAGGCTTGCTTCCCCCTAGTCTGTTGCTAGGAATTGTCCACAGACTTTGCAAATGTCATTGCATTTCTTTTTTATGCTTTCGTAGAACACTAAACTTTCCAACCAACAGAGCCCACCTGAATGAGGACAATTAATCACTTTCCTTGGGGGTCAGACAGGTATAAGGCATTTGGACGCTGCCTTGTGAGGGTGGATTTGTCAAAAGATACTGAAGAAAAAGGGTGGTGGGATGATATAAATGTCTGTGAGACAAGTTTAGGCATAAGTCTTGTCTAAATATTTAACTGCCTATATGGTTCATAAGACTTTCTACAACAAAGTATTTGGAAACAGAGGAGGAATTTCTTAGGCACATTCATATGACTTTCCTTAAGGGAAACAATGCTCCTATGTGGAATCTCAGAAGGAACACATGGCTTCTAGGATGGGAAACGTAATACAGCAGTATTGGGGCGAATGTTATGGGCATGAGGTAGATTAGAAACTGCCTACTTAGAGAAAATAAATCTGTAATACAGCTGAGAGTTACAGGAAGCTGTAATTCTCTGGGACAAGATTATGAGTAGCATCAGTATCATGGGGTGGGAAGGTGCCATAAGTCTTTTGTCAGGTGAAATAAAACAAAGAGGGTCAGAGCACTAAAACCTATTTAGTCTGGCCTTGATTATTCTGGATTAATATTCCTGCTGATTTGTACTGCTGATTTAATAGCTAAAAATGGATATTTATTGAGTAGTTGATTAGAAGACTGGTTTGCAACAAACGGTTCTTAATCCACCCTTCAGTTTGACAGATATTCTTCTGTCCCTACAATATTACAGAATGAAAATAAAAAATAAATCTTAAACCCTACATTTTTATAAATGTCCCCTCAAGGTCTCAAGAGTATTTACTACTCTCCATTCACCTCTCCATAGCAGCATGTATGTAAATGGTGCTTCTGAGTTTCAGCATCGTATTGGATTTACAAAAGAAATCTCAGTAAAATGCAGATTGATCATGCTGAGACTTTTAGGCAACCTAATTTCAATGAAATGCTTTACAAAATGTGGATGCTAGATGAGCAAGATAAAACAGCTAAGCAATCCTGCTATTTGGGAAATTACTTTTTTATGTTAAATGGTGGAAAATGGTGAACTTAATAAAGTAAAAAGGAAGAGGGCTATCAATGACTCCCTTCAAGGCAGCCTGCCAGATAGCCTTGGCCAGATTTCCACAGCACTACCTTCAGATTTTATTAAATTAAAATAAAACCTGTCATCTTGGTTTTCACTGGCACAGTCAAGTACACAGTTCCAACATCAGCCTGGCATTCCCAGCCAGCATTAATATTTCACTATATAAAATACATAGTTCTGTGTCATTTTTTACATATCTGGCAAACTAACTGAAAAATGTTCCGCTAAAAGTTAAAAGAGCAGTGTTACTAATTATTTGATCACGTCCACTCCTTTTCACTGGTCTCCCTCAGAGACCAAAGCATTTGAAAAGGTAAATCAAAGAATCAAAGAAATCACAAATGGAAAATTCCCATTAGGTCATCTAACCCAGTCCTCTAGTAGCACATAATTGTTCCCCATAATACATTTTCCACCATTTTGTTCAGTTTGGTTCCAGATCTTTGGGAGCACTGCTTGCCTACATGCTTTGTGAAATCTGGATGGGTAGAGTCAGACAGACCCAACACCTCCTCTGAGGTCACCTCTTGCCTCTTCTAATTTGTCCTGGCAAGCATAGCTGTGTAGGGCCTCATACAGGGACTGGGAATTGACAAAATGGAATGCATAAGCTGCAGCTGCATGCTCTCCCTCATCTTCCCACTGGGATTTTCCTTATGTAGAAGGCTGAAATAATGCAAACCAGAGCTGCTTCACAAGCTAATGGGAGCAGCTTTATCACCCAGCTCCTGTGCTGCTGTCAGAGACTTCAGCCATGAGTCTGGCCTAGAGGACTCCTGTCTGGGTCCTGAAGGATGAAAGCTCCTGCTGGATAGATTCCCCCATCCGTCACGGTGCTGTCTGACACAGGTCTTAGCAGCGAGAAAGCCCAGCAGCTGTCAGTGATTTATATTATCTCTTGCCTCTCACTCCCAAGGCCTTGGACAGCCACTGGCAGGAATGGCTGCACCAGGGGAACATGGTTTGCCTGGAGGAGCAGTAGCTCACAGAGTGCAGCAGTGAATTAGGATCTTCCCCAGGGGAACATATGACACATTCCAATTTTATTCCAGTAATGCTAGACAACATAAATTACTGGGCACTATCAAAGATCCACAAAAAGTTCTTCCTCACATTTCAGGACATGCAAAAAGGTAGAGATATATGCTACCTGAAGGGCAGAGGGACGTGTAGCCAGATTCATGAAGACATAAAGGAAGCATCTTCTTTCTCTTGGATGGATCATGGAAACAAAGCTGAATAAGTAGAGCAGCTTGAAGGCCTGGGCTGCTACTGTTACTGCTCTCTGCTTCTTCTGAACTTCTGCTACATTAATTGTTCTTGAGTGTCTGCTCATGAGACTTTCATGAGGTGCTTTAGCCTCTGTGGCAAAAGTACTTAGCACAGGTTTTTCTGGTCAGGAATTGCAGTGTTGCGAAGGTTTCCATCTGTTCAACCAATACAACAGATATCTCTTTCATCCAAGTTCCAAGATGGTTTCTTACATTCTTTGAGAACAGCCCAAAGGAGACATAATTGCTCATATACTCAAAGTCAATTAACAATAAAACTCCATAGTTTTATTAAGTCGTAGAATTAAGGTTATATAGTATGAAAGTATTTTGAATATATCTAGAGAAAACCTTTTAGGGTCATTACCTGACACTGACCTTTTCTGCAGAGTCCAGGAGGTTCATCACAGGGTCAGCTTGAATGTTTCTGGAGGGACACAAGAGCATGCTTGGATGTGCTTTTCTGACAGGTCTTAGAAACTTCTATCATTCTTCTGCATTTGACATGAGCTTGGTCTCAAAGGCAAAAGAAAACAATATTTTAGTTCATACTTGCATGCTTTCCATTCAAATTGAAGTTTAATCAAGTCCTGAGGATAAACCCCAACGCAGAGAATAAGCATACTTACCCTGTGTTTGTCTTTCAGCACCTTTTGAGCACATTTTTCCCTGCAAATCATGACTTCTAGCAACATTGTATATTTTTGATCTTAGTTACTGACCTTGGAAAAAATGGCCTGTTTTTTGGGCTAGTGACATACAGCTTGGGAACTTCAAAAGACTAGTTCACAGTGCTAAGGACCTTGGCTATTGTCCCTGGAGACACACTATCGCAGTTGGTTTTTTATTTCTGCCTACAGCCTCTTTTAGTACTGTAAATTCAGAATACTACCATACAAATAAACCAAGATGCATACTATCTTCCATCAAAATAGCACAGCTATTTTCCTTATTCTCTGCATTTAGATATAGATAGATGTTCAGTGTGTAAGTATAATCAGCATGCCACTAGTCAGAAATAAATGCACTTTTGAAAAAACAGAGGCCTTCTTCTAGATGGACATTTGCTGCATCTGTTACAAAAGAAGTTGACTTACATATGCACTTGAAAATACATGTATTTTCATTGTGTGGTAGAGACCTTATTTATTTCATTTCAGATTCACTATAGAAACTTGTCAAGCAAGTGAATAACTTAGCATCATCAGGGAGATTTTACGATTCTCTGCCTGTAGAGGGTTATTCAAACTGTTTATGGAAATGTGGGAAAGAATTTTTTGCCACTCAAATCTACATATATATTTTCCTTAAAAATATGTCCCCGACCTTATTTACAGATACAATGTGAAATCTCTATATAAAACCTTAAATTTTGTGAACTTTCTCTTATAAACAATTTGCACTGAGGTGTCTTCCAACTATCTGTAACAGCTGACACTTTCAGAATTTCTTAAAAGTGGCTACGATTTTGGTCAGAGCTCATTTTACTGTACATGCAGGGAAAACAGAATTCACAAAGTGTAGCCAGCACAGATTCTCCCTCATGCAAGGAATTCACCCCAAGAATGGGAAACTTGGCTGTGAGCATATTATGATCCAGTTATTCCCCAGTCCGCAGATTTGTAATTTTGAATTCCAGTTAACTTCAGTAATAAATACTAGTTTTGTTTTAGAAACAGGACTTTGAACTGTAAGAATACAAAACAGAGATCTCTCCATGCGAAGTTTATTAAAAAAAAGTGTTCACATGAAAGCATTTTCAAAATACTAAGCTAAATGATGAGTAGTGGTGCCAAAATAGGTTGAAAAATCCTTCAATCATCTTGTATCTTTTCCAGCAGTTTTTAATTCATACTTGAATGTCTTGCCTTTCAGCACAATGCATATACCATGCATGTTTTTCTGTGAACAACACAATTAGTGACTGCATCTTAATGAGAAATATTCAGTAAATCTCATTTATGATAGGCATTTCTGCAGAAAACGAATTTCCACAGCATTTGAGGCTGCCATGTGAGAGACAAGGCATCCCAATATTTTCTAAGGAAACAAATTTTTTTCGTCTTCTGTCAGTTGTTTTAAAAATGGTTGCATGAGTCAGTGTATCACATTATTTTTGTGGCTGGTTACTTTGTTTTGTTTTTAAAGCAATGTGGCTTGAATTCTTGGTCCTTCCACACATGGCTCCTCACTCTATTCAATTTAATAGAGCTCAGATGCAGTGCTAGTCTTCTGGGATATAATGTTTGAATGATATTTGCTCAGATTCATGCTATAGAATGAATTCTAGAAAAAAAAAAAAGTTGTTTCTTTGCGGCTGCTGACTTAACAAGTCTAGCAGAAAAAAAGTTAAACACTGTGGTGACAGAAAAGATATCCCTAGACTCAAAGAATTAGAATTTTGTTCTGAATTTGTAGCTAAATCAATTAAAAGTCAAGATAAACAGGTTAAGATGTTTACTTATTCTGTGTTAATAAATAAGCTTCTCCAGGATTAAGTCTCTTCTGTCTAAATTATATCTGCTTGCTAATAAATTCTCAGTGAAGCCAAATGGAACACAAATAAAGTCTTGTTTATTCAGTTTTTAAAAGGTAAAAGATAGCATAGTCTCTATAACTTTTTGGCTTTGCTTTTAAAGCAATGACTTTCTAACAACAAAAAGAATACATAGCTAATATTCCAAAATGTTTTGAGTTCAGATGTTCTTTCATTTAATTTCTTTATTTACCATGTTCAGAAGAAGGGATTTGGCCTCAAATGTAAAAACACTACTGTAAATATACAAGCCCATAAGAGGCTGGAATAGTAATGAGAATGTACTGTTGTCTCATGGCACTTTGTGCACCATTTGATCATCTGATCATTTAAAATTCGTATAGAAACCAGCATAGTACAGGTTGCCTGCATCATCAGCACCAATTACAAAGTTTGGCTGAGTTTTCAGTGCCTGCAAGGATGGAGCTCATTTGTCTCATGGTTCCCTGCTAACTTTAGCATATTTACGTAAGGATGTAAAACTCCATCTGTGCAGTGTTATGGTTTATACTGCTTTATATTTCTCATTTATCTCTGCATTTGTAAGTGAACATTAAATTCTAAGGCTTGATCCTATGAAATCCACTCGTGTCAATGTGGTGACTGCACTGATTTGATTCCCTAAGCCTGCTCAATTGTACTGTTGCTTTAGAATATGCCTATTGCCTCTCTTTGGGATGACCTGAAAGAATGGCTGCCAGAGAAAAAGAAGCAATTTTCCAGTTTTCTTCTTGCAAATGAATGTCTTTTCCTGTAGGTAAGCAGAAAATGTAAAATAACATCAATTTTTCTTCTAATTTACTAGTCAATCTTGTTCAGTTTGGGAAACATTCATTTAGTACATACCATTTAAGACAAAGCAAATCTGTTTGTCGTGCTCCCTTCACACTGTTACATTTTTATTGATTGCATAGTGACAATTAAATTATTGTGCTTTAAGCCACAGTAGGCACATCTATTTCCCCCTCTCCTCTTTTCTCTGTTCCTGCCTTGCTCTCCCTCTCTCCCCCCAACCCCTATTTTTCCCCCCTCCTTTTTCAATACTGTTCTTTGATTACTGCCAGATATAGGCATTAGGCTGTTGTAAACCCCTGAATTTCCTGGCCTGATTGAATGCTTGGCTGTTCCCTGAAGAAAGACATTTGAAGGCTCTGCAGTATTTTTCTCAACTTCAAAAATGCCAGTAAACCTTGATCATTTCACCTGTCCAGGAACAGAGTTAGAGGGCACAAAATGTCTTTAATTTATACAGAAGTTATCCTCGCAGCCCATAAACAATACCTTAATCAACATGTGAGTGTGTGTGTAGGCACATGTAACTGCTCAAGGGCATGATGCAAATCTTGGTGAAGTCAATGGGAGCCTTTCAGCTGAATTTTGTGGACTTTGATGTATCAGATTTACTGACTAAATAGCTGCAGTGGAAAAGTCATCCCTAATGTCTGCAGGTACTGTATTATTTAATGGGGAGCTATACAGTGGCAATGAATTAAACTACTGCCAAGTGAGTATGTGAATATATAAAGCAAAAGATTTTATTGTTTGAGAGATGTACTTTTGAGGGCAATTTTAAGATACAAAAGAGTAAGTTAAGGAAAAACTTAAGAAAAGGCTTCAAATTTCTATTCCCATTCCCTCACTGCCTTCTGCCCTTACAGGTTTCCTCAGGGTGAGCAGAGGCAGGGTGGCTGTCCCTTGGCTCTGAGGCTCTGGTCCCACGCAGGCTGACGCTGCTGCACCCGTGGACAAACACGGCTTTGCTCCTTCCAGGGCTCTCAGTCCAGGCACCTTTCCAGTGATTAAACGTTCACGGATTAAGATATAGTTCCTTTCTCTAGCCATAAGAAGATGCACAGAATTGTTCTTGAAAGTCAGAGATCTTTTCAAATTCATAATGCTGCAGCTGTTTAAACCACTTTTAAGTCATGAGCTCGAATTCCAGCATTTCCAAGCCAACTCAAACATGTCATTGGAATAAACCTTTGACCTGTTACCACCTTTCAGGCAGTGCCAGTAAAGTTAGAGTATCATCATTTTACATTCCCAACTCTCTGAAGAAAGATCACAAAGATAATACGGTAGTTTGGGGTCTTTTTCCCCCCGGAGTAAATATATGGAAATGAAAACGTACCATGTAAAATAATCCTCAAGCCATTCAAATAATCCAATAAATTCTTACAGAGGTTGCTAGAGGATGGATGTAAATGAATCATCAAAATGTCCTGAAAGCTATCAAATGCTCCTTTGTTTATTGCCAAGTAAAATGTTTCAGATAAATATTCTGCTTCCATTTTGACTTTGAATTAAAAAAAAAAAAAGGGACATTTTGTTGCACTTCCTGTAAGGTGTCAGGGCTGTCAGTGTTAACTTCAGAAGGAAATAAACTCTTGGAATAAATAAATCACCAGATACTGTGACTCCTAGATATTCAGTGAACAAAGTACAGTAGTTTTTCAAAAAACAACCCTGTCCCTTTTCAACTGCCTTTTTTCATTCTCCTTGCACAATAAAAACAAAGACTGCTAACCCTATTCTCTGCTATGACAAAAGATCATTGCTGTAACAAAATGTTAAAATGCACTTGCTGTAGCTACACATAAAAGATTTGTCACTGAGCCTGAATGGACCATAAGAATGCTTCTGTCATGACCTTAAGCTCATTTTTGTCCTATGGAAATGAAAGATAATGATACCTAAAGAAAAATCAGTCCTGGGAGGTTAATTTCTGTTAGAATTTGACAGAGGCAGCAACTCATAACTACCTTGGGTTAAGTGCTTTGAGATCCTAAATAGAACTACAAACTTTCAGATCTGCAGAATTATGCTATTATCATATCAGTCACACCATCTAGCATAAAACGCCTGCAAATAAACACCAATGCCAATTAGGGAATGGAGGAAAGAGCAAAGTACTGTGCCTTTTCCTTCAGTGAGAAATAAAGTGTGTGATTATTGTCCTTCTAACTATGGTTTAGAGGCAGGGGAGGACATTTGGATCCTGCTGGGAAATATAACATGACAGCTACTATTTTTAGCTCTGTTTGAGAATATTAATTGAAATCTAAACTTGCAATAGGATCCCTAGGCTTTTACAGACTAAGAGCAATATAAGATGCAGCATCCAACTGTAAATGCTAGACCTGGAATAGTATTCAGGAAGGGAGAGTGACAATGTATAATTATTATTCCCAAGAGGATAAGAAGAAAACACACATATATCTGTAGTTCTTCAATGAAGACTGAGAACAGGGCTGAAGAAACAAAAATGAAAATGAATCTTTGTTACTGATTATCTGCATATATCTCTTGATTCACAAAAATAAGAACAGAGTGCTGTTACCTAGAAATCCTGAGTTATTTCTGGTTCTAGCACCACTGGTTTTGCATGTGAACTTCATTAAACAACCAAGTTAAAAACACCCAAACAAAAGCAAGCCTAAATCCAGAAAATCATTTGGATACTGAGAAAATAGCTACCTGACCCTGAACTAGAATAAAAACAAACCCTTCCAGACAGGCACGTCAGTAACACGCAGAGGAAGAAACATCCATCAGATGAGGGAAAAAACAAAACCAGGATGCCTTAGGATGTAGCTGAGAGGAGCTGACAGAGGGGAGCTGCTGAACAAAGGTCCTGTATGCCTGATATTCCCTCTTCTCAGCTCTTAAAAACACCCACTAAATATCATTGAGGTTAGCTGTCATTGTTTGAATTGGTCAGTCTTTAGAAAGACTGTGAAGTGAATTTGACCAGAAAGATAGAAGAAAAATAAGTAAGTTCTGATGGATAGCATTTATCTAGGAAGACTTCTTCCTAGCAGTCTGGATTTCCATTTTTGAGTACATCATTTTATATACCAAAATATCAGTTTCTTAGCTGTTATTTCATTCAGCACTTAGATTTTGTAGAACCTTTGCACCATGTGTTTTTTAATGCCAAGAGCCTCCTTTCTGCCTCTGGCAATTAACACTGACATTCACCAGGGACAGGCTTGGGACTGGAAGGCTTGTTTCCAAATGAGGATACAGGAAAACTATTAGTTGCAGGCATTTAAGGCTCGTGTTAACTTCCGCTGATACCAGGCTGAGCTCAAGGGGACCTAGAAAAATTTCCAATCTAACCATTTTCTTCCACAAAATGCTGAATATCAAATCTCTCTAATTTTCATCAGCAATTCATCACATAACAGCAGAATTTAGACAGCATTTTAAACTAACTCCTCTAATTCACATTGTAAGACTTTGTTGTCATTTTTCATTAAAGCCACCAGGAGTTTTATATAAATCTATATACTTTTATATATATATGTAAATATTTAATTCAAGCATTACAATGCTTAGTATTGTAAAATAGAGCTAGAAACCTTACTTCAAGAGTATTTTTTCTCAAAAACAGCTAACTATCTTAAGATATTTAATGCTGAGCTTTCCCAGGGATACTTAGACTCCAGTCATGTGAAATTGGAAGTGAATTTGGGGTTGCAGATAGATTGGTCCACTGAGAAAAATTACTCAACAAAACCATCATATATGAATTCCTAGTTTCTGAGCTTCATTGGCATTTTCAGCTTGAGACATTTTATATTACTAATATTTTACTGAATTATCAAAGTGGGATGTTTAAAGCATGTACATGACTGTTTCTAACATTGTCACTTCAGTTTTGGTGTTGCTTTGCAAAACTTCTGTGTTATCTGAATTTATAGTGTTGCCCAGAAATTTCCTACTGCAAAGCAATCACTGCAAATGGTAGTTATCTTGTTTACACAGCTATTTTTTTTTAACAGACAGAATAAAGGTGAAAAGAGCGAGGATAATATTTAGTTCTACAGATTATATCAGACCATTTTATGCTAGTGGGTGTGCTACGTAATAATACATAGGATAGGCAATAAAACCATGAGTCAAATCTAGTTTACTTCACCACACAGTTTCCTGTTCCTGAAATACAAATACCTTCTTTTTTTAAAAAGATTTAAGTGTAATGCATATTCTCTTGTTTCTGCAAAGAGACAAAGAACAACACATTTATTGCTTTGTGCTAGTCTCTTATTTCTTTTAACTCATGATGATGGATGTTATCACTAAATTCAGACATCAGGTTATTGGTAAGTGTGTAAGTATAAAAATATTTACCCATATAGATGCATCAAATATTTCAAAGTGCATAAAGACAAATATAATAAAAATTGTAACAGTATTATATAGTAAACACATGCTATTTTTATTGCATGTATACCTTTCTGCAATTTCGGAAGACATACTCTTGAAAAAAACATTGAATTACATAATAAAGTAGTAGAACTTTCTGAATTAATGTATTTTAAAATATTATAATGGGAACTAGGCGAAAGCAGCCATAATAATTGGGACCACTGACATGCTAGTTTCTAGTGATTATTATTTGTATTATCCAGGAGTGGGCCTAATTATGCTAGTCAGTATTCAAATAAATAATAAGAGACAGTCCTTATCCTGAGAAATACACAGACAACATATAGCTTAGAAGGAAAAATAGGTAACAGAGGTAGGAAATTATTTTTCTAAGGGGATTGAAAAGAGGAAAGGGAGAAATTCCAAGGTTAACAGGCAGTAGCCTGTCCACAGTATATCATATCCTGCCCTTCAAGCAATAATTTCTCTTTTAATAATTTGGGTTTTCTTCATGTGCTTTTTAGCATGTCTGCCAGTGCAGATAGCATTCATGGGCAGAAGCAAGCACAGAGCCAGAAGTTATGCACATGACAAGCTGGCTAAAGAATAGAAATTTTGATTAACTCAAAATTTTAAATCTTATACAGAGATACAAAACCTATGTAAAATATTCCAAAAGTACACTGAAATGACCAGAAAACTCTCACAGAGAGGGCTTAAGAAAATTATGCATAATTAAAGGATGAGATGGAATACAGGGTTCAGAGCTGGCTACCCTCCTGATTTTCTAGTAGGCTGTGGCCTTTGTCTGAGAGTATAAATACTGTGAGTAAAACAACTGCTGTAGGAGAGAACAAAAGTGATTTTTCCTGTAGGACTTTGGTACTTGTTCTAAATCAGGCAGAGGAAAATCTGGAACATAATTGTCCCATGGAAGCAGCATATGGTTTACCAGATATTCTGTGTTTCTGTGGTATTTTAACTATAACTTCCATTCTTCACCCAAAGAAAACATGATGGTAATGAAGTATGATTATGAAAACATCAGAATAATCTCTAGTTTTCTGTTCAGAAACCCCTGGTTTTGAGTCAGCCCCTCTCAATGTATCTCTATGGATGTGTATTTTCAGATATTTGGAGGTTTGTCTAGATCTCCCCAACATCAACCCACTGATGATTTAACCAGCACAAGACCTTTTTATTTTATCACTTCTTCTGCGGGTGTTCTTGTATTAAAGACAAATAAAATACAGTATTTCTGGAGGCTTTTGCTGAAATGAGTCTTCCTTCCACCAGTTTATGCAAGTTAGTTTTAAAATGAGATAGGAAAAAAATCTAGTGTGTAATCAGAAAGATGCTGCTTATGATAACAGAGTGCAGAAAAATGAACAGATTCTCAAAGCAGTGGCAGAGACAGAGTAGATCCCACTTCAAACAAGGGTGAAAAGTTCAAGCATTTCCTGAAATGATGCAAAGAAAATGTGCTTCAAATGAATGAGAATTTGCTTATCCATTTGCACACTGGTTGGGTAACAGCACTATTGTTGACGTGAAAGAAAGGTCAGGTCTCTCCCTCCTCACACTGGGGGTCATGAGAACGATTTTGTGAGTGCCAGTCACTGGCTGTTCTAAAGGCTCATTTCTCTGAGAGCTCTGCTAATACAGGTTCAGAGCAACATGCAGTTAGCTACAGAATTTTACATGCTCAGTGGGCTTTGTGGGTGGTTATAAAGAGGAAAACTTTAGACTAGATATAAAACATGCTAGAAAATGTTTTCCATTCAAAAGCAAATTTTAAGTTCGGTTTTCTTTTTCTTGTGCTGTCTTTAATCATCTCCTAATCAAGAATTTTAGTTGTGTTAGGAGAAGAGTATAACAAAGAACTCTAAAGCCTTTCTTTACAAAAATTGCAAGTATTAGCAAGATGTAGACAATAAAAGGTAGGTTAATAAATTAATATCGATGTCAATTTCACTTAGATTCTGTTCTTCAATCAAGGATATGAAATAGTTGTTTTTTGTTTTAACATTCTTGTTGGCAACATAAAAGAGTGAAATTGGTGACATATTTTAATATTAAAAAAGTCATTAAGAAGTTCAACAAGATCAAGAATAAGAGCCCATTAGATTATTCAGGATACTGTTTTTTCTTTCCTTGGGAATAGGGTGATAACCATGTGCCTTTGCACTGCAGCCTCTTATCCAGAAAGGGAGTAAAAATGGAGTTAAACACTGCATGAACTGCCTTATATCATTAAAAAGATTCAAAGAAAACCAAAATCTGGCAGGTTAAAATACTTTTATTAGCCACAATCACACAAAGCCTTCATTTTTAAATCATTCTCAGTATCACAAACCTCCAAATACTCTGATTTTTGTTGAATTTAAATGACTGTACAATTACTTGGGAACATACCTAAGCTTATCTGAACAATCAGAAACTCTCACATTTGCAAATGGAAATATCAAATTACAAGGACAGCCACACAGGACACTGCTCACATGGGAACCAGGAAATGCATGGACTTAAAATAATGGCAGAAAGGAGAAACAATCCAACTCTCTTTGCTTTGGTTTTGTTTGTTTGTTTATTTGTTTCTGTTGTTTGGGGTTTTTTAATGGGATTGGTGTGGGCCTAGGACAAACATTCTCACTTGGTCTTCTGCTAATCCAAGTAATTTACCTATTTTACTAAATGATTTTGCTAAAATCTTAAGGCTTCTATTAAAAACTTGAAGAGAAGCAAAGGAAATAAAATTTTTTAAATTATTTCATTATAGATTTATAACTTTGTCATGCTTTGCCAGATTTATATCAGTTTATCTGCTGCCTAATACGTCTTCTTTGTATCTGTGTTTGTTGCCTCACTTTCTTACTGCATTTGCTGCTCAAGAGGAAAGGTGATTTAATGTAACATTACACTCAAAGTGAAACACAGTGAACATCAGAGGTGCTGTAGCCATTTTCTATAACTGCATACTTGCTATGATTTAAAAAATGACAACAATTTGATCTGAATTGCTTCCCATTTCTTTGCAAAACAAATATTTTGTAAAGATAGAGAGATTTGAAATATCCACAGAAACTTTATGAACATGGATATTGTAATGACTAGGAAAATCTTTTATTCTTCCTTTGCTTTTTCTAGTGAATAGGTTTTGAGAGCTCTGTAGTACTCAAATACCATAAACAGGCACTTAATGCAGGTAGACAAGTGAAAAACTGAGACAAGTTGACTTTTACTGGCTCTGTAGCATTGATAGAGGCAGTGTAAGTCCACAAAAGCTGTATCTGTACACTGACATTACAAAAAAATATTTAATTCTCTTATGACTGGGAAAAAAATACATGGGGGTAATTCCTTTTTTTTATTATGAACTCTTAGTCCATATTTTCACTATTAAATGTCTGTTTTAATTGACATAATCACTGAAATTTGAAGAGCACCCAAATAGTCAGGAAACTGCCAGGTATCTCAAACATCAGACTTAAATAATTTTCATTCTTCATCAGCAACTAAGTACAAAATTCTGTCATCTTCTGCTTATATAATTTTAGACACTTAGTTATTTGACCTGATATGTGTTCGTATGCACCACCTTTTTTTATTCCATAAGCTCACATCTTAGAAACATTTAGAAAAAGTTGATCATTAACTAATGCCATCTGCAAAATCCCAAAAGCAATGCTTGAAATTCCACCTGACAACTCTCTTCCTCATCTCTCCTGGGCCTTCTGTCAAGACAAAAAAAAAGAAAGATAGAATGGCACAGAATGGGTTTTATCTAGCCACAGATTTTGCCAGACTCAAGCTCGCCTAATAGGCAAAATGTTTTATTCTAAACCAAGCTTTTTGAGGTTATAATTATTTAAAAGACACTAGATGGTATCACAGTTGCTGGGAATAGCATACCATTTTGGGATAAAATCCAGATTTAAGTGGGTATCTGCACTACACATCTGTCACCATTATGTTGCAAAGGCTCTATCTTGCAGTTTATTTCAGTGGTTGACAGAACTGAGACATGCTATAGGAGTTATCTTTTAAAATATTAATACTGGAGAAGACTGTGTGCTTTGCTCTACAAGAGAGAGGAGGGATGTTTCTCTATTCTCCAGTCTATCTGAACTGTTAGCAGTAAGCAAAGAGTACAGAGCACTCATTTCTAGAGCATTTAGTGTTTATACTCTCTCAGTGGCTTGTAATGGGTCAGCATAATTAGATAAATCAATGTGCAATAAAGGACATTAAAAACCACAGCACTCGCCACCTCGGCACACAGGGTCCTTTGGGTAATTTAATTCCTGGGATTTTTCCAGATCAAAAGGTAGAGAATTCATTCTCTGAAAGAGGATGTTAATGGGACAGCTTCCTTGTTAGCTCTCCCTAGTAAATCCATACTCATGATACAAGAGTGTTCTTAAAATGGATTATCAGGGGACTTAAAAAGTGATCCACTCAGGTAAATGATGGTGATACTTTTGCCATCATGTTGAAGGGCATATGAAAATCTCTTGTGGGCTTAAGAAAAGCTCAGCTTGTGAAATATGCAGGAGGGTTAAATATTTGGACTGTCTATGTATGTCCCTCTACATGCAAAGTGAGCAGTTTTCTGCTTGGACCCGTCAATACTAAAACTTTACCAGTTTCTTCAGCAATCTTTGAGCCCAGCCCCACTGGACAGCTGAAGGGCAAGCCTGTAGAAAACTTAATCTGATGCAGTTTTAGAAAATATATATTTTTAAAAGTGTTTCTGATTTGAGATTTCATTTGTGGTGAATGGACAAAAAACCCCCACCTGTACTAATGTCTATGCCCACAAAGGAAAATATAACTCTCCTAATGTCAGTTTACAGTCTACTTCTTTCCAAGAAAACTTAGGGGTCTTCCTCTCCACCAGGAGCTGTCTAATTATGTAAAGGAAAATGATTAACTGATTATGATGAATAAATTAATCTCTGAGGTCTTGTATGTATTCAGACATTTCTAATTAGTATGGTTTTCATGAAGAAATTCAAGGCAGTCCTCTGTTCCTATTAGTAATGATTAACAGAACAATAAGTAATTTTTGGCAGCTCCCTGCAAAATTATTAGAGTTAACATGGGATTAAGGATTTGTGAAAAATTTGTCACTGATTAATGATGTGAGACTGACAAGTACCACAGACTGCCCTGGAAAAACACCAATATCTAATGATTTCAGCAAGCAACAATGGAGCAGGAGTTTCCTATCACCTGTGCCAGAAATGTTGATTCCCTTTTCAAGTTCCCTATTCCTCAGATTTCCTAAGGAGGATCACCAGTTACTGCATGCAAGAACAGTATGATTCTGTTTCTGCATCTCAGGATATTTCACAATGCTTTTTCAAGTTCATTTTATAAACACATTACCAACCAAATATTTTTGCAATTCCTTGTTTCTTTTTTCTTTGAAATGTACTTTATTAAATTTGCCAAAATTGTGCCTTCATTGATGACTGATCCTTATAAGCAGCTTTTAAAAATAAAATAATCAGTGTTTAACAATGATAATTTGAATTTTGAATACTTGGTCATGGAGACAGGTCTGAGCAGATTAGTTAAAGTGGCTGTGAAACAAACAGACATAATTCCAGAATGATCAAGAAAGCTATTTCTACCAGACAAGTAAATGCCTCTCTACAGAGCACTCATTCATGGTGTTCTGAAATATTCATAATATCAGTGAATAAACATGAATTTAAAACAAAACAGGAATAAAGAATAACTTATAGCTTCCTTGGGGAAAAAGAGAGCCCACGGGAGGAGACTGAGGCGGGTCTATCCAGGAAAATGAAGTACAATGGAGACAGTCTCTGCCTACCTGTGTCCAGGCTGATATTTTTGCACATCGTGATGCAGTTCCCTCTAAGGGTAATAATTTGGATCTAAAAGGTAGTAGAAATGAGATATTCTCTAAAGTAGGTAGCCAGCCTCTGAAAAGGCTTTATTAACCCACTGACAGAACACTGTGTGGCTGCACTGGTTCCAGTTCAGGGGCAGCTGCAAACTGTGCCTGCTCAGGGGACCCTGCTTGCAGGAGCCTGCGAGCAGCACAGTGACCTGGGGCATCAGCCCTGGCTTTGGAAAAGGAATGGGAAATCAACAGTGCTCTTGCTCTGAATGAGTGTACTGGAAAGGTCAAGGGTAGGAAAGGAATGACTTCTGCTAAATGACACCAGCAACACAGATATTGGGAAGACTGTGACCTTCACGTTTTGGTTCTGTTTTCTACTAGAAGTAGTACAGGACAAATACCTGTCTTTTAGAGGGAGTGTAATCAATTTGCAAATGGGATTCAGTCACACGAACCTGAAATGACAGGTTGTGTAGGATGATCTGGGACTTCTCTTGTAAGTCCTTTACTGCCCACTGTGTTAATAGAAGAAGTGTTAATAGAAACTAATAACCACTTTGTTAGTAGAAGCCAACTATATACAGAAATGTACAATATGTGTCTAACTAAACCCTCAAAATAGGCCAAAATCTATTTGCTATCAGCTGTAGTCCCATGTTTTGAGTAATATGAACATGTTGGATGGATTCCATGTGTTTCCAAACAGGAAAAAATGTTGGTTTGTAAGGAAAGGTTTTCACTTTTTTCGAACCATCCTCATGGCATTAAGTGGACAATTCATGGCAAGGACCTACTTACAAAATGGTGCAACCAATCTGAAACTTTTCTGAGAGTCAAATAATCTAAATTAAGGAGAGAGTTAAAAGCAAAATACTAATCAGGTATTGTATTGCCACACTCAATTGCCATAAAAGTGTTCATTGACTCTACTTCACAGAATCCTTCATCAGGATTCACTTGAGTGACGTCCAGAATTACAGCAAAATTCATCATTATGCTCAATATCTGATCTGTGTTCTCATTGTCAGTCTCTTTCTGTCTCATTTTGCCTCAATGAAAAATGAGCAAATTATGTCTATATATTTATTTATTTTAACAAACAATGGGGAGACAATTGTGAATACCTGGTTTTCTTAATACATATCTTTCTGCTCACTTCCCACCTACACATACAAAATTTTTTTTCAGGAGGCTGAACGCAATGCATTGGAAAACGTTGTCAAAGCAAAAAACCATGCAGAAATGCTAGCAAGTGAAAAAGTGCACCTACTGAAAGTTACATCTCCTTCCCCCCTACTCCTGGAATCAGCAGGACTGCAGTAAATGACTCTGTTGCCTCAATAATAGCCATTTTCACTGTAATCAACAATGATGTCACAAATCAGGAATTATGACTTCAAATAAAGAAATAAACTATGGGAGTATCTGGACTCTTCAAAATCAAAGACCTTTTTTTCATGCAAATGTCTTTACTTATGAAGAAGAAAACATCTGATGCAAATGGATTTGTTTCTAAAGAGATTATTTTCCAAAGATTTCTGTGAGGAAAGAACTTCTTTACAAAGTCTGCTGGGCTATTCCAGCTCTGTAGTAGTGGGTGGCATTGTTTCAATATCTGTTGCTGTAAATCCATAGTCCAGTCAGAAATTTGACTTGCACAAATGATTGCTGCTGAATAAGTGGTCAACACAGAGGGCCTCTCTATTTGGCTGTGAAATGTTTTTGTTCAGAGCCTTTCATTTCAACAATTTATTATTTTCGAGAATAAACTATTCTTTCTGTTGAAATTGCTCATACATATTCTTACACTGAAGGTGATTGTGTGTGCCTGCGTGGGTATGTATATGTAAATGTTGGCAAAATGTGTATTCACTCATTTATAAATTTATTGATGCAGGATGAAGCAGTGCTCTCATTTGCTGTCATTCTGCAGACACTTAATTTGCACTCAAATGCCTCAAAAATGTCTTCACTTGAAATCTGCAAAGCTGGGATGAATTCGGCTTGGAAACAATGTACTAAAAGGAAAATAAAGATCTGAGCATTTAAGCACACAATGACAAAGCATCATTAGTGAGGAAATTGTTGTATTTCCTCAAATAAGGTTTGCTGTAAGTACATATTTATAAATAGCTTGCTTTTAAATATTGCTACACAAGAGTGTTGCTCCTATTTAATTAAGTCTAGAAATGTATTTGCTGCAAACTACACAACACATTTTCACCGAGGAGATTTCCTTTACCTTTCTCTGACCTAGCTGCAATAGTTGTGAAGCACCTTCCCCTTATTTAAGTAGGGCATGGGGGTCCTGAGCAAAATGCAGCATACCAGCGCTCAAGATGAAGCACTGGTCGATCTCTCTTCTTCCTCACAGATTATTTTAACAAACTGAAACCAAAATCCTGTCAAACAAACAACTTGCATTCCTTCCCAGCCTCCACACTGCATTTTGACAAGAACTGGGGCTCAAGAAACGACATCCCCTTTCAGCCACTGACTCCATTGGTTTCTGCAAACGTTGGATAAGACATTAAGAATGGAGAAAGATGCAAATAGACACCGAGGTGATGTCTATAGCAGCACTGACAGTACAAAACAAGACAGCCTGCTCCCTTGTGATGCCTTCAGAAAGCTTACTGAGTGAGCAGTGTGGGAATGCTGGAGTTCTTTAGGATTCTGCAGTTGTTTTAACACTCGTATATACACAAGGCCAAAAAATGGACAGTCCTTTCTGACAACTTAGAACCTGTCCTTCCTGTCATAAGATACCTTTTGTTCCTGGCTTCATTCCCTGACTAAATTAGACAAAACAGATATTAATCCATATTTCAGTTTTTAAAAACTAAGAACCTAGCTGAAATCTGAAATCCATAGATGAAAATATTAAAATTTTGACTCTGATTAAATAGTATGCAGACTGCAGAGAAATGTTGAACTGCATCACCAAAGGATCAACTTCCCATCATTGATTCAGGATTTATTACTGTTTGGTTTTACAATAGAAAGCATATTCAAAGAATTACAATCAAACTATATTTTCTTTTACTTAGACAAAACAGCTACAGTATTTAAAATTATTAATATTGTCAGGAATAAAATGTTTATTAATAAAAAAAAAATGGGGACTTGTTAATGTGATGTTGAAACCTGTAATGTTGTGTTCTTTCACAGGGAACCACCATTCCCAGTATATAAACTAGCCTGCAAAAATAGTGTTCTATACTTAATACCAGACTGGTGTATGTTTGTCAGCATCACTGAGGACAAGAGCAAGAAGAGTGCCAACATTCTACTTCTTATCAAGTTTTGAAAAGCGACATTTTAATGGGTATGGCACTCAGCAGACCTCAAGACTTTCTTTTCATAGCTTTGAATTGCCACCCTATAATTCAGCACTATTAGCCTCCACCTCTTTCATTTTATCATCCACAGGTGAATACATTAGTTGAAAACATGATTTCTAGATGCTTTGTGCAAGTTAAAACTGTCAAAAATACAAAGGAAGAGAGAAATATATGACAGTTATGCAAGTGAAAGGACATTTATGAAAGTGATTTATACTTCCACTAAATAAAAAAGAAGTCTTACCTAAAGGGCAAATCCTGCAGTCTTTAGGAAAAGAAATGTATTAAAAATTTTGTCTAACTCCTAAAGCCCTGATTCAGTAAATTGATTAAGCATATGCCTAAATTTAAACAAAATAATAGTCTTAATCTTCCTTGGGAGAATATTGTGGGACATACCATTAAATCCTGTATTAAATGAAAAAAAAAAAAATAGTTGGTTTTTTCATTGTTTGTCGGGCTTTGTTGCATGTTTATTTTTAGGAAAGGTAGGTAACATGAAATCAGTGTTACCAACAATAAATAGCAGGAGATCAATGGAAGGTTGATAGCAAGAGTGTCAGACCCACTAAAAGCTCTGTCTTCTGTAGTCCATCCATGGGTTGTTATGGGATGGTTTCTACCAAATACGTGGTTTGCTGTTTGTTAAAATAATATGAGAACCCTTAAGCCAGTAACTGATATAGCAGCTTTCCTCAGACCTTGAATTTGTCTCAGGCAATCAGGCACAACTGAGATACACTGAAGAGACTTAAAAAAAACTTCTTTGTCATGTCAAACATTCTGTGAAATTTAAACATTGTCCCACTGGAACTCTCAATATCAGTACTGATATTTCTGAATTATCTGTTCACAGACACTAGAAAATGCACCTCCTGCCTTGACGTCAGTCAAAATATGAGAAAAAACATCAAATGGTGAGAAAAAATATGGAAGGTAATTCATAAATGAGATGAAAGGCCTCCTAAGCAGTGGTTTGTTTGGCTGAACTTCTGGTTTTTAAGCTTACAGGCCTGTTTTATACACAGAAGTACCCATATATATTAAGCACCCATGCTCCTTTTTGTTTAATAAAATACTTATTAAAGTTAACTTTGCATCATGATCCAAGCACTGAAAATGGTTTCTATAGCTATGTTTTGCTAATGGTTAGAAAATAACTTTAAAAAAGCATAATAAATGCTCGCAACAGGTAGCACATTATTGAAGTGTTTGTGACTTGATGCTCAACCAGTGAAGGCACAGTACAATGGGTTATTGATGGACACACATGTGGGAGCCACAGGAGTGCCAAGAGAACACATTGGTATCAGCACTGCATAATGTAATGCTGAATAAATTAACTGTGGTGATTGCTTAAAATGTACCTTTTTGTGTAATAGCCCTAATTATCAGCAACCCCTTACAATGAGTGGGTAATCATTTTTAATTCCTTCAGTATCTATTGTAGTAACATTAATCATGATGAGCTCATTTGGTTTTAATGCGAATGTAATATGTGATACCGCAGGAAGTCAGCTGAAATTCAGCAGTATATAAAGCCCACTTACTAGACAGGGTTATCTCAAATTGCCTTCAAACACAATGCGTGCTGGCTGGCACATGCAGCCCAGGGTGCTGCTCAGTTCACTCATTTGGACACACCTACCCAGAGAAGTACCAGTCAAGCCCAAGCTGAAACATGAAGTTTTCTGGAGCTCTTTTTTGCAGTGGCTAAACTGGGGCATTGATACACTCGGGCAGATGGTGTGGGGGGAAACAGAAAGTCAGGGCAGTTGTGACTCCATAAACCAAGAGTAAATCTGTGTGTAAACAGCATCTGTTTCCACCTGCAATGCCTCTAGACAAAACTCTTCACTGGCAGCTGAAGTCAGCAGTTTCTGGGTGAGCCTTTTCTGCCTGTGGCTGCCCTGGACAGCCACGACACACAGAATGCTCTGGATACCCAGCACACATAGCCATACAAGCCAGCGTGTCCATGGAGAGACTGCAACTTCCTAAATGGAACTCTCTACCTGTAGTTGGCTTGATACCGTTTTTACAAATTCTTTAGTTCTCTGGATTAATAGAAACTCCTAATGAAAGATTAATTGTTTCGCCTGTTATCCCTTATAAGTGGTGACTGGATTGGCAAGTGTCATTAAAGTATCAGAATACATGCTTCTCCACAGAATTAAAAATAAAATAAAATAAAATAAAATAAAATAAAATAAAAATAAAATAAAATAAAATAAAATAAAATAAAATAAAATAAAATAAAATAAAATAAAATAAAAAGTAGTGCCAAATGTTACAGTAGTGGCTTTCCGCATGGGAAATATTTTTCTGTGGCACAATTGATTTCTGATTTTGTATTATTTGGGACTGGGGAAGAAGTAGTCATTCATTGTTGACCTGAGCTAGTCATATTGTACACTGGGGAAGATTCAAATTTCCATTCACACTCTTAAGGTATTACATACTCATATCTTATGGCTCTTGGAGACATAAAGTTCCCATCACAATTTATCTGTGCATAAGCATGCAAACAGACACAAATATAGACCTTGTGTGATTATAGAAGGAGTTTGATATGATTATTTCTATGCATGGATTAAAAATAAGCTTGCATGAGCATTCAAGAAATTCAACTCAATTTTAGTCAGTCCTAAGAGAACAGAAATTTAAAGCTTCATTTATGAAAGTCATAAGTTAGACTCTGCAAAATTTTCTAAAGTCACAGTGCTGGCTCAGATTTTTCTGAACTGTGACAGTGTAAACCGCTGACACCTTTTTTTCTTTTAATTGTTTATTTTTCAAGCTGTTTCTGGTGAGTGGGCATCAAACCTGCAGTGCTGTGAAAATTTATTCTAAGAGACGATGTGGTTCCTTATAGGTTTAGAAACTCTATAAAAATTTATACAGCCATACTATTTACCCATTAATAAATGGCTTGTGTTAGCAGTAATGAATATAAAGGTTTCTGCAACTGCTTTTTCATCATGAGACTCTCCTGCAAAGTTTCTGAGTACCTTGACACAAAAATTCAGGAAGTAATTATCTGTCTAAGCTTCCTTATCTTTTCTATTTTATCTTTTAAAGAACTTAGGACTGGATTAACTTCATATTATACCTTGTAGAAAGCTGAAAACTTTATTGACATTAGAAATGAAACTATCAAGGAGAAACTAGCTGTTTAAGGACTTTGCTTTTCTTTTTGCTCCTAGTTGTGAGAGTGCAAGAAAGTTCATGCTCTTTAAGTGCCTTTTTAAAGAACCGTGTTCTGTCAAGGTATGCAGCTCTGCCATAATGGAATTTCAAAAGGACACTGGAGCACCATGTGTTTGCTTAGTCCTGCCAGATATTCAGGATTGACCTGGAGGCTACAAGATGCAGGGCATGTGCCTGTTTTTTACTGCTACTCAGAGCATTAAAAGTCCAAACTGGCTTATGAATAACATATATAACACACTCTCCATTTGAGAAACTGTGAGAAAATTTCAGGCAAAAGACTATTTGATTACAATAAAATATTCACTTGTGATTTTATAATTATCTTTAAAATGGAGTGCTGAAGTTGTCCTTTCTGATATAGAGCAGCCCTTAAACTCCTCCTATAGTTAAGAATCTTTTCACTGGCAATATTATGAACCAAGAAGATGCTGTTAAAAATGGGTGTTTTCCCACATAACTTTGAAAATAATATTATTAAAACAGAGTATATGGCCGTATCTTTCAAAATAAACTATACATTCAATTTATTTGGTAAGGTCTTCCTACTGAATTTTCAAAAGTATTACAAAGTCGCCCTTGAATTAATTTTCCTCCCAGAAAATATAAGGACATTTAGGCAAAACCATTACTGCTATCCCCATCCCCACACCCCCAGCACAGTAACACTGGTAAAAAATAAGCATTGTCAGAGAACAGAAGTGTAGAAAGGAAGTATAACCCATACAATGAGTAAAAGATCAGAAATTGAGGACTTGTTTCTGGGCATTTAAGTGTAAACTAAAATTTTAGCCCCTGATAAAGAAACTGGTTTTTTTCAAATTATGGAAAAAATCTAGTGCCATATCAGATTGTAAAATGCAAAATCCTGCTGAAAATATAGTCTGAGAATAGGTAAAAAATTAGAGGTGACATATTTTTATCAGCCATGAGGTCTTCTCCGGGCTGTAAGAAGGAAAAAAACATCTATTCAGTGTTAGCCATAATATCAGGCCTCTATTTTTTATGGGATTCAAAAATAATTGTCACCTTAGGGCTGCATACAGCAGGATGAATTATACGTGGGTAGCTACAAACGTTGGTTTTTTGGGCAACTTACAGCTTGTATAGCTTGTTGCCTAAAAGGAATCTTATGGTCAAACAATTCACATTAGACATTCCTGCTTTTAAGCTCAGTAAAAGATATCCCTAAAAAGATTTTTAAGAAATCTGGTGCAACTGCAACCCCTGGTAAATGAACCATGCTAGCATTCAATTATTTGAATTAGAACTCCTGCTTAACTTAGTGCACATTAAAAGCTAACCTTTTTCTTTTTCCAATTTTTGTCACCAACGGTAATCAAATCAGGACTGCAGCTTTCAATTATGCTTGTCCAAGATTGGAGCTCTTGAGTCTTTTGTGAAGACTTACTGCTGAGTGCAAAATGTGAGATAAGTTGCAAATGTTTAGACATGATGACAACTCAGAGGTCTGATTGATTACTAAAAGAGAGTAAATAGAAGGTGTTATTAAAGGTTTTTTTGGACGGCAGCCCAAAGGACCTTTTAAGAATGTTTTGAGCCATTTCTTAGCGACAAAATCACCAAATTAACAAGATCCTTTCAGTACTTGAAGCAGAGATGGAAAAGTCTATTTAAACAAGCCAGTTAATGTTTCATGTTTTTTTCTTATTCATGATTTATACTGAAAGGGCCAAGTTTAACTTCACTGTAACTGACAGCAGCATGAGTACCACAAAGTCCTTTACTCCAAATAAAAAAGATTCACTGAGGTTAAGAGGGACCAAACACAGTTTTATCCTTTGATCATGCCTAGTTTCAAAAAGTTTCATTATTATTTCTCTTTATTTGGATGACATTTTGTTCACTTTTCAAGTAGTCTAAACTGCTTTATAAAAAGCAAGTTACAGTTGGTATCTCACTTGAATTACCATCAAATTTTAATTTACACTTAAATGACCAGGAACAAGTCCTCAATTTCTGATCTTTTACTCATTGAAACCAATGATAAAATTGCCAAGGACATAAAAAGAGCAGCATCACCTATTAATAATTTGTGAGTTTTCTGTCTTTAAAAGAGAAGCTTACAGAGATGTAAGAATTTAAGAAGATCAGATGATGATGATCCAAGAGAATAATATGACTTTGGTGCTACAGAAAATCTTTGTAAGGTACAGTAAAGATGCATGGGTACCCTTAACCATCAAAGCAGCAGATCAGGGTAATTTCATGTCTGGGGGGAAAAGGCAACACCAAGAAATTATTGGAAATTAATGTCAGCTAGGCACCTGATAAAATCACTCTATTAGAAGTTCATTGGTCTAGGAGTCTAAATTTAGGAATAATTATTCTTACAGTCAGATCTGGTGCAGAAAAAAACCCCAAACCAAACAACCAAAAGTGCTGAGAAAGTTTAATTCCTTCATTGTAAACCTGCCATGAACCATAGAATATGTTATTAGCACCCATGGTTCTTACAACAGGTACTGACCTACTCCCTCCTAAGCTAAAATAGTCTGATTTTCACAGCTTCAGTTCAAACCATGTCTCTGCAGCCACAGGTAAATGGTTATATTTTCATCATCCTACACCTGAGTCATTAAATACACATTTTTAAAAATTGTGCATCTGCTTGTAATTTCACTAGAATGGATCACCTGTTACTTTGCTATTTTTTTTTAATGATTCCAGTGGTTCTGTTTCTGTTCTATCTGACAAAATCTGTTCTTTTTGATTTTCAGTTTCATCCTTAGCTCCTGTTGGCCAGTAACATAAATATTTCAGAAAACAAAAAAAGGAAAAAGACCATAGTTTTGTCATGCTGCTGCTCATGGTTAAATTAGTTGGATCTGTGCAAACAAAGATACCATTTCCATATTATAGAAGAATGGTAAACACTCTTTTAAAACTCTGATCATATGCAGAAGCAAGAGAAGGGTGGGGTTTGGGAATCAAAAGTTGTTTATAAAAAGGGGGGAAAGAAAGGACACTTATTACCTGAAATTATTCTATAAACCTTAAAACAAAATGATTATTTTTTCAATTCCTCAAAGTATTTTCAGTGGTATCTATTTTTAAACAAAGAAATTACAGTACAAAACAAGGTTGAAAAGCTCTCCTTATAAATGGAAAGCTGAACCCTTTTGTTATTTCTTACCCTCATGAATATTTTATTTGACAGAAATAAACTATTCAATTCAACATAGAAATTCTGTTTTCTAGTCAATATCATATTCAGTGAAAAAAATGTCACCTGGCTACAAAATGTTTGACTAAAATTCAATTGCTTTCTTGCAGGAAACACAGCTGATAACTATGATGAAAATTAGATTTCTCTCCCCCTTCTGTCTGTTATCAACCCCTTGTCTCTTATGAGCAAATCTATTTTTTTATTCTTCCATTACCTCACATCATAGTGGAGTCTGAGGTCAGTACTGAGACTGCTAAATATTATTGTAATATAAACCATAAGAAGTAACACAAGATGATTTTTTTCTAGTTTTAAAGTTCGAAGAAATGCATTTTGTAACTGTAGATATGAGTAGCATGGTAATGAAGAAAGAAGTTATTAAACACTCATTTTACAAAGTTTTATAAGGGCCTATGCCTAAACCAATACAAAAGGGCCAACCTCTTTGTCTCTGTACTGCTTTTTTATAAGAGTAGAACTGAAATGATATTCCAAACTATGATGTGGACAATGGACTGTAGGAAACAGTTGGCAATTTATAAGTCAACAGTATGTTGTCAGGTATCTAAATTTAACCACTTCAATAATATTTTCATAAATGTACATTTACATTTACATAGGGTTGGTGGTGGTTTTGTTTTCTTTGGGTTTTTGTCTCTTTGGGTTGTTTTGGTTTGTTCAAATATGGTCTTTAAAGTTAACAGTGTAGCCTCAGTGTATGGATCTCAGAGAAATAATTTTTAATGGGAAGATCTTAATTCACTGTTCTCATCTTTGCACACAACAAAGGAAATTTAAGCTGCCTGAAGAGGACACCTGAAGCTCCTTCACAGCATGGATTAGCCCTAACTGCAATGGCTGGAACAAACACCTTGGAGTAAAAACCATGCTGGTGTCACAAAAGCGATCTCAAAAGTTGTCAAACAATTCTCCCAGCTCAGGAAAATTAGAAACAAAATTTCTGAAAATGTTTGGCTAGTATTTTTAAGTATCTTTTTGAAATACACTGCAAAAGAAAAAGAATCAACCAGAACCTAAAGACAAGAGATCTGAAGTAGCATGCAAATGTCCAAAACATATTTTGTTCATGATACTTACTTTTTTAGGTATCTTTTCAGGCTTCAAGAATATCTGAAACTCACTTTGTGGATTAAAATGCAATCATAGTCCGATAATTTTGTTACAGCTTTGACATTCACTCATCTTTTTATAAATCTGCAGTACAAAACACACTCACTTATCTTAAAATTTTAGACATACCCTCCACTGACAGCATGCACTATGTAAACTCCACAATTACTTATTTTTCTCATCAATTTATTATCTGAATTTATTATCTGACTATCATATGTGACTTCACATGTAGCTGAAATATACTTGAAAGAGTTACCAATTTATTGTCACTTGCATTTGGGTATGGAAGAATAATTTCTGTGATTTCTTTGGGGAATGGTTTCTTTTTAAAAAAAAGTGTATTGAGGCACAATGAATGTCAAATGCTTCAAAAAGTAAAAGACAGTGTTTAGTGAGAAACTTTCAGCCTTTCAGTTTCCAAGTACAGCAGTCAAAGGGAGACTTTTCTTCCACACTCTATCATTACCCCTTCAGCCCCTCTGACATTTTGACATATCATCATTTCCATGATCTCAAGCATGTATACATTGATTTTTCAATCATTCTCTATTAAACCCAACAAAAGAAATTTAATGATCCAATTGAATCAATCCAGGGGAAATAACTGCTAGTTTAAATGCTATCAAAAGCTTCATGCTATTCTTAAAGTTTTCTTTTTTGTTGTTTTCTCAAGTGAAATAAACAAAATGCTCCTTGCTCCCTCCAAAATGGGAAATTGTATTTGAGACAAGGGGTCTTGTAGGGAGTGAAATCATCTGTAGTCATTGACATAGGATCCCTGCCAGGGCCAGGAAGGAGTGCACAGCTGAGAGAGAAGTGTTACCTCCTAAATGGGCATTTGGGATTTCCTCATGTCGGCTCAGTTCTGCTGAGATCCAGTGCAGCTCCTTTGATGAGGTCTCAAAGTCAGTGAAGGATGGAGGCAAAACCAGATTGACCTTGCTTTAGAGAAGGTACTTCAACAAAAATGACAAAATCCTCCATGCGTTTGAGAAGCACATTTGTGGGTGATCTTTGCACTATGGCAAACACCAATGATTCTTGAGCACAACCCCGGGAAAAGTTACTTTATAACACAGATATCTGTTAATGACATTTCATACAAACACCTACCACTAGACCAGGTTGCTCAGAGTCTCATCCAACCTGGCCTTGAACACTTCCAGGGATGGAGCATCCACAGGTTCTCTGGGAAACCTGTTCCAGTGTCTCATCAATCTCACAGTGAAGAATTTCTAATATTGAATCTAAACCTTCTCCCCGTTTAAAGCTATTCCCCTGGTCCTGTCACTCCAGGCACCTGTAAAAAGTTCCTCTTTAGGTTTTTTTGTAGGCTCCCTTCAGGACTGGAAGCCCACAACTGGGTCATCCCAAAGCTTTCTCCTCTCCAGGCTGAACAATCCCCATTCCCTCAGCCTTTCCTCATAGGAGAGGTGCTCCATCCCTCCTGTATTCTTGTTGGCCTCCTCTGGACCTGCCCTAAGAGATTCCTGTTTTCTTTGTGCTGGAGACCCCAGAGCTGGACGCAGTACACAAGGTGGAGTCTCACAAAGGTGGAGTAGAGGTCCAGAATCTCCCTCTGGCACAACTCCAAGGCATGATCTAAATCCAACCTACCTGATTTTGTATAGAGTAAGAGAATTGATTTATAAATCAAAGACTGTATCTGAATAAAATGAAGGTTTTACAGATTTTTGTAAATTTCAATGAACTGGAAACTGCAGCCTCACATCCTGCAGAAATGTTTGGTTATCTTGGGGAGATGATCATGCAAATGCATTTCCATGCATTCAGGATGTAGGGTAACATGTCTACATCAGGAAGCATCAAACTCTGCCCCTTCAGACTCAGCACAACTCCAGCAATAAATGAATGAAGGAAGAGGAATTTCAAAAGCCATAAGAGAGGACGATATCTGGGGGCTTTGAAATAGAGGAAAAGATAGCTGAGCCTAAAGGATTAAGAAAAAATAATAAAAAAATAATCTGTATTTGCAAAACTTACAGGAAAAAATTGTCTCTCACGCTCTCACTTTTTTCTTAGGTGTTTTCCAATCCCTGAGCCAAACACTTGCAAAGCTGTTTGTTCTCATTCACAGATGTCTATGAAGACTGTCATGCAAATAAAAGGTCTATTTCAATGTTAATATTTCAAATAAGTTGATACAATTGTTTGCTAGTTTATGAGAACTTTCCTAATCTTATTTTGCATATTTTTGGAATATGTTGAGTTGCTTCAGAAGCTAACTGGATACTATTTCCTTCATGGGAGCAGATGCAGTCTTTCATTATATCAATCAATTTATTATATCAATCATGGCTCTCAATATATTCAGAATTTCTCTATGTTTCATACAAATCAGTCAAATAATCAGCAACCTGCAGTGCAATGATTGCAATTAGAGTTGTGCAAATCTTGTCCATTTCAGTTACAGGGTTTCACAAGAATACTTTATTTCAGAAGTACTTTTCTTTTTAACTAGTTCACTGTTTGAACCTGTGGGCCAATGTAAAAATAAAATTGCTCAACGATCTTTCATAATGTAATTTAAACTAATTTGTTAGAAAAATTCATCAGCACTTGCTGAAATACCCATGAAGCACAGTTAATATTCACAATTTTTTTTATTTTATTCTTAGTGTTTGCAGCAGCTTCCCATACATTCACAAGGCAATTTTTATATCATCCCAGTGATCTAAGTAACAAGTTGGTGTTTTTAGCTCAGGAATTATAGTTTCCTTTCACGACATTTCATGACATTTTTAAATTTTTTTAAATAAAATAAATTTATATACTATTTTTTTACTGTTATTTTAATCTTGTCCAGAATGTCCTTAGCACATAAACCATGATCATTTGTAAAACAATTTTTGAAAATCATTAAAAGCATAAGGCTACAAAACTTGGTCACTTCACACTTTAGCTTTAAGAAATGTCTGAATTAAACATAATGGCACCTCTGAGATGCTCATGCTACAGCTGACAAATGCCAAGGTCTGTACATGATAATGTGTTTATATCACAGAGAAAACCAAAGCTGTATCATACAGAGATTAAGCAGCTCCACAGTTGGACGAGCCCTGCCTGTCTGAAAGCAGAACAATAGACACCTCCAATCTGCCATGACATTAAGTTGACAGTCTTTATCTGCCATTGTTACTTAAAACATGGGAAAAGTGTTTCTTTGGAAGTTCCAAAAGGTACCGGATGTGCTGTAATTCCCAGCCTCCCATTTGTTTGTAAGGCAGGCCTGAAGCAAACTATAGATCTGAACTACTTAGTTATACACCAGTGACCAAGAACTGCATACATGTCTCCCAACCCACTGTGTTCCCTGAAGCATGTCCTTTAGACTATTATGTAGCATTTGGACAATGAATCTTTACCACCCCTAAAATAAAGGGAAATTCTGAATAGACAATGTTTCAATCTAATATTGTTCCATTCTTCACTGGCTAAAGAATGCTTTTTTTTTTTTTTTTT